>OY829913.1:163421789-163539289 GCA_963691935.1 Nephrotoma guestfalica | reverse complement strand
CTATATATATATATATAGCGCAAACAAAAAAATAAATATATATATATACATATATATATATATATACATAAATTTGTGATACATTGAAACTGCGGCCGTAATAACGATATCAGCAGGCGACGTTTACTTACCTGCTGGATGCTCTTCTTTGTAATTTCCACCAAAGAGCGATTATTTATACGCATTGGATTCCCAATATTGGGATATTTACATGAGACACGTGGACAGAATAACTTTGACCATCACCTTATAACGGACCCACGACAAGCTAAGCGTTTTTTTTTATGTTTATAAGATTATATAGCGATGTATATTTCTGCTTGTTTGAATTTCACAATGCGTGAATAGATCTTTCTGCGTGGTATGGGCTAATACATCATTCAACACAAAGGGGCATATCGAAATTACCGTGCATGATATTGCCATCGGGAGGGAGGAGTGCATCAGTGGTCTTCCAAATCAACCATCAAGAAGAAAAATTGGCTGTGACGTGCCTAGTGTTATGTTATTATTTGTTTTTTTTAATTCAATCATAATGACTACTTCCCTTTATTTGATTGATTGATTGATTGATTGATTTTGAATGTACGACCAAGTTCTTAGGCTTGAGTTCCCGGATGACGCCGGGTCCACCGTACACCCTTTTTTACACATAACAAAACCGAAGGATTGGATAGGTTAGTTAAGTGGGACAGAATCGGCCCGGTTACAGACACCTAGGTATAGCCGATAGTTAGTAACACAAAGACAACACAATTCTAATCTACTAGATGAAGGATAAAGGCTTAATAGGTTAATGGATAACGATGGTATTGGTCTTCAACAATTGCTTCTTTAAAACGGCAACCTAAGAAAAAATATTATTATTTCTCATGCATCTGGAATTTTCCTGAAATTTAATTCTATTAATACTTTTCGGCTTCCTAACCAAAATTGGTTGACTCGACCCGTTACAGACACCTATGTAAAGTCGTTAGTAATAAAATGACAACACAATTCTAAACTACACAATCAGCAATTACAATGAAGCATTAATTCACAAGCATCTGTAAATTTCCTGAAATTTAATTCTAAATTCATATTTTCCGGCTTCCTATATAATTGAAACATTTATTAATTTAATCATTCTGCAACTCCGCAACTTACAGTAGAATTTCCTGAAACCAAAGTTATTTGAACTATATTCAAAATAACTCTAAAATTCATTAGTATTTAAGCGTTGAATTGGGCGAACACCGAAATAGCAAAAAAAAAAAAAAACAAGATTAACTAGATTAACTACCGGATTGCATTCAAATATCCCTTAAAATATCCATCCATTAAAATATCCATCCATTAAAATATCCTAAATAATTTAGAATTCGCAAAAATTTCGTATGTTTAATATTTATATGTCTAAAATTTTTTTATAAAACTGATGAATTTTTTCCCGACGCCCATCCTTTTTCACAAGGAAACAAATACTTGTATCACTACTTTTGCACTAGTTCTGGAACCTCTTCTACGTTTGCTGGGGATATATCACATACAATTAATCTCAGACATGACACATGCGACTCGTCTATGACTTGTCACCTCGTATTAGACTTGTCATAAACGATTCATCTCAGACTGGTAACAAACGTAAATTAGTAATTAGTGTGTCGTCAATGGCTTTCCTGCTGGAAGGTAATATTTAAGTAAAGGCAACTAGATAAAATTTGAAAAAATTATTCTAAAATGAATGATAAATAAGTTTATTTTATAATTTTTATAATTAAATATAAATCGTACCAGTATCTTAAAAGAGGGATAATATGTACTCGTATATTAAATATATTTGAATGAGATTTCCTGAGAACCGAATAATTTTAATATAATAGCTCGGCACTGTACATGTAGATTAATATTTAGGGTTGATTTGAAATTGGGAATTAATAATTATAATTCTTGTACTAAAACAGTCAAAATTGGCAACGTTGCATTTTATGACAAACATCCAGTCGTTGGTGTATTGAAGTATACAAACCTTCTCTTTCTTTTGAATAATTATATTAATTATATCAAATATTTCTAGCTTTTCAGTTACATAGATATAACGAAGTTGCCGATAAACAATTCTTTGTGTTAAGATTGTTAAAATCCCAAATCCAATGCAAATAATATTTCTTTTTATAAAGCAAAAATATCGCTAATAAGCTGTGAGAAAATACTAGTAACCCATTGAGTGTCACAAAAAGGCAATTTTGCGGTAAATAATAGGATTCGTTACCAACTCCAACATAGTTGCAATTAATCTTGCAAAAATGATGGATTATGAAGGAAATACAATATAGAAAACAGCTAATCATAAATTACCTACACTATATTCTCAATGCACAGAAGAAATACGGAAACGGAAAATTCTATCGCTAATCAAACCAAAATAAAAATACAACAATTTATTACACAAACGCTGAATAATAGGATGAAGGAACATCACCAAAATAGCTCTCTCCGAAAATCTCCGAAATCAAAGCGTGGAAGAAACCACCTCTACAAACAATCGTAGTAAAATGTACCAAGAGAATTATGCAATGTCCATCCAGGAGCTAAAATTACCTCGAAACGATCCCAACAGACGGCATGAATCTTCCCACCATGAAACCACTACCATCCACCAAGCGACCTCCTGCCAACACCACCATTCAACAAAAACCACGCTTCACAAAGCCGTGACGAATCCATGACAGATCACAAACGAACCATGGCAACCCTACAGCCCAAAAACTTCAGCGTACGACCGATCATACCAAAACTCCCAAAATGATTCAGCCCCCGCCAAATCGACGGCAAACTCCAACAAAAACACCCGAAGCATTCAGCAAAGAAACCAATTTGGACATACAAATCCAAATTCAGGCAATGATTCAATACAAAACTGCAAATCCGCCCTCATACACTAACAAATGAGAACTACCTCAAGTTCTAAACAAAACAACTCAAAACAGTCAAAAATACCTTATAAATACAGGTAACGACAGAACACACATGAACACAACTCTCCGCAAGTTGAGAAACACAACGTACAACGAACAACCACCACAAACCGCAGACACCGAGCCCTTACTCACCATGAACGAAACCCACTCAAATCACTCCAAATATCAAAAAAGATTCACTGCAATACAGCTGCAGCACATCCTCGCCGCACATCCTGTGTAAACCAATCACACATATACACCACTCGTCAAAATCAAATCCAGTTTTCGCACCACAGAGAAAAAGTATAACCCCCTCCCAATCGCCAAAAATATACATTCCTTTATATGTACAATATTCATTTTGCGCGATCTCGACCTGCGACAACATCCACCCCTTGCCGATGACGCCAACCCAGGTCGACAAGGAGAGAGCAACGTCAGCCGCCTCTCCACAACGACGGCAAAAAATCTCACAATGTTAACGAAAGTCTAAATTATTATACATATAACAAATCAACAAATTATGAACAATTAAAGTCTAATCGACTTTCCCAATTCACAAATTGAATCATCCACATTCAAGAACATTTAGTGCAAATCCGAAGAAATTCGCCCATTTAGACAACGTAATACGAAGTCTTAGTGCAATCCACTACAAAAATATAAATACAACCGTGAGAGAGCAGAGAATATTATACGATCATTTTGTTTATATTTTGCGCATCCCATATACCATATTTTCACTTATATGTATATCCTTAAATAAAAAAATTAAAAGAAATAAGGATTTCAGTACAACATGCAATAAAGACTTGATATCCAAATTTTAAATTAGCTTTTTGGTCGTGATTTGTTCAACTTTTCCAAGAAAATACCATCTACTCATATAACGAAATTCAACAAAATCACTGCGTACATAAAAAAACTATAAACAATACGTATGCGAGAGAAAAAACAAAATTATAAAAATTAGAGACCACGACAGTATTTTTCATAGAAACAGATTACATAGAATGAATGCTAGCAACTGTCGTCACAAACTGTTTCATACCACAACAACACAAATAACTCATCCATACGATTCATTGATTATTATGTAATAAAATATAATGTATAATGTAAAATAAAGTAATAAAAATAACACTTATCTTAAGCATCCTTTGTAGTCAAAAAAGTCCTACAAATTGAATATTAACATACAATGCGTACGATGCATTCAAACAACGGTGTCGAAAAACATATAAACGAAATTGTTATATACATATCCTGCACCATTGCAAGCGCACCGCACACAAATTAATATATTAACACAATACGTATAACTTTTCACTTTACTTATTACTTCTTTACACACAAATTATTATTAATATTATTATTTATTTATTTCATAAGACATATATTAATAAATAATATTATGATTAATATTATAATTAATCAATTATTAACACATATTTAAACTATTTATTTATTTATTTAAAGGAGAGACAAAAATCACGTCATCACGTCTTTCCTTTACGACGTTCAATCGCCGACCATAATGACTACTTCCCTTTATTTGTTTATTTATTCCTTCTACTAAGTTTAGTTTCCGTTCTGTGATAGGTAGGTATTATGGCATAATTACGGTTTCAAGCATTTCATGATTGTTTGTTTTTTTTAAGTTCAATTGTTCAATTGGTTTTAGGTGTGTAATTCTTGCAGCACATCACTGTTCCATGTAGTCGGTGACAAGAAGTACGCCCTTCATTCTTTTTCTAGCTGGCAAACGTGCTGCCCGTCACCGATGTGTAGGACTACAGGGAAATTCTGTCAACATTACGATAAACAGCCAACTAAATTGTTGTTCTATAACCCCACAATTATTGACCCTTAGTCGTAGCGTTACAAGACATTTCTGATTACGTGTTGGATAAATAGGCACAAGTATTTGAATCCATTGATGTTCCGAGATCAACAAGACCGGATGGAGCAACGGACTTGGTCAAAATACAAGGATTGGGTGGATCAAGCATAAAGATCTTTCGATTCGACGATATAGTAGGTGGTTTGGCGGTGGTGGATAACGAGTTTACCGCCGAGGAGGCACTGCATGTGTTTCCTCCTGGGCTGGTATGGACACTGTAGAATTCGGAGGCACCTGGATCCCAGTTCTCCATTGACCCCTTAGTGTTTCCCGAGCACCTCGGACATTTCGGTGTAATTGTGACTTTGTGGCCACAACGGTAACAAAACACGCCCATTGGCGGTACTGGACACTACAAATGTGTGACCAATATTCGAGCAGTTGTAGCAGACTGGATTATTTGCTACAATATCCGAATGCCTGCGAATATTGTTTTGTGGTACATTTATAAATCGAGATGATGGTTTGGGTGCAATATTGAGTGGTGGTTTCAAAGAACATAATGCTTCGCCCGTTTCTACCCTAGGCCGCTCTGATTGATTTTGTTCGTAGTGGCAAGCGGTATTTTGGTTGGCTTGGTGTAGCTCGTTTATACTACGTCGAATCGATAGTACGTTGTCGGATGAAATGCGGAAACGTTTGTACGTATCTTCCATGCAGTGCAAGTTTTAATAAGAGCGTTTATGGATTCGAAACGTTGACCAGTCAGGTGGTATTGTAAGGCAAGAGTCATGTTGACATCAACAGCTGTACCAATTCCCCGTCGCGGTGGGGGTCCGGGACTGCAGCGTAAGAGCCCACACGTGGTGGTAAAAGTCTATGAAATTTTCACCCGGTTTCTGCTTTCGGACCTCAATAGTTCTACGGATTTCATATACTGTGCGCGTATCCTTAAATTTTTCCCTTTTTAAATCTTTACATGTTACCAATGAGTTATGACGACGGTACGTTCAGTACCACTGCAACGCAATATCCTTGAGCACAGTACTCACTTCAACCAAACGAATATCTTCAGTTAAGCCCATCGACGCTGCCACGGTTTGTAATTGAAACAATTACATGTCCCCCGTTATCCCTTATGTGGACCCAGAAAAACAAATATCACTACGAGATAATTGCCGGCGACCAGTGAAATGGTTATTACAAGTCTGATATCCCGTATTTCCCATTGTTATATTGTGCCCCTCGGCATTCGGAGAATTAAAAGTGATGTGATGCGTACAAAATTGCTTGCAACTGAAGATGAAATTGTGCTGTGCGTAGTAGCCATAAGCGTGGCAGGTGGTATTATATTGTTAGTCGCCACAAAATTCGGACCAGGGCCCTAGAATTGCACCTGAGAAACATGATGTTGGTTATTAGGCGGGGAAGTGTGACATGCGAGGCCATATTTGTTCGGCTCGAGATGCTTGTTCCACTGTCGAAATGGATTTTAATTGCACAATTTCTTCTTGGAGTCGAATAAGTTTACAATTATTTACAGTTTAAATAGCGTATTATAATAATATTTAAAGTTTCCAAAATGGTTAACGAGGAAAATAATTTTTAGGTTTTTTTTAAAATTAAAATTAAGCTTGCGTGTTGAGAAACGTTTACAGTAAAAATATGTAATACTGTGGGCAAAAAAAAGTAAGACTTTGTTCATAATTTTAAAATTCTTTATTTATTTCTCCAAATCTATTTCGTCCCCCTCAGTGCCAACGTTTTTTCCAATCCTCGAAACAGTTGTTAAAGTCAATTTCCAGAATAGCCTCCAATGCGCGTAGCGATTCACGTTTAATGTCTTCAATTAACTCAAAACGGTTTCCTCGGAGCGGTCGTTTGAGTTTACTGAACAGCCAGAAGTCACACGGAGCTAAATCAGGCGAATACGGTGGTTGCGGAACGATATGGGTGGAATTTTTGGCGAAAAAATCACGTAAAACCAATGCAGTATAAGAAGATGCATTATCGTGGTGCAAAAACCAAGAGTTGTCGAACCATAATTTCGGCCCCTTTTTACGAATAGCTTCGCGCAAACGACGCATAACAGTCAAATAGTATTCCTTGTTGACAGTTTGGCTGGTCGAAAAAATTCGGAGTACACCATACCTCGATAATCGAAGAAAACTGTCAACATCACCTTGATTTTTGACTTGCTTTGAAGGTGTTTTTTCGGCTTCGACTGACCTTTGGCACGATATTCGGCCGATTGATCGTCTGTTTCCAGCTCGTAAGCATAGATCCAAGACTCATCGCCAGTTATAATACATTTCATGACATCCTGGTGTCGGAAAGCATTGTTTCACAGACGTTAAAGCGACACTGTTTTTACAAAAAATTGAGTGATTTAGGAACCAATCGTGCTTTAACTTTTCCTTCCGATATTTCAACGATACCAGTAAGGTCTCTGACTGTTAATCGTCGATTCTCGAGCACCAATTCCTTGATTTTATTAATGTGTTGATCATCAGTTGATGTTGATGGCCGTCCTAGACGTGGTTCGTCGTGAACACGTTTTCGACCCACTTTGAACAATGTGTACCAATCAAAAACACTTGCTCGCGACATAGAATTATCACCGAAGGCCTTTTGCAACATTCTGAACGTTTCGGCACCACAAAATTGATTCCGCACACAAAATTTAATGGAACTTCTTTGTTGAATAATTTCACTCATTGTAAAAATCGCCGAATGCACTTTTTGTACTTCAGAAAGACAAGCGTATACTAAACACTAATGATTATTTTGATGTGACATTTGGCACAGATGTCACTGACAGTCATACCAACATAGAAAAAAAATATTTCGACGAATGGTTTTCCACGCGAAATTTAAATTAAAAAGTCTTACTACTTTTTGCCCACAGTAGCGAATATGGTAAGTACAGATAATGAGCTTGAGTGCATTCCCCTAGTCGAGTTTGGCGCGTTACATAAAGGGGAAGGTACTAAGGAATGATGAAAAAAAAACCGTAAAATATTAACTGGTAGTAATTCAAAATCTTATTGATTGATTGATTGAACTGTAAGACCAAGTACTGGACAAGTGTCCCGGATAACGCCGGGCCTATTCCTACAGCCTGTTTACACATAACAATAGGAAGGATAAGAAATGTTTTTTTTTTTTGGGACAGAACGACCCGGTTTCAGACACCTAGCGATCGTACGGCACAACACAATTCTAATCTACTTCTAATCTACTAGAGGCAGGATAAAGGCTTAATAGGCTAAATGGATAATGATGGTATTGGTCTTCAACAATTGCTTCTCTAAATCAGCAACCTGAGAACAAAATATTATTATTTCACGTACATCTGGAAATTTCCTGATATTTAATTCTTCATTAATATTTTCCGGCTTCCTAAACAAAATTGATTCAATCCCCCCGCTTACATACACCTAGATAAAGTAGACAGTTAGTAACGCAATGACAATATAATTCTAATCTACACTTTCAGCAATTATTTTAAAAATACAAAGAAATATTATTTCACAAGTATCTGCAGGTTTCCTGAAATCTAATACTAAATTAATATCTTCCTGCTACCTAAATCATATAAAAATTTATTAATTTAATTCTCTCCTCCTGCAATTCCACAACTTACAATAGAATTTGCTGAAACCATAGTTAATTGATTATTTAGGACAATGTACGATATAATAAAATTATACTTGAATAAAATAAATGTAAAGTAATGATTAGTATTAACTAAACTAAGTTGGTTCTCTTAAAACAAATAAAATTAAAATAAAATAAATCGAATCCAAATATTGTAGTATCAAGGCAAGAAAGACACGCACGGCCTTCCTAACTTCTAAGTCTGTTAATTTGATGGATTTATTTATAAAAAAAAATATTTATGAAAGTCACTTGTCCTTGCCATCCCTAATCTAATACAAATATGTTTATTTATAAAAATAAAAAACGACCAAACGAAAACTGGTTCCAAAAACAGCTAATCTGGAATCTGTAAGGTAATGTATTAATAATGAATGTTTTTCACAGCTTTAGAACCCCCAATACCTAAATAAATTCAACCAAAATTAAATAAAACTATTAAATTAATCAGGAATCTGTAAGATGACAGAATTAATAATAAGTAGCTAGTACATCTGTAGGATCCATGATAATCAAATACCCCAATCAATTATTCAATGCTTTAATTATAAAATAAATAATTCAGAAAATATTAAAATAAGATATTAAAAATTAGTCTACGATAGTTGACTATTGTACGAGTATATATCTATTTACAACAGCATTAAATAAATTATAAATCATATAATCGACATTCATAGATAATTATTTATCCAACCTAGAACAAGTTAACCAAAACCTTTACCAATTTACAGTCTTCCAAATAACCTAGAAAATAATTTAATTAAAAAGTGCATGATCCCGAAAAACTATCTAAGTACAGCAAATTTGACTGCATTTCATATTTACTCCATAGCTTCCAAGCTATCTGTAATTCCAAAAATTCAAATATTCGCTGAAATAGCAAAGTTATAAAGTTAAACCAACAATTCCAAATCAATCACAGCCGCCTACCTATACATGCCCTAAACTAGAGTTCCAAAATTCATTAAGGTATTATTATCACGTTTAAAACAAGAATAATAAGAAATTTTAATTTTAATTTTACACTAAAACCTAAAAATCAAATTAATAAATTATATTTCTGCAAGAATCTATATGTATATATAAATGAGATAATAAGTTTTCTGCGGAACCAATCTACCGTGTAAATCGGAGGATTGGTGTATATGAATGAATGAATTCATCTGTCAAGGAGAAAGGAATAATACGGAATAAACCACGATCATGCTTGTTTAGTTTTTATCCAATTTCGTCATATAAATTTATCCCCTCAAAATTTTGTTTTATGTATTTTTTCTATTTCCTGTTTACTCTTTTTTAGTTGAAACTTGGAAGGGATAAATTATAAAACACTAAAGCACTATCATAATAATCTATTCTCAGTTCTCACTCAGCAAAGAAGCGCAAAAACAAAAAATAGAAATGTACGTATATATTGAATATACTAAACCAAAACATAAATGAAATGGTATTTTATTTTACGCTCCTCTCTTAAAGGCGGAATTCCATTACTGCGGCTTTTTTTTTTGCAGAAAAACAGAAAGAGATAAAATCAAAAATCCGACAAAGACAGATAATTTTTATTTTATAGCGAAATTTTAAGGGGAATATTTGACAACTACTAAATTGTAACCAATAAATTAGTTAAAAGGTGAAAATTATTGTTCAATTAATTTTACATCTATCTCCAAATTACTAAAAATTCTAAATATTATTTGTAGGCATCATTTTATTATGTTTTTTAATTATTTCCTTTCAATAATTAAAAACTATAAAAACGCTTTACTATAAAAAAAAGTTAGGGGAATATTTGCACCGGATTTATAACATAACCTAAATAATATCGCATGCATTAAAATTATGTAATACAGAGTAAATAATAAAAATTAAAAATTATAAAATATTTTAATGTGAACATTAATATAAATTTATCATGAAAACGCGATTTATATCACACTCCACCAAACATATAAAACGTTGAGCCAAGTGCTCACCATAAAAATATTACTAAACTAAAATTTGCTGAGAGTGGGGAGTATTTTTCATTTTGGTTGCCATAAAAAATACTTCATTTTGTATTTTTTATTTATATTTATGGCAACCAAAACGCAACAACAACAACAAATTTAAGTATACAAAATTTTACTGTTTCACCGCTCACACACATACGGATTTTTGATTTTATCTCTTTCTGGTTTTCTGCATAAAAAAAAGCCGCAGTAATGGAATTCCGCCTTAATACGTTCGCGCAAATGACTGCTTATAGCGCTATTCCATTCAAAATCACAAGATTTTGTACAAAATTAAAAAGAAACAAGAATAAAATATCTTCATGAGAGTGACTGAGACACAATTTTTTTTTTATAGTAGAACATGTTGGGGAATTTTTTTACTGAGATACAAACGTAACCTAAAAATTATTTAAATAAAGTGAAAAGCCGTAATTTTTAATAATTGATGATGTATTTTATATTCTTTAAATTATTAAAAAAAATAAATATTATTTTTAAAATGGCGAAAATAGTTTTGTTTTATTTAGTTTCTTTAATTTGGACAAATACGTAAAAAGTACTCTACTATAAAACATATGAGGGGAAAATTTTGACAGTTCCTCTATAACCGAAAACAATCAAAAAATTTATGTTACATAAATAATAAATCAAATGGCTACAATGGATAAACCTAAACTGAAGGTAATTTTCTTAAAATAAAACGTATTTTTTAATAATTATAAACTAAATATTTGTGTAACTTATAATATAGTTGATTTATTTCCGTTTTAACAGTAAATATTAAATTAAAATTAATTTTAAATCTATTGATCTTAACAATTTGCGCTTGAATCATAATCAGCTGTTCCGCATTATACTGGGAATCACAAATTTTATTGATTATTATTTTTAATATTGAATTTTATTAATTCGATTACGTTTTTGACCTTTTATTAGTTTTTTTAAGCCAGAACTTCTAAACCTTAAAAATTACTAACCCAATTTTAGGATAAGAATGTTATTTGTGTGTTTTCATTGAAGTATAATCAACAACGATTTATTTACAGAAAAAGAAAAAATTATGCCCCAGCAAGAAATCGATTCGATTGTCGAATCTTTAAGCAGCGTCAATTATCACTCGAGTTCGTCGTTTGTAGTTTCAATAGAAGAATGTTCTGTCGCATCCCATGTTCCATCCAAATGGATACTGATGAAGTAGTTGAACCGGTTAAAAGTGGGGAGATTGAAAGTCGCTTTGCATTAATTCTGTGACAAATGTACATGTTCCAGATGTAACTTTCGCTCCCAGTAATATGCCAAAAGTAATTGAAATACATTTTAAGCCTAATGCTCCCATATTCGAAGACACAACATCGACGCATGCTGTTTTGATACCCAAGGTTTTGTTATTTAATCAACCGATTTAAAATCAAAGGAAGCAATTGAATATCATGCAACCGCACAGACGTACAATAAATTAGCCGATCATGTTAAATTAAACATAAATCCTTTCAACGAACTAGAATTAAAACAAATTTATAACAACCCTGAGATTCTGGCCACAGCCTTCGAAAAACAATTTATTGATACAGAACTAAACATGCCATATACAACGTCAAATCATGTTTTATTTGAATTTCTTAATAAATATTCAAAAAGTTGAGTGATTAGGAATTTATTAGCTGAATTGGGAACTTTACACAATAATAAAATGATGTGAATGAAATGAATGAATGAAAACACATTGTAAAAAGTAAAAGATCATATCGCCACTGGATCGACCTACTGCAGTTGTGGTTCAAGGTTTAATGCAAGTCATAAATACTGGATAAGTTCCCAAAGTTATAATCTTGATTAAATGTTTATTTCAATGTATTTTTTTGTTCTTTCTATATTCGATTTAAATACAACGTTTATTTATTTTAATTATTCTAGATTATTATATTTGGATGAAGAAGCATTCGTGACTCGCTTCGAATTTTAAAGGCTTAATTGAGAAAACATGCTACAATTTTGTTCGATATATTTATGATTCTGAAGTATATGCACTTTCATAATTGAGCACAAACTAGCGGAGCTCCTAACACAATGTCAATAACTTCGAAATATTCTTCAACGCAAATAGCGATTAACACGTCGAATGGTGAAACAATTTCACGGGCCGCCGTTCAATTGCGTAAATAAATAAAATAAATGATTAAATCAGTTTAGAAAAATTTAAAGAATTGGCTTAAGAAATTAATTAGTTTACATAACAAGAGTGGCAACATGGCAATTTCATATGTTTTTGCTGTTTCATATACTTACTTTAGATCTCCGAGCGAGACACCTACCTGGATGGCATCTATGATTCAAAGTCCAGATCTAATTACAGACCTTAGAACACCTTTTCCGAGCAATCATGTAGATCATTGCATAACAATATTAAAAGTAATTCTCTTACCAATTAAACAGCGTAATGAAGTTTTGAAACAGCTAAAGCTGGAAAATGTTATTGGCCCTGTGAAAGATGATGTTTGGACCATTATTGATTCTGAATATGTACTATATCGAAGAAAAACTTTCATCGCAAATTACTTATTAAAGATATTTGCATTTTCAACGAGTTTAGTTAAAATTTTGGGCGATGGTCTGTTGACCTAAATCTCAGATAGATACCATCAATTTGCAAAACGTTTGGGGCGATTAGTTCGTCATGTTGTTTTGTACGCAACCGATACCCACGAATTATTCACGTAAGTGTCACGAATTTATTCTGATTTGGCATACAAATAAAATCTTTAATTTGATTATTTTCAGACACCGAATAAGACGAATGATGTGGAACTCTATATCGATTTCAAATTGAATATAACTCCTTTATATTACAAACCGGCACTATATGTACAATTCGCAACGTCTTGTCTTAGTACATGGCAATATTTAATCGATTTACCATTTTCAACTTTAGATAAGCGCACTTTATGGATTTTATGATATTGCTTGACGGTTGGGTTTCCTGACAATTTTCACTGTTTAAACTATGAACAGTTACCGATCCAAATCAATAATGAATTTTTGTTACACAAGTTCAATGATGTTACAACTGAAATTGCAGCCGATCACTTATATTATTTGTTGAAAACATTTTGTAATATGATTTTATCGAGAGCACAGTCTGACTGGGAATTCATAAGGACTGTAACACTAAAGATAATTGAGGTAGAAAATTAAATTACTGCCTAGTTCCTTCCTATTCCTACTAATTAAACTTTCTATTATTTTTTTCTTAGTTTGGATTCATTGATCATCCGACCAAAGATATATGCTATAAAATAGTTCGTGATCTCCTTTATAATATTTTGGACAAATATCCTGAATTGGTATCCAATTAAGTTTAAATCTATTGATCTTAACAATTTGCACTTCTAACATCAAAATCAGCTGTTCCGTATTATACTGAGAATCACAAATTATATTCTTTATTATTTTTAATATCGAATTTTATTAATTCGGTTACGTTTTTGACGTTATATTAGTTTTTTTAAACCAGAACTTCTAAACTTTAAAAAATACTAACCCAATTTTAGGATAAGAATGTTCTTTGTGTTTGTTCAATGAAGTATAATCAACAACGATTTATTTACAGAAAAAGAAAAAATTAGGCCCCAGAATGAAATCGATTCGATTGTCGAATCTTTAGCAGCGTCAATTTTCAGTCGACTTCGTTGTTTGTAGTTTCAATGGAAAGCGTGAAATGTGCTATCGCATCTCACGATCCAATAGATGCTGATGAAGTAGTTGCACCGGTTACTAAAAGTGGGGAGGTTGAAAGTCAGATTTGCATTAATTTTGTGACAAATGTACCAAATTTTCAAAAAGTTCGAGTAATGATTAGAAATTTATTAGCTGATTTGGAAACTTTGCACAATAATATTAGGTTGAATGGACACTCATTGTGGAAAGTAAAAGATCCCCACGGATACCCACGATACCCGCGAATTATTCACGTAAGTGTCTCTAATTTATTTTGGTTTGGTATTCAAATAAAATATTAATTTTGTTTATTTTCAGACACCAACCGAATAAGACGAATGATGTGGAACTCGTATGTAAGTGTTGAATATAACTCGTTTATATTACGAACTTGCCACTATATGTACAACTCGCGACGTTTTGGCACAAGGCAATATTCAGTCGATTTACCATTTTCAACTTTAGATAAGCGCACATTATGGATTTTATGCTATTGCTTGACGGTTGGGTTTCCTGACAATTTTCACTATTTAAACTATGAACTCGATGATGTTACAACTGAAATTTCAGCCGATCACTTATATTATTTGTTGAAAACATTTTGTAATATGATTTTATCGAGAGCACAGTCTGACTGGGAATTCATAAGGACTGTAACACTAAAGATAATTGAGGTGGAAAATTAAATTACTTCCTAGTTCCTTCCTATTCCTACTAATTAAACTTTCTATTATTTTTTTCTTAGTTTCGATTCATTGACCATGCGACCAAAGATATATGCTATAAAATAGTTCGTGATCTCCTTTATAATATTTCGGATAAATATCCTGAATTGGATACATTGTTAGATACATTTTATGGCGTGTTAGCATCCTATTAGCATCCTATATTTATTTAAATCGCTTCCGCTGCACCGGTGGAAGCCATCATTTATTACTATTATTTAATAAATCTTTTAATCGAAATTAAATTTTTTTTATTTGTTGTTGTGTTGCTGTGCATACTGCATATATGTACTATACAGTACAAATTACCACCACACGAATCTATTTCGTCTCTAAAGTTATTCTCTAAAATCACGGCATCATAAAAAATTGATCTTCTAAAGTCACGTCGGTGTATGTCTGTACACCATAAAAATTTACGAAAAATAAATTAAAGAGAGAGCGGGGGATTTTTATTTTTGATTTTTATATTTGCTGCTATAAAAAATACTCAGCTTGATATTTTTCAAGAAAAAATTATAGCAACTCAACAAAAACAAAAAAAAATCGGAAATACTATTCTCACAAATAGAAATGGTTTATTTTCGTCTCTTTTTAATTTTGTACAAAATCTTGCGATTTTGAATGGAATAGCGCTATTAGAAACAGTTAAAATATAAATTTTTATATAATTAAAATTTATTTCGGAAAAATATGTATTTAAACAATGAAAAAAATGAAAAACACTTAACTTAGACATCCATTGGAATCAAAAAACTCATACATATTGTTGATTTACATACACTGCGTACGTTGCGTTCAAGCAACGGTATCAAAATATATACATATAAACGAAAATTGTTATGTACATATTCTACAATCACAAGCGCACCGTACACAGCTTAGTACAAATATACAATACGTACAACTATCCACTTCACTTATTAAATTCACGTAAATTATTATTGAAATTATTATTTATTAAATTTATCAACACTATCAATATTACTTATTTATTAGTTAATTAAAATACATTTAAAATAAATTATTTATTTATTTAAAGGAGAGACAAAAACACGCCCTTCCTCTACGACCATCAATCGCCGACCTGGTAGTAATTCAAAATCTTATTGAAACAAAATCAAAATGTCAATCTAATAAATTCGAAAGTCAGACCGAAGATGGGAAATCGTGGTTTAAAATAGATTGCCAATGTTCAATCAAAAATAAGAATAATAATTAACACCGTGACTCTTGAAGAGAGACACCAAAAAGAATAAAATTATGGAAGTTACTGGGGATAACATTTAATTTGGAACTTTTACATATACAGTTGAACAGCCAATCAAAGAGTTTACCTGGAAACAAAGAACGGGATAGGTCAAAGCTGCAGTAAATTAAAAATGGAATGACATTTGATCCAAAAAATAATAAGCAGCCGTAACGTATTCAATTATTTACTCAAACAGACCACATGGGCGAAATAATAATTGAAACTACCAAGGTGCAAAAAAAATGCGAATAAAACAAAAATAACGGGTACTGGATAGAAAAAACATAGCATAGCTATTTACAACTTGGGCACCACTGTAACAAATTTGATTTGTTTTCAAATTCTGTTAGCAGAATTAATCCTGCAGCGGTCTACATGCGGTGTTTGTTTGCTGGCTAGTGAATTTTATAGGTCGTGGGGGTTGTGCAGACATGCAAGATCTTCGAATTAACCGCTGAAAAATAATAGTATACCATAACGAACCATCTTCAGACTACAAGGACGTACACTCAAGCTCAGCATCTTAATAATCGTTTACTGCATGTCAAAATCCATTATACGAATAGAAAACATAATATCATTCAATAATTAATAAAAAAAAATCACAATCACAATCAACCTAAAAATTCACTCGGAAATTGAACCTTGTGTTTTACAAATATGAGAAAGGTTAATATATAATATAATAGGTAATAGAAAAAATAAAAAAAAATCAGTTATAGTATAGTAATGTTTCAAAATTGGCGGTAAAATTATGAAAAATAAAATTTTGAAAAGAAACCTATATACAATAAACAATTTAACGAAAATAAAAACAAAATTACCATTTTAATTGCAAAAAATAGGGGAAACAATTAAATTTAAACTTATAATAAATAATGTACAATCAGAATGACTCGATATTAAAGGCACTTTAAGAAACCTTGATAAATTCATATACATAATAACACTTATTGAAAGAGACGACAGTAATTTAATGTTGATGATATAATACTAGTAAAACGTTTTATTGAATAAAAATATAAATTTTTAAATACCGTACAATTACTTAGTTACGGTGCATCCCATCATGGTATCCTTAATCCGTTAATAGTGGTCAAATGCAGCAGCAATTTTGTAGCGGCCGGTGATTGCTTCTAGCTTAACCCGTGATTGCTTCTAGCTTAATACATAAATTTTCTCCATATCAGCACGTAAATATAGAGTATCGATTTCCAATCTTTCGTGGCATGTACCGCTTATGATAAGGTACGCGGGCTTTATAACGCCAAACACTGAGCGTAAGACATTATATTGATACCAAAATAATATCTAATTTGCCTGCATAAACAATGCCGTATTGATAACTTTTATTATCGTCACTCTAACAATTATAACAATTAAAACTCATTTTTTTCATTTCATTGTATTTTAAACTTTTTTGTTTGTTTGGTATTGAAAATTGTCACTTTATTATAAAGTTTATTACACCAAAAATTATAGTTTTTATTTAATTAATTACACTTAATATTAAATAATTCCAATTACAGTTCGGAATTAATTTGTAGGATTACAACCCAAGGTTTAATTCCGGAACGTTATATTTTGTTTTGGGTTATAAATTCTTGTTCGAACGAAATTAGTTTTAATTAAATTTAAACAAATTGCACGATCGTGTAGAACTTCCACATGCACATATGCACATATACGACCAATATTTATTTTTTATTTCTACACCATATTTTGTTCGATTTTCATTTGTTTTTAAGTTTTAGATATATATTTTTTCACATACGGGGATTCTTAAAAAAAAAATAAACGCAACCTTTTCGCTATCTCAAATATTATCATATAAAAATTATACATATATAATGTGTCCTAATAATCAAAAGCAATATTGTATTGTCAACAATAAACAAACGTATTGAGCGACTGACGCAATCAGAAAGTAAAATCTATCTATATCTGACCATCGGCTTTGCTCTTTTTATACATAGCCTCGCACATACAAATTTTTATTGGGGGGTGTTCGATTGCATTTTACCATAAAAATTATCCCAAGAAAAAATTAATGCAATAAAATTAGAACGATTAGCACAGTGGCATGGCTCGGATGCAAGGATGCAACCGCGGCCGTCGTTACATCGTATCCTATCATCCTCCAACAATTTTTTCTTAAAATTTTTCACTTACATTTCAAGTAGCACACCAAAGCATATAAATATATTCAATATAGCTACATACACCTAAACAGGACATGACTTCTGTTCGTTTTTTACAATTCAACTTGGATGTTACCGGAACGTAATAGTAGTGGTGTACATATTGGTGTACGTGTTTTGTTTTGTGTTTTGACGTCATTTAAGAACACAAAATAATATGTTAGGTACATAATTTGTGAATTTATTAAATTGCACCATACCATTTAATAAAGTGTTGTGTTAATTTCCTAAATAGTTTTATCTAATTTCTAGTAAATAAATCTAAAAGTTATTTCATTATCATTCATATTTCCTAAGTTAATCCACTTTCTAATTTATTAAACTTTTTTTCTCAATATTATTCTCATAAATAACACATAAAAATATAGATAAATGTGTAATTACACTGGGGAATATTAAATTTATTAAAAAACATTAATAAATTTATTTTATTTAAGTTTTATCTAAATATAAATGAAAAATTCACACAAAAAATTGCAATCGAAACTATTTTCTTATCATCTGTCATTTATTCCTTTGCTCGCGAGCACAAGAAAAAATACTCATGATGTATTGTTTCTCAGCCGATAGTGCACATTTATAAAATTTGACCAAATTTTGGCGAAATTTCATGAGAATTTGACACAAACACACTGATAGAAAATAACAGCACACACATTAAAAATGTATATTATATACTGTATACGGATACAAATTCCCACTTGAATTGCTTGAGAAAAACGAAAAGAATTCAATGCCAGATTCTCTCATTTTCATGTTCACATTTTTAATTTTGAAATAGCAGAACGAAAACAAATCTCGATCTTACTATTTTAAATAGTATATGTATATACAAGTCTATAGAGTCTACAAGTCCATAATACGAGCGTGTGAGTTTTCTATTCATTATGTATAAATCATACGCAATGAAGCACGGGTAATTTTTTTCGTTTGTTACTTTTGGCTTATATTTAACCACAGAGAAATAAATCACAATCAGAGACCTAAACGGAAGGAAAATTTATTGTTAAATCAAATTCACGATGTCGTTACAAATGGAAAAATATCTCTAGCGGTTATTTATAGAAATGTTTAGCTAAAACTCAAACTCTATTTTGGTCTAGTTGCTCAATTGCTCATTTCTCGCTCAATATATTTTTTCTATACGCATACGTATGTGTTTAATGAATGAAGGAATAAACAAAATAAAATAGCTACGATCAATTTTTTATGTGTATGTTTATTCATTAGTTTTGTTCTTGGTTTCTGTAAGATGATTTAATAAATGTATGTACGATTACATGTACGTGTATGTTACTAAAAAAAGTCGTGTGAAAAAATACAAATAAGAAATAACTTTATCAAAGGTGTATGTGTATAAAAATATGTGTGTATTTAATTCTTTGTAGGAAGTAATTAGTGAATTTCTCTTACGATGGAAAGACATGATTTTGCATTTCTTAATATTTAAGTAAAACGAGTTTCGATCACACCACTCACTTAATCTATCGATGCTTTCTTGAAGTTTCTTCGTATCTAGCATTCTATTATTAGTTCGAAAAATTTTCACGTCATCAGCAAATATGAGCACGTTTGAGTTTTTGATTATCTCGGTTTTTTGATCTATGACAACAATAAATATCCACGGCCCGATGTGAGATCCTTGGGGAACACCAGACGTAACTTTAATAACGTTTGATTTCTCATTTCCCATTATTACAAATTGTCGCCGGTTTGATAGATAAGACTTGAACCAATTTATGTAATCGAATGAAAACTCAAATGCGAATAAACTCCGGAGTGATTTTTGATTGCAGATGGAATCAAATGCCTTACTGATCCGTGTACGCTACATCAACTTGATGATGGTTTTCTATCTCATTAATTATTTTACTAGTGAATTAAACCAAATTAGTTGATGTGGATCGGCCAGGCATAAACCCTTGCTGGTTTATTGATAATGACGTACAATTGTGGATTTAAAGTTGTTGCAAAAACTAATTCAAACAATTTTGGAATTGATGATGTAATTGATATTCCTCTGTATCATGTAATGTCGTCTCGTTTGCTCGACTTAAAAATTGGTGTAATTTTTGAAATTTTCCAGTTTTCGGGAAACAACTCGGTGCTTAAGAAGTGGTTGAATAGGTAACAAAATGGAATTGCTAAAAGGTCAGCGTACTCCTTCAGAATAGAAGGTGGTATATCGTCAAGACCACAACCGTCTCCAAATCCCTTTAGAGCCGATAAAATGTTATCCTCATATATAACAAGAAGAGTTATTGATACGTTGGTATTGCTGGGTTGTTCGTACAATCCACTAGTAGTAGTTTCAGTTGTGTTTTAAGTTTTGGATTTATATCATTATATAGGTTCACATGGAGCTTGCAACGTGAAGAATTACACATTTATACATTTTCCTTAGAAGGAATGTTCTGTAAATCCATGCGTTAATTTCTACAAATGGGTTCGGATAGTAAATTTGGGGTTATTATTCGCTCGTTAAAATTTTGTTATTCAATCAGTAATGAATGGTATCTTTTTTACTGATCGATCCTGAATTGTGAATAGTATTTTTGTGGTTATTCATCTTGCATTGCATGATAAATAGTCTATATCTCATGAATTCCTTATTCAATAAGTATGCTAACGTGAAATGTTTTTTATTTTTTTAAATTTCGATTTTGTGTTCTGTTTTAAATTAATTTTATTTTAATTGAATTCGAGTACCGTCTGGGACTTCCGTGCCGCGTTCGTGATCCTTTCGTACATTTATACTACGAAGTCTTTAAACATGTCGAGCAAGTTCAGCCCACTGAAGGTTTGACGAGGCCTCACTAAAATCTGTGAGAAAAATACGTATGATTAATGATAATGGATTACTACACATTAATTAAGTACATTTACATAACCACCAGTTTCAGAAAATACACTTGGTTAATTCTAGTAAATAGTAGCACAGAAGAAGATAATTACTGAAAAATAACTGTCCAGAAAATATTTTGCTCTATTTAGTTAATTTTTATATCTTCCAAGTCCGTAGTGTTTCTTAAAATTTATTTAAATTTTCAGAAGTTTAGAATTTAAACTATCAAATATTCATGATTTTTAGGAAATTGAAAAATTAAGAGAATCCAATTATTACGAATTATTTTATTTAGGTATTAGGGTTTTTAGGGTAAATTCTGTTACTCAGAATTTATGGCTGTTACTGTTGTAGATTTTCCCAAACAAATATATCTACTAAACTCCTTATATTTACCAGGGACTAGTTTGCAGTCATGTCATTAAATTCACTTGGTGTTGGGAATATTATTTCATTTCCACATTATAGTTTTGATTATATTTTAGATCAACAATTTGTTTTGCTAAGGAAGATAATTTAAGTTTAGGTTTTAATTGTTTAACTGGCCATGTAGAACTTTAAGATATTATAGTAATTGTTGTGTTTTTATATTCTTTATCTTTGATTTAGCCTGGAGAAATTCATATGTAAACGAGTATTTATTATATAAACATTATTATTAATAATTTAAAGTTCGAAATAGTGAAATTGAAACTAATAACCAAAAATTAAAAGATAGTTCATATCTTGTTTTATAAGGAACTAATAAAAATGCATAATATTACAATTTTATTACTAAAGGTAACTATCGGCAATACTTAGGCGGTTACAAACGTCCTGTCCCATCTAATTAGCCTATTCAATTCTTTGGTTTTGTTCTGTGTAAAAAGGGAGTGCCTGGCGAAATTTGGGAGATCCAGTGTAAAAATATGGTCATAAATTGAAAATAAATCAATCAGTTTATTTAATTCATTATTCAATACATTGAATAGACATTGTTATCTACTTCTTGCTCAACTCAGATTATTCTCCGAAATCTTTATATTGAAACGAAGAATTGAACAACTGCACATAGAACAGTGTTTCCCAACGAAGGTCATACGGCTCCCCTAGGAAGGCATACTATATATTTGAGGAGCCATGAGCTAAATTCATAAGTGGCCTTGGACTTCAGGCCATGAAAATTTTTCCAAGAAAGTTTTATTAATTACTACCATACATATCAAATTAAGATGTAAACAATAAGGTTGGGAAACACTGACATAGAAGATCGATCATTTTTATATTTTATAAATTGTATTCAAGAACAATTGTATTCAATTTTTCAAATTACACAGATATAACCCTTATGTACATGCATATACATACATATTTATAGATAAATAGGATTTTCCAATAAGAGTGATATGATTGGCAATAACTCAATTGTTGCACTTGCTGTGTGGCACGTAGCCCCGACTTGTTGGAACCAAATGTTGTCAAGATCAACTTCTTCTAATTTCGGTCATAAAAAGTTGGTTATCATCGATCTATACCGATCTTCGTTGAAAGTAACGGTGTTACCAGCTTCATTTCGAAAAAAATACGGACCGATGATTCCACCAGACCAAAAACCACACCAAACTGTCAATTTAGGTGAATGTAATGGTTTTTCATGAAAAATTTGTGGATTTTCTTCGCACCAGAATCGACAGTTTTCTTTATTTACCGCACCACTCAGATGAAAGTGAGCCTCATCGAAGAAGATGATTTTGTTGCAATTGGAGAACGATTATTTTGATAATAAAACTGAATAATTTGTAAACGTTGTTCTTGCGTATATCTCACAATGATGAAATTGTAAATATTACTGAACACAATGAAACAAAAAATGACAGATCATGACATATTACAAACGGCCGAAACGTGACTTAAAAATCATATCAATCCTATTGGAAAACCCATTATAAAAAAATTTAAATATTATCTCTCTGTCCCATTCTAGGCCGTTTAGTTTATGGGACGTCAAAATTCACTAACTTAATAGCACAAAAGTTAAATTATATGAAAATATATTCGAATTGGTAAAGTTGAAGGAGTCGATGCATTAGATCAAGACCGGTTTAAAGATTTTAACATAAATGTCAATTTGCCTACAAATTTTTTTATTAATTTATAATTGCAACTATGTTGGAGTTGGTAACGAATCCTATTATTTACCGCAAAATTGCCTTTTTGTGACACTCAATGGGTTACTAGTATTTTCTCACAGCTTATTAGCGATATTTTTGCTTTATAAAAAGAAATATTATTTGCATTGGATTTGGGATTTTAACAATCTTAACATAAAGAATTGTTTATCGGCAACTTCGTTATATCTATGTAACTGAAAAGCTAGAAATATTTGATATAATTAATATAATTATTCAAAAGAAAGAGAAGGTTTGTATACTTCAATACACCAACAACTGGATGTTTGTCATAAAATGCAACGTTGCCAATCTTGACTGTTTTAGTACAAGAATTATAATTATTAATTCCCAATTTCAAATCAACCCTAAATATTAATCTACATGTACAGTGCCGAGCTATTATATTAAAATTATTCGGTTCTCAGGAAATCTCATTCAAATATATTTAATATACGAGTACATATTATCCCTCTTTTAAGATACTGGTACGATTTATATTTAATTATAAAAATTATAAAATAAACTTATTTATCATTCATTTTAGAACAATTTTTTCAAATTGTATCTAGTTGCCTTTACTTAAATATTACCTTCCAGCAGGAAAGCTATTGACGACACACTTATTACTAATTTACGTTTGTTACCAGTCTGAGATGAATCGTTTATGACAAGTCTAATACGAGGTGACAAGTCATAGACGAGTCGCATGTGTCATGCCTGAGATTAATTGTATGTGATATATCCCCAGCAAACGTAGAAGAAGTTCCAGAACTAGTGCAAAAGTAGTGATAAAAGTATTTGTTTCCTTGTGAAAAAGGATGGGCGTCGGGAAAAATTCATCAGTTTTATAAAAAAAATTTAATAAACATACGAAATTTTTGCGAATTCTAAATTATTTAGGATATTTTAATGGATGGATATTTTAAGGGATATTTGAATATGCAATCCGGTAGTTAATCTAGTTAATCTGTTTTTTTTTTCGTGTTCGCCCAATTCAACGCTTAAATACTAATGAATTTTAGAGTTATTTTGAATATAGTTCAAATAACTTTGGTTTCAGGAAATTATACTGTAAGTTGCGGAGTTGCAGAATGATTAAATTAATAAATGTTTCAATTATTTAGGAAGCCGGAAAATATGAATTTAGAATTGGATTTCAGGAAATTTACAGATGCTTGTGAATTAATGCTTCATTGTAATTGCTGATTGTGTAGTTTAGAATTGTGTTGTCATTTTATTACTAACGACTTTACATAGGTGTCTGTAACGGGTCGAGTCAACCAATTTTGGTTAGGAAGCCGAAAAGTATTAATAGAATTAAATTTCAGGAAAATTCCAGATACATGTGAAATAATAATATTTTTTCTTAGGTTGCCGTTTTAAAGAAGCAATTGTTGAAGACCAATACCATCGTTATCCATTAACCTATTAAGCCTTTATCCTTCATCTAGTAGATTAGAATTGTGTTGTCTTTGTGTTACTAACTATCGGCTATACCTAGGTGTCTGTAACCGGGCCGATTCTGTCCCACTTAACTAACCTATCCAATCCTTCGGTTTTGTTATGTGTAAAAAAGGGTGTACGGTGGACCCGGCGTCATCCGGGAACTCAAGCCTAAGAACTTGGTCGTACATTCAAAATCAATCAATCAATCAATCAAAATTTTTTTATTAATTTACAATTTACATAAGTGATTGTCCGTTCTGTTATGGAAAATCTAAAGATGGTTACTTTTTTTAACAACAAGTATTTAAATTAAATTATGTATAAAATGTAAATCAAGTATATAATGATAATATATAATAGTATACAAATAAACAAAATTGCATACAGGGCCTTACAATATTACCTATTTAGGAGCGCTATACAACAGTTCAATTATTAACAGTGTAATTATACTATGAATGAAATTATTAACAAATCTATCAAAAATTTCCGAGATCTCAGGCCTATCTAAATTGTTATGTGTTATTCCAATAAAAAGGGTTGAGCTCGTCTGAGGGGTTTCATGATATCGTATAGTAGTATAGTATTTATATAATATTGCGAATGGAATTGCTCACACAATATAGCAATTATAATAAATCTCAGAAACGTTAAGGACATACACTAGTATATATAGATAGGGGACAACTCAGACCTATCTTAAAAGATATGTATTCTTACAGTAAAACGGATTCATCACTGGAAAATTTCTAGATATCGTATAATAATATGTAACATTCTGAATGCGGTTGCTTACATATTATTAGCAATGAATCGATATCTCGATTTCGAAACTTTTGATGTATCTTAGTCTCCCTAATTATCGCAGCTGAAAATACAATTGGAAGAAGACAACTAAGAACACACAACGATTGATTCGGTGATCAATGCCATTAACTCGACGAAAATAAACGAAAACTGTGTAAAAAATGGTTTGCTCGTAGCACTAGGAGCACCAAATTCTGAGAAAATAATCGCGAATATATGAAGACCTGCAACGAAAACTGGTTCCAAACGGAAACTTCATAGGTTGCTTTACTAACGCTAGAAATTTGAATGAAGACTTTCATCCAAGGTCCACAGCAATTAAAACACGAAAGGCGAGCTAAGAACGAACGTGGCTGATGTTTTTTCAGTATGGCAAACCTACTTTCAAAATCGTCTCAAATGTGCAAAGTTCAGTGACAGCTCTGGTAAACTTCGCCTACAATTTGCTTGCTAATGTTATACTCGCCGAAAATATCGTCGATGACTCTCAATGTGGTTTTCGCCCTAGTGTTTCACGCTAAACTTAATCTTGGAAATATGTTGGAATACAACATAACCATTCACCAACTCTACATAGACCTTATCCTCTACATAGACCTAAACCTCTTATCCGTCCTCATATATCTTCTATCTAAATATAGTAGTAGTTATGATAAGACATCTCAGATATTATTGTTACTTACTATGATGTGTGAGCAATTCCATAGGGCTGAGTTAGCCGCCTACACGTGGCTATGCTCAGACATCCCTGAAATTTATAATAATTAGTATAATCGGTGAGCAATTCCATTCGCAATATTATATGAAAACTATACTATATCTATAAAATTCTAAGGAGAGCGCAACCATTTGTACAGTGTCCTCTGTGCATAATTACTATTGGTTATGCTTAGACATCTCCCAGATTTTTGATTATTGGTATGATGCATGAGTAATTCCTTTCGCAATATTACATATTACACGATGCTTAGAAAATACTCAGATGAACTTAAACCTTTTGATTGGAATAACACATACCAAATTAGATAGGTCTGATTGTCCTCTATCCTTATATACTAGAGGTTATGTTTAGACCATCAAGTTTCTTGGAGAGCAACAAGTTCCAACCAATACTCTCTTGTTAGAGATTGCTAATACTACGTGTCAGCCCTAAATAACTTGTCCGGATTCTTAAGAGATGGTCCTATTATAACAAGGCGGTAATGGAACTTTCTGTTGACTTTATTCGTAAAAAGTTTGGTGTTTTCAGAGATACGTGTGGTCCGCCTTGCGTTCAAACTTGAATCGCCTGCCACGATAAGTTTACGATAATATAGGGTATTCTAAGCGTATGTTGCAGGTGAAATTTGTTCCAGTTGAACTGTCCACTAAACATTGTTAAATAATAAATAAAATCAGCACATATGTATGAGATCTCAAAATCTACCAACCAAAAATGTTGAGAAGTTCAGTTAGAAATGGAATTAAATACATATTAGGTGTATGAGCTAATTTTTACAGATTTTAAGCAAATTTATTTTATATAAAAAAATAGACAACAACGAATTTTATCTTAGAAATATTGAAGCATTTTTCCTTGTTAGAATTCGTATAGAATGCAGTGCCGAATGTTTATCAGTTACTATCGTAAACTCTGTTATTCTGAGAAATTATGTAACTCACACTCACGTAGACTTGTCGTTTGTTGTTCTGAAACCTTGCGTCCGATCTTGTAAAAACTACAAAATACCGTGAAAATATTCTATGAAAATATTTCGTGAATATTTTATTTTTATTTAAAAATTGCAGTGTACTTTTAATGTGAGCTTGTAAATCGATTGACCACAACGAACAAAGAAATATTCATTTGTTGTCATTGGAAAACCATATAGGGTGGTTTTTACGCTTAGGGTTAGCAGTTTAAAAATAGCACTGCAAAGATGTCGTGTATACTCATAATTATAGATATTACAACCGGCACCGAAATATTAATATTTTTGCAAATTTGGTTAAAATCAATAACTAGCTTTAATTTTCAACGTCTTAAAATGTGTGCAAGGGATTAGTAGTTGAGACAAATTAATTACTACCATGCTTCAGATAATATGAAATTAGGGAAAATGTTAACAAAAATTTGTATGCTTGATTAATTTCTTGGAGGCAAATCTAAATACAAAGTACATTTTCTCAATGACATATTTCCGACATAAGCTGATTTTATTGATTTTCTCAAAAATAAAATCATTTGCAAAATTGTTAGGTATTTTAATATTAAATCATATATCATCTGTATAGTACACTTAGAAAAAATTAAGTTATATATGTATTTAATTTGGACAAATCAGCATAGACAGGCATATAAAATATACACAATGTATACTAAATACAAATATGTATATGTAAATGTTTACTACGATAACTAAAAAACTAATTATTTTTTTCCTTTTCGTTGATAAATTTTTGATGTTTTGATTTCCTCCAAACATTGATTTTTTTAAATTATATTTTATGCAGCACACCAAAACATAATCAATGTAGCTACATGCATCTAAAATAAATCCTCTTCCTTTTCAAGGCTACGTATTTAAATTTTATATACCTAAACGACAAGAAATATTCGATCGGCACACATATTATTTTAAATAGTATGTATATACGAGTACATATGTACATCAAAATCTACTTAAATATTTAAGTACACATAATAAAGTATACATAATAAATACATGCGTTTTAGTTTTCATTTCATTCTGCTTTATTAAATATAAATCATACAATAAGAGAAAGGATACTTTCAAACAAAAATAATAATTAAGTTGAATTTGTTATTTTTCCGTTTGTTTTGATAAAGATTTGTTTTAATTTTCATATTATAATAAAAATTAAAAGGCAATTTTGAAGAATAATTTGGGTGTTATACTGTACAAACAAATTAATATTTTTTATTTGTACGTGCGCGTATAGAAAAAATATATTGAGCGAGGAAAATGTGTATGAATGTATATTGAGCAAATAGACCAAAATAGGATTTGAGTTTTAGCTAAACATTTCTATAAATAACCGCTACATATATTTTTCCATTTGTAACGACATCGTGAATTAAATTTAACAATGAATTTTGCTTCCGTTTAGATCTCTGATTTTGATTTATTTCTCTGTGATTAAACACTACATACTCGTACACAGTAGAATAAAAATAAAAAACAAATTTTGAAGAATAATTTGGGGGTTTTACTGCACAAACAAATATAATATATTTTATGTGTACGTGTGCGTATTGAAAAAATAAATTGAGCGAGAAATATGTATATTGAGCAAATAGACCAAAATATGGTTTGAGTTTTAGCTAAGTATTTCTATAAACAGCCGCTAGAAATATTTTTCCATTTGTAACGACATCGAGAATTTGATTTAACAATGAATTTTCCTTTCGTTCAGTTCTCTGATAGTGATTTCTCTGCGGTTGGAGTGAGTAGCGCTTAAAGGCGGAATTCCAATACTGCGGCTTTTTTTTACGCAGAAAACCAGCAAAAGATATAATCAAAAATCCGTGTGTGTGAGCGGCGAAACAGTAAAATTTTGTATACTTAAATTTTTTATTGTTGTTGCGTTTTGGTTGCCATAAATATAAATAAAAAATACAAAACGAAGTATTTTTTATGGCAACCAAAATGAAAAATACTCCCCACTCTCAGCAAATTTTAGTTTAGTAATATTTTTATGGTGAGCACTTGGCTCAGAAATTTTATATGTTTGGTGGAGTGTGATATAAATCGCGTTATAATGATAAATTTATATTAATGGTCACATTAAAATATTTTACAATTTTTAATTTTTATTATTTACTCTGTATTATATAATTTTAATGGATGTGATATTATTTAGGTTATGTTATAAACGCGGTCAAATATTCTCCTAACTTTTTTATAGTAAGGCGTTTTTATAGTTTTTAATTATTGAAAGGAAGTAATTAAAAAACATAATAAAATGATGTCTACAAATCATATTTATAATTTTTAGTAATTTAGAGATAGAAATAAAATTGATTTAACAATAATTTTCATTTGTTAAATAATTTATTGGTTATAATTTCGTAGTTGTCAAATATTCCCCTTAAAATTTTGCTATAAAATAAAATGTATCTGTCTTTGTCAGATTTTTGATTTTATCTCTTTCTGGTTTTCTGTATAAAAAAAGCCGCAGTAATGTAATTCCGCCTTAATGCCCCATTTACATGTAGAAAATTGTTTTCTTCTACAAATTTTTACAGGTAAATAAGAATCCGCTATATAAAAATATTCAATATGCGAGAAAAAAAATAAACATATATAGTAATGCCATAATTTTTTTATGGGAAAATAATTAATTCAAATGCGAAATTTACATTTTTATCTATGGCGTCTGTTTTTATTATGAATCATTAACATGTATAAATGTAACATAATTTTTATTTGTTAATTTTAAAAATGATGTGTATGAAGATGTTATATCTCTTTTATTTTGCAGAAGAAAACCGTTGGTCGCATGTAAATGGGGTATAAAACGATGCAAATTTAATATTGAAGATATACTTTGTAGATTTTTTCTGTTTCATTAAAAACTGCTACTGTGATTCGACTCTTTACGAAAGATAATCGTTTAAACATTGAAAATCGATAATGCAAATATTATAACGCAAGTATCAAATAAATGCGACACATATTATGAAACGCATCAAAAGCGGCGGTTTTTATTGCTAAAATTAGACACAAAATAGATTTAAATTCAAAGATATAGAACGTCAAAAATTGAAACAAAAAACAGTTTTAAAACAAATTCACAAAGAAAAAAGGAAACACTTTGCTCGTGAAGTAAAGCAATGAAATGGAACAGGAGTGAGTGGAACAGGATAGTGCTCTCCGACGAGCAGAAATTTAACATAGATAGCCCTTTAAGGAAGGATGAATTAATTTTGTCGTATCATCATATCAGAACAAGTTATGTCATGATCTGGAGAGTTATAACCTTCTATGGCATAACTGATCTGCAGTTCAAAATGGTGACTCTTAAAGGCGAGGGATATAATAACATGTTCCAAAAAACGTTTTCTGTAGGTATAGAAATTTTCGTACCTTAAATTGACCTTGCAGAAAGATAATGCACTAATTCACAACGCCAAGTTTGTGAAAAACTGGATATCCTAACAAAATGTTTATATTTTAACAAGGCCGTATTTCCCAGACCCCAATATAATTGAAAATGTTTGGATTGGCTGTCACGAAAAGTGTACGAAGGACGGCAGTTTGATGTCGTAGTCGCTTTTACACAAGCAGCCGGTCCTCGAATAAGTTTAACTTATTTAAAACCATTGTACATTCACTAAGTAGTTGAATTTCTGATCTTATTATTATTAATAAAGTGTGACCCTCCATACCCACAATTAAAAAGTCAATAAAGTGAAGAAAAAAAATTGCACTATTCTTTGATTTCAACCATTTCAGGTTGGCCTTAAGCTAATGAGCTACGCAAAAATAATGTTTGTTTTACGCAAAAACAAAATCATGACCAAACGGTACTTGATTTCAAACCAAAACTTTTATCCAATTTATTATACGTGAATGTGAACTACGAGTAGATCGTAAAAAACCTGATTTAGCAATATAAACAGAAATATAAGTCAAAAACACTTGGCAATAAGCTGGTGAACGAGAGTGTAACATATATAACAATATTATTATACAATTATAAAATATAAATATTATATAACGTATATATGTATATAACAAAAAATATTAAGTTCGGCCAAATATTAATATCAAACAGAAATTTATTGGACGCTCTAACTGCTAAATAAAATAACTTACTTACCTGTTAAATTATCTTGCAACATACTTCGCGAATTCGTGAAAAATGGCCGTAGTGACGGTTTTGGTGTGGAACCAATTGACAAGCTATCAATATCGGGTCCGGAATCTTCACCGCATGACAAGGACTCGAGTTCTTGAAAAAGTGCATCAAGTTCACGTTCCCCACGTAATGTACCCGTTCCACGAGATACTGCCCCGTCTAATTCGTCCGGTACACGAAATCTTCTTAAAAGTGCTTTAATTTTTTGTTTAAAATTTCGTTGCTATAAATAAAATATTCAACCAAAAATTACTATTATTAAACAATTTAGTTGGTTTTGTATTTTATATACTTGACTGATTTTTGCTCGTGATCCTTTATCTTTAGCAATATTTTCAAATTCACTATCACTATCTACCGGATTGCCACCTATTGGTATATCATCGATTTCACGAGATGTTCTGTCCAATTTCCGATATTTGCCCCGTTTGGTATACACTCCGACATCAGTTCCTTCGTCGTTTTCCTCGCCTGAACTAAATTCACCTTCTTCATCTTCATCGGAGTATTCATTACCACGATCTTCAAATAAAAAAATTATAATAAAGACATTTTTTGTAATAAAAAACATATGTATATTAGCTTAATTATAAGGTGTTCAAATAAGAGATGATCAATTTTGCGCGTCAAACCCGTAATTGAATTTTGTGAGGTGTTAATTAATTATAAGGTATAATTACATAAGGTATAAGATATAATATAGGTTAATTATAAGATGTTCAAATAAGAGATGATCAATTTTGCGCGTCAAATCCGTAATTGAATTTTGTGAGGTTGTGTTAATGGTTTACGATTGTCATATGATTAGATTTTTAAAATAATTGTATGACTTTCACAAAACAAAAACATTCAAAGCAAGTATAGAAAACAGAATTGGTTAATGAATAAAATATAAGGCTCATATGTATACCTCGGCAAGAAAAGGCACCACTAAAATAAAAGTAATGCTGTTTTTAGAATCACGCATTAAATATATAATATTGTAATAGCCCCAATATAAAGCGCAAGACGTTAAAAAAAATTCGTAAGAGAAAAAAACGAGAAAAAAATTTAGGGGTCGACACTCGAACTGTTATCATTTAAAAATGCTGTACATTTGTCAATTTTTATTTTTTGATTTCAAAATTTCAGTATATCGTAAAAACATTTCAAATATAACAAAAAATATGTTATTGTTCGATATAACCACCTTTAGCGCGGATAATAGCATCGAATCTGTCCGAGCAGGCTTTACACGCTGCACGAATGTGGTCTGCTGGTATTTCGGCCCATTCTCGGCGAAGAGCAATCTTTAAGGTGTCGACCATCTCATATTTTTTAGTTAATACTTTGGAAAAGTCCATTGGGATTGCAAAATCCATTGGGTTTAGCCCGGAGAGTATGGTGGGGATTGTTGTGAAGAAATTAAGCTGAGAACGTTTTCTTGTAAAAAACGTTGGGTTTCACGGGCTTTATGGAATGGTGGGTCTTGTTGAAACGTCCAATGGTTTCCACCAAATTGTTTGCGTGCCCAAGATAAAAAGCATCATTTAAAATCTTTTCACGGTAGATTTATTGATTTACCTATACGCCCTGTTCAATGAAAATGAATGGAGAGCGTCCTGTGGAAGTTACCGCAGCCCAAACCATCACTGCTGCAGGCGCTTGCTTTCGCATAGCAATTCGCTGTTCTAAATTGTCTTTTGATTTGCACTCTACCCAAACACGATCGTTTTGTTTTGCTGAACCGTAAACATTTTTTCATCAGAAAAGACCAAATTCTTAAGCTCGCCACCAACGCGTAAGTGTTTTAACAATATTGCTCTTGCTAGGCGAACTTCTTTTCGTGCAGGTGTTAAATCTTGTACTTTTTGTCTTTTGTAGGGCTTCAATCGTAGTTCATTTTGTAATATGCGCCCACACACATTGAAATTTTTCGCCAATTGAACTGCGCTTTGTGATAGATTACGTTGAATTCTGACCTTCATCTTTCGAATAATTTCTGACGATGTTGCCGTTTTTGGATGTCCACCTCCATGGCGATTTTTGATGATACCAGTATCATTGTAATGTGTATGGATCGATACACAAACATGTTGTTCACATGTAAATGTCGTAGCTCATTAACAACGGCTGGTTGCGATTTTCCAGCCAAATAATAAAAAGCAATAACACTGTTGCGTTTGAATTCCATTTCGATAACTTTTTTTAACTGCGACGTAAAACGATATGCTTCCGTAGGCTTGTAAACTAACAAACTGACGGTTATCAAAAATTGAGCGCGCTGCCATTAGCCGTTTAGTTGCTTTAGCAGCGCGACCTCTGTATTTTCTCACATTTTACGTATAAAACTAACAAGCTTGATATTATAATTGTATTTGTTCGGAGAAAATGTGACTGATCAGTACGACTAAAACCTCAAAATTACAGTCAATTTTCTAAATATTTCGAAAATATGTAAAAACAAGTTAATAATGAATTTTTTAAAGAAATATTTAAAAATTAGAGATTTTCATGCCATTTTTTAGTGTGAATTGTATTTATTATAAATTTACCTTGTTATTGGCCATGTGTTAGATAAACTAATTAATTGGCGACAATAAAACGTTTATTTGAGAAATTCGTGAGTATTCGTTTTTAAATTATGAGTGAAATTTAAAATGACTAATTTTACAGTAGAACCATAAAAAAAGGACATAAGGATAATAACTTTCATACATGTAAATGGCATTCGATCCGCCAAAATATTAAATTTTATGTAACCCGGACAAAGAGACATATTTTTAATTATCTGCCTTTCCTTGTTTCGCATTATTTAAAAGCAAAAACTCGTTCCAATTTTTTTTTACTTGACTAGGTTTTGTATGTTTAAAAAAAATTATGAATGAAAGAAACAAAACAAACAAAACGATATCACAATAAACAACAAAAATGTCCATACGGATGCAGAACTTTTTTCGTAAAATTTATTTTTTACTTTATTAAATTATACTCGCCATATTCATGCAACTTAGGAAATACACAATACATTTCTGATTAAATCGAATAAAAAATACATTTATTTATCATCCTTATCATTGTTTTTCATTTTTACGGTATTTTCATAATACGATCGAGTATTAGTATCGCGCTTATAAAACATATATTTATATGACTACTAGCTGACCCGGCAAACGTTGTCCTGTCATATAAATTATGTATAGTGAATATTTTGGTTGTTAAATAAAAACTAACGAATGGATTGTGTGTGGGGATGGGATCTATGGCAGAAATAGGAATGGAGCGCTGTAGACGATGACCGCCGATAAAAACAAAAAACATCAACCATTCATTTTCTCAATTCAATGTATTTCATTAACGTAATGGACATATTCATTGTTTGATCTCTTAAAAGTTAAATGTAACGTGAAATAAAGTAATAAATTTTTTATACTAAAGTAGGAAAATTAAATAATGAAAATCAATATTAATTTCGAAGAACAATTGAGTGTACGATATTTTTTGTCAGTCCGTCTTTAGCCAACACAAATAAGCTCGATGGTTTGTCCACGCGAGAACATGCCACGTATAATTGTCCGTGAGAAAAACATGGTGTGCCCAAATCTAAACCGCAAACAGACATCGTTTGGCCTTGCGACTTATTGGCATTGTGAATGCCAATCTAATAAATAACCGGAGATCCAACTTTCAGTCGTAAAAGGTGTGGTGGCATGCCTGGCAAATCCAGTGAGTTCAAAAACTATGTTGGATAATTTCCAGCTTCGTTGGCATCGCAAACTGTATCAATAGATTTGTATGATACCAAGTCGTCTAGCAACGACTGCTGTACCTTGAAGTTTAAATCGTCGCCGCTCACATTTTTTGCTGACAAAATGGCTCTTTCTGCCAGTCACGCATAATTTATGTATTGTGTGCGTGTACATCGGGAAATATGCGATCAATGAGAGCACTTTACGAATCAGTGATTGTGAGAAAATAGAGGGCAATTTTATGCATCCAGTATTTTCATAGACAGATTTCCAGTATTTTCTAACAATTGGTTCGAGAATGTGTCAGCGGATGGATCTTGTAGCATTTGGACGCGCATATTTATGCTCATCAGCGTATATTGAACGTGGAATGACGGGAAGTATTTGTCTGAAATCACCTGAAAGGAGTAACAGAATGCCGCCGAATAGTTTGTCGTGGTTTTTTACATCTTTGAGTGTTCTGTTCAACGCCTCAAGATAATGTTTGTGTGCCATAGTGCATTCATCTCAGATGATAATTTTGGATTGTTTCAGCACTGTGGCCATGGATGGTTGTTTTTTATGTATAATCTGCGTCTGGATTATTTTGAATATTCAGTGGCAGCTTAAATGCTGAATGAGCTGTTCTGCCTCCATCCAATAAAGTTGCTGCAATGCGAGATGATGCAACGGCCAATGCAATGCCATTATTTGATCGTATTTCGGCAAAAATTGGCGAAATGAGAAATGTTTGCACTATTCTGGTCTGGGAATAGGGAACTGGGGAATGATTTTATATGAAATTTTAATTTAAACATTTTTGTTCTGGCATGCTGAGGTAAAAAGTTAGTGTTATTGTTTTTTAAAACAAAATTAAATGGGGAATAATTTTTCCTGCCAATTTAGATATGGAAAAATTATTCCCAATTTATAAATATTTACATCAAAGTTTTCTCCTCAGTAGGCCGGAAAAAAATATTTCTATAGAAATTACATATAAATTCTTTCCCCAGTTCCCTATTCCCAGGGATTACCAGAATAGTGCCACTGGTGCATCCAAAAAAAGAATCCACCTTGTCCCGCCAAAACTCTAATCATAATGCGGTCGTAAATGATTTTTTGTTCATGAGTTAGTAGCGGGACATTGCGAGTAACAATCACTGCCATTTTTGCAGTATCGTACCGCAGTTCACGATTCATTTCAGTGTCCATTAAATCAGATGAACTTCGATTTGGCGAACTTGAAACGGGTTAAACTTTAGCTACTGCTAAAGTTAACCCAGTTTCATAGATTTTTGCCGCTACCTGTATTCATCCCCAGCGGCATTAACCCGTAGCTCAGTCGGGAGAGGTTAATCGGTCGTGGGGATGGGGATGCACCGGTAACGGCCTAGATAACCGCATCAAAAAAAACAAACATACAAAAAAAGGAAAAGTGGGGTATCGGACCCCGAAGTAGTGGTTAACATGACCTGCCCATTACGCGGGCAGCATCAACCGTGGTTGTATTGGTAAAATGTTTATCTAAACATTTTACCCTACTCTATCTAACCTTAATAAAACTATCTGGCCCATAGGCCCTAAACAATTTTCTTTTGATCGTTACAGATCACAAACCCCTATTATGGCTATTCAATGCCAAGGATCCAACATCTAAATTAAATCGATGGAGGTTGGCACTCGAAGAGTATGACTACACCATCACATATAAAAAAGGCACAGCTAACACAAACGCTGATGCACTCTCGCGAATAGAATTAAATAAACAACTGGAAAACAAAAATTGTACATATAACAATAATGATTCTCAACCCGAAAATATAAAGTTACTTGGGAAACTGCAGAAATCTCAGGATAACATAAATGCGCATAATTCGAATAAAATATTAAATGACGAAATAATTCATTTAAATAATATAGATATCCAGTGTGACGACAATGGAATATCAATAAAAAACATTGGAGTCTCAGTTTCAAGCTCAAGCCTGAATGTATTCCAAAACCAACCCATCATAGCAAAAAACAAAGATTGCGGTGAGATGGAAGAAGACGCTCGAGTAATTTTTAATAAAAACCAGCGCATTACCATCAAGAAGGCGGAATTTTCGAAAACCGATCTTCAAATAATACTCAATAGTTACGTCCATCAGCAGAAAATAACAGCTATTCATACGGACGATCAAACATTCCAACTAATTGAGGAAATTTGTAAGGAAACGCCTTACAAAATAATTCGAGTGTATACGATCAAAACGGATGTTGAATTAGACGATGAACAAAAGAATATTATCGCTAATGAACACATGCCTTAACATCGTGGTACTCACGAAAATTAAAACGGAATTTTTATTTTCCAAACATGAGGCAAAAAATAACACATTATATAGTAAACTGCGAAATTTGTAATCAAAACAAATACGAAAGGCAGCCCACTCATGTCAAATTTAAACTTTCCCAAACACCGAATGGACCAATGGAAATAATCCATGGGGATACATTCGCCCTTTCAGGAAAAACCTTCATCACATTAGTTGATAAATTTTCTAAATACGCTACAGCCTTTGAAATACCTGAAAGGAAAACAACTACAATCATAAATAAATTTATGACATTTTTCAGTAAAGAAGGAGTTCCAAATACACTAACATTGGACTCTGCAACTGAATTTACATCCCAGCTATTCACTGATTTTACTAACATGATGGGTATAGAACTACACATCACTACAGCTAAATCTTCAAACGGAAACTCGCCAATAGAACGGTTACATTCCACACTTACCGAACTAGTACGAATCATCCGGGCTCAGGATAAAAATAAATCAATAATCAGAATAATGGAAGAGGCAATCTTCGCCTACAATAATTCAATCCATTCTTCAACTAAACTCACACCATTTGAGTTACATAGAGGTCATATTATAACCAAAAATATACCTACTAATCTACCAGAAATGGCAGACGAATACCTATCACACATTAGACGCCAATATTCAGACATTGCACAACATATAGCAAGGCTGAATAACCTGTCTAAAGCTAAAACGATAGAAAAATTAAACACTACACGTGATAATCCGAGCATATACATGCCAGGAGAGAAAATCTTTGAAAAAAATACTACACGTGATAAATTTCAAAGAAAATATATACCACATACGGTAATACAGGACAAAGATGTTACTGTTCAAACAAACAAACGTACCGTACATAAAAACAAAATTAGGAAAAATCGAAACTAATTAGGTGTATATCATCCACAGGTCAGTCCAACCGAAGGGATTAGAAGCCTATGACCTACAGGAGAACAAAGGACTTATTGGCATCAAATTAGGCGACGCCAAAATAATCACTTCCTATGTAAAACTATTTCATATCATAGAACTTAATGATTTACTAAAAAATTACCAATCAATAGAAGAATCTGTTAAACACACTAAATTTCATGTATTTTACAATCGAGGATAATATGTCAACACTATCGGAACAAGCATTAGAAATTCACGAAATTATAACTTTCGCGAAAATTAACGTAATTTCAAGATTCATACCCGACAATACTGAGATGGACTATGTTCTAAATGAACTGAATAAAAGTAAAATAAAATTAAACTCACAAGAACAAATTTATTCAATTTTACAACAAAAAGCATATTATAACGGGACTAATCTAATTGTAATAATAGAAATACCACAATTTTATAATGATAATTTTTACAAAAATATATATATATATATATATATATATATATATATATATATATATATATATATATATATATATATATATATATATATATATATATATATATATATATATATATATATATATATATATATATATATATATATATATATATATATATATATATATATATATATATATATATATATATATATATATATATATATATATATATATATATATATATATATATATATATATATAGGAAAACAACTACAATCATAAATAAATTTATGACATTTTTCAGTAAAGAAGGAGTTCCAAAAACACTAACATTGGACTCTGCAACTGAATTTACATTACAGCTATTCACTGATTTTACTAACATGATGGGTATAGAACTACACATCACTACAGCTAAATCTTCAAACGGAAACTCGCCAATAGAACGGTTACATTCCACACTTACCGAACTAGTACGAATCTTCCGGGCTCAGGATAAAAATAAATCAATAATCAGAATAATGGAAGAGGCAATCTTCGCCTACAATAATTCAATCCATTATTCAACTAAACTCACACCATTTGAGTTACATAGAGGTCATATTATAACCAAAAATATACCTACTAATCTACCAGAAATGGCAGACGAATACCTATCACACATTAGACGCCAATATTCAGACATTGCACAACATACAGCAAGGCTGAATAACCTGTCTAAAGCTAAAACGATAGAAAAATTAAACACTACACGTGATAATCCGAGCATATACATGCCAGGAGAGAAAATTTTTGAAAAAACTACTACACGTGATAAATTTCAAAGAAAATATATACCACATACGGTAATACAGGACAAAGATGTTACTGTTCAAACAAACAAACGTACCGTACATAAAAACAAAATTAGGAAAAATCGAAACTAATTAGGTATATATCATCCACAGGTCAGTCCAACCGAAGGGATTAGAAGCCTATGACCTACAGGAGATCAAAGGACTTATTGGCATCAAATTAGGCGACGCCAAAATAATCACTTCCTATGTAAAACTATTTCATATCATAGAACTTAATGATTTACTAAAAAATTACCAATCAATAGAAGAATCTGTTAAACACACTAAATTTCATGTATTTTACAATCGAGGATAATATGTCAACACTATCGGAACAAGCATTAGAAATTCACGAAATTATAACTTTCGCGAAAATTAACGTAATTTCAAGATTCATACCCGACAATACTGAGATGGACTATGTTCTAAATGAACTGAATAAAAGTAAAATAAAATTAAACTCACAAGAACAAATTTATTCAATTTTACAACAAAAAGCATATTATAACGGGGCTAATCTAATTGTAATAATCGAAATACCACAATTTTATAATGATAATTTTTACAAATATATATATATATATATATATATATATATATATAAATATATTATATATATATATATATATATATATATATATATATATATATATATATATATATATATATATATATATATATATATATATATATATATATATATATATATATATATATATATATATATATATATATATATATATATATATATATATATATATAGGAAAACAACTACAATCATAAATAAATTTATGACATTTTTCAGTAAAGAAGGAGTTCCAAAAACACTAACATTGGACTCTGCAACTGAATTTACATCCCAGCTATTCACTGATTTTACTAACATGATGGGTATAGAACTACACATCACTACAGCTAAATCTTCAAACGAAAACTCGCCAATAGAACGGTTACATTCCACACTTACCGAACTAGTACGAATCATCCGGGCTCAGGATAAAAATAAATCAATAATCAGAATAATGGAAGAGGCAATCTTCGCCTACAATAATTCAATCCATTATTCAACTAAACTCACACCATTTGAGTTACATAGAGGTCATATTATAACCAAAAATATACCTACTAATCTACCAGAAATGGCAGACGAATACCTATCACACATTAAACGCCAATATTCAGACATTGCACAACATACAGCAAGGCTGAATAACCTGTCTAAAGCTAAAACGATAGAAAAATTAAACACTACACGTGATAATCCGAGCATATACATGCCAGGAGAGAAAATCTTTGAAAAAACTACTACACGTGATAAATTTCAAAGAAAATATATACCACATACGGTAATACAGGACAAAGATGTTACTGTTCAAACAAACAAACGTACCGTACATAAAAACAAAATTAGGAAAAATCGAAACTAATTAGGTATATGTCATCCACAGGTCAGTCCAACCGAAGGGATTAGAAGCCTATGACCTACAGGAGAACAAAGGACTTATTGGCATTAAATTAGGCGACGCCAAAATAATCACTTCCTATGTAAAACTATTTCATATCATAGAACTTAATGATTTACTAAAAAATTACCAATCAATAGAAGAATCTGTTAAACACACTAAATTTCATGTATTTTACAATCGAGGATAATATGTCAACACTATCGGAACAAGCATTAGAAATTCACGAAATTATAACTTTCGCGAAAATTAACGTAATTTCAAGATTCATACCCGACAATACTGAGATGGACTATGTTCTAAATGAACTGAATAAAAGTAAAATAAAATTAAACTCACAAGAACAAATTTATTCAATTTTACAACAAAAAGCATATTATAACGGGACTAATCTAATTGTAATAATAGAAATACCACAATTTTATAATGATAATTTTTACAAAAATATATATATATATATATATATATATATATATATATATATATATATATATATATATATATACTATATATATATATATATATATATATATATATATATATATATATATATATATATATATATATATATATATATATATATATATATATATATATATATATATATATATATATATATATATATATATAGGAAAACAACTACAATCATAAATAAATTTATGACATTTTTCAGTAAAGAAGGAGTTCCAAAAACACTAACATTGGACTCTGCAACTGAATTTACATTACAGCTATTCACTGATTTTACTAACATGATGGGTATAGAACTACACATCACTACAGCTAAATCTTCAAACGGAAACTCGCCAATAGAACGGTTACATTCCACACTTAAACTCACACCATTTGAGTTACATAGAGGTCATATTATAACCAAAAATATACCTACTAATCTACCAGAAATGGCAGACGAATACCTATCACACATTAGACGCCAATATTCAGACATTGCACAACATACAGCAAGGCTGAATAACCTGTCTAAAGCTAAAACGATAGAAAAATTAAACACTACACGTGATAATCCGAGCATATACATGCCAGGAGAGAAAATCTTTGAAAAAACTACTACACGTGATAAATTTCAAAGAAAATATATACCACATACGGTAATACAGGACAAAGATGTTACTGTTCAAACAAACAAACGTACCGTACATAAAAACAAAATTAGGAAAAATCGAAACTAATTAGGTATATATCATCCACAGGTCAGTCCAACCGAAGGGATTAGAAGCCTATGACCTACAGGAGAACAAAGGACTTATTGGCATCAAATTAGGCGACGCCAAAATAATCACTTCCTATGTAAAACTATTTCATATCATAGAACTTAATGATTTACTAAAAAATTACCAATCAATAGAAGAATCTGTTAAACACACTAAATTTCATGTATTTTACAATCGAGGATAATATGTCAACACTATCGGAACAAGCATTAGAAATTCACGAAATTATAACTTTCGCGAAAATTAACGTAATTTCAAGATTCATACCCGACAATACTGAGATGGACTATGTTCTAAATGAACTGAATAAAAGTAAAATAAAATTAAACTCACAAGAACAAATTTATTCAATTTTACAACAAAAAGCATATTATAACGGGACTAATCTAATTGTAATAATCGAAATACCACAATTTTATAATGATAATTTTTACAAATATATTTACAAGTGCGAGAGCCGAGAGAAATAAAAAATCATACGCACACGTGTAATTGAAAAAATGTGCAGTTGCTTTTATCAGTAAGTTGGTAAATGAAAAGTTTCCCAATATGGAAATATTTTTATTGGAAATGCTTCTCAAGGTATCGATAGTTATCGTGATCCTTCAGATAAAATATTTTTGTAGATAATAAAGCAGATTTAGTGGAACGAAAAAGAAATTTTTTTTGTCCCACGCAACTTTTTGTTATTTGCATGGCGCTCGCATCCATGTTTGGACCCACCTATACCAACTCATGTAATTTTTCTATATAGTAAAAAGGCCTATTATGTAGTGGCATTGGCAATGTATATAGCTTCCACATACATACATACACACACACGTAAACCGTACCACTCCACTTCTATGGCGACATATTAAATTGCGTGTTTTCATATTACAAGCACAACATCTACTAAAACATATTTATATAAATAGAATTAAAATTTATATGGAATATATAATAAGATATGAATTGAAGTAATGCAAACACTTATCTTATGAATCCTTTGGAGTCGTTACAGTACATATTCTCGTACATAAAAATGAGTGTGATGCATTTGCTCGACACACAATTTCCATCCATTGCTGTGCAATACACACAGTTTATTTTTAATTTTATTTATAATTATATTAATTTCACTGCAAAATATTAAAATAAACAAATTTTAATTTTAATTCACTTTTAATTATTATTATTATTATTATTATTCTCTTTATTTAGAAAAACAGGTTACATACATTAATACAAATCATAAACTATTTCTAATAAAGTTAGAGCTCCTAATAGGTTTTTAGAACCTGTGGGGGAGCAAGAAAGAAAAAAATCATGAAATTTAGGTTGCCAAAAGTGTACAAATAAAAATAATAAATTAAAAACTATCATAAAAGAATAAATAAATAATACATACATAAATAAAATTTAAATTCCAGCTCATATTTAGTGAATACAATACAAAAAAGAAAAATTAGAAGTAGGTTTCAATGTTGTCTATATTAATCAGCCAATGTCGAATCATTTTATCAAAAGTGTTTGCGGCCAATCGGAATGAATTTCAACTCTATTGGTAATTTGTGAAACCAATACAATCCCATATAAAAGTAAGACCTTCTGAACCTTTCATTATTACAACGTAAACCGGCAAAGTTGTTCGGATTCCTTAAAGTATACGTGTGATGAATACGACTATGGAAACTGGAACTCCGAACAAAAAACATCTTTAATACCTTATAAACATAGAGATATCTTAAAGGTAATAATTTCAAATCTCGAAATAAGGGAATTGTTGGAGTTGTTAAAGGCCAACAATAAATCAATTTAATAATCCGTTTTTGTGAAATGTATAGGTCCTCTATATTGGAAAAATAAATCCCACCCCAGCTTGATATACCATACATAATAATAGATTCAACTAGTGCATGATATAGAACTCGCAGTGTTGACGGTGGGCATAATTGCTTCAGATGGTAGAATTTATAAGTCGCAGTAATAACATTTTTTCTGACAATGGTGAGATGAGAATTCCATTTCAACTGCGAATCGATGGTAACTGCTAAGTACTTAAACTCATTTACGAGGGAAATTTCAAAGCACTGCGATGAACATGAGTGTCCAGAGCAAAATGGAACATGATACAAAACCTTAAAATTGGGAGATGCGGCCTGACCAAAAAACATTACTCTGGATTTATTACTAAGAGCCAGGCGATGGTAGTAAAACCAATTACCAAGATTCACTAAGTCTGTGTAAACTAGGTTCTGTAATTCCGAAGGGTTTGCTGAAGTGTAACTTAATGCTAAATCGTCCGCAAATGCCGTGGTGTGCCCCAGAAGATCGATGTCGAATATAGAATTTATGTAGATTAAGAATAGAATAGGTCCTAATACTGATCCCTGCGGAACGCCGCAATTTAAGTAACCAGGTTCACTAAAATTATCATTTATTTTAACAATTTGGCTACGATTGTTGAAATAACTAACAAACCAGTCAAAAATGTTACCTCTGATACCTATATTTAATAATTTGTTTGCAAGAACCTCGTGATCCACCGTGTCAAACGCTTTTGCAATGTCTAAAAATAACGAAGCGGATTTTTGCGAATTGTTAAAAGCCGAGTAAACATAACTGAGGTGATGTAGTAGTGCTTCTTCAGAGGATCTTCCTGCTAAGAAACCAAATTGACTACGGCTAAAAAAATTGATTTTCTCCAGATAACCGAGCAATCTACGTTTTATTATTTTCTCAAATAGTTTGGAGAAGGAACTTAGCAACGAAATAGGTCGATAATTATTTAGTAATAGCACATCACCTTTCTTATGAATTGGAATTACAAGGGCTGATTTGAAAACATCTGGAAATACACCACTTCCTAGGCTGAAATTGAAGAGGTAAGCTAAAACATCTACTAGATACCACACGCAATTTTTTAAGATTAGGTTGTCGATTCCGTCAATTCCACAAGAGTGTTTATTTTTCAAACTACTAATCTCTCTGGCGCTAATCGAATCAAACACACAAGACATACTAGGTGAAGTGGTCGAGCCTAAAACATATCTGCTATAGCCTGGAGAATTAGGCGAAAAGTTAGTGTTGTTCAAATTATTTGTTATCTCCGATGGAACGTTCAGGAAATAAGTATTGAATTCATTACTTATAGATTGATAATTTGAAATAAGAACATCAGATTGGTATTTGTAAATTTTGATGATTCGGTTTTTGTCTTTATTTGTTCCCAAAACTTCATCAATAGCCTTCCATGTGAGTTTAGAACTATTTTTAACATACTCAAATTTCTTCTTGTAAAATGAATTTTTGGCAAATTTAATTCTAGCATTTACTTCCTTGGAGAGTTTCTTGACAAATTTTTCCAAACGTGCATTAGTGGGATTATGGCGTAATTTTCTAGAGAATTTTTTTAATTTATGAACCTTCAAAAGGAGATAAGAATTCATCCACGGTTTCAGTTTTTTTAATGTAGGGGCAGAAGATTCGACCTTAGATTCACGAATGTGCGATTTCAGAATAAATAAGAACCTATCAAAAGCGATATTGCAGTTATTCTCACCATAAACAGTCGCCCAACTTTCAGATTGTAGTCGAGCATTCAAACGGCTATAGTCAACTCTCGAAAAATTAGCAGCTACACTATTTTGAAGCACAGGGATCTGAGGTGCACAAATGTTTAGCTTTATTAAGTTGTGGTCAGATAGATGAATCGGTGTGTTTTCCACAGTAAAAATAAACGAATTTGTCGATTTGATGAACACATGATCAAGACAAGATGAATGTCTAGTAGCTTCATTTAAAAGACTTAGAAATCCGTGGGAGGCTAACATGGTAAGATAACTATAGCATTCATTGATATTAAGTAAATTTATGTTGATGTCTCCCAGAATAACTATGTTATTATTATTAATTGATAGAAGTAACTCCTCAATATCGACACAAAACGGGTTTACCGGTTTATTACAAAATCTATAAATGCAGATAAAGGTCCAATCATGACGCCCCAAGGTAACATTTAAAATTAAAACATCAGCTGTGGTCCAGTTGTAACAATGAAAAGAAGATACAGTTAAATTTTGATTGATAAACACACCAACACCACCAGATCTATAATCATCATTACAGCAAGCAATGAAATTATAATTTGGCAGTCTGTAATATGAAGATTCGTGTGAGTAAATCCAGATTTCCGAAACAAATATTAATAGTGGTTGCACTTTTAAACTAGATAATTAAGCATTGAAAATGTCGAAGTTTGCTCTCAAACTTTGAAAGTTTTGGTGAATTACACTACACATAATATAAGACTAACAATTCAATATACATATAACAAATACCGAAAAACAAATTTTGAAGAGTGAGCGCAAAGTACAACATTTTCAATACAGCCAGATAAATCACAACAACGAATAATCTATTCCAAGTAAATTTCAAAATATTCCGACTAATTATAAATAAATTTGAAAATGTTAAAAAAATAAGTTTTAATTTTTTTGAGTAAATTACTAAAAAATAACTCAAACAGTGTTTAAACATCATCCAAATCATAACAAACACTACCACCATAAAAAAAATAATTACCGGAATCAAAACAGCTGACTGATTAATATAAACAAATATTATTTTTGACAACAAAATGTATAAAGAGTTAAGCTGGAATATGGAAAAAATATATAAAAAACAAATATGAGCTAATAAAGGTAAGATAAAAAAACTACTTAACGTTACATTATTTAATTCTAGATACCGAAGCAGCAACCGCTTTATCCAATTGCTAGTGTATGATGTTCTGGATACGAAAAATATCGTTCATGGAGTGAATACGATAGACGTCAGAATCAGCCGATTTCTTTAGGTAAATTTGCCCGGCTTTGCACCATAAATATTTAAAGTTTGATGACAGTTTTATGTTTTTAGCCTCATGATACAGCTGTGATTGGAATTTTGAAAGGCGGTGCATTATATGGATTTGATGCTCCCGGTGATTTTGTGGCAAGATGATATCCAGATCTTTAGTGTAAAGTGTTTTAATTTTGCGCATTTGCGTTAAAACTTTTTGTTGTAGATCGATGGATTTTAGTTTTACAATAAAGAAGTTGTGACGAGTTACATAATTGTTGGTTTTATTCAGTGTGGTTTTGCTAACGTATCTACGAATGGGTTCGATCGATAAAATATCATCCGGTTGAATGGAATTTTCGACTTTACTAATTGTGTTGAAAATCATTCCACTAATGTCAACATGTTCCATCGGCAAGCCACTGATTGTAATGCTTGAAGCGTTTAGCATTTGAGCTGGTTTGTCATAATCAGCCTCCATTTGATGTAATTTTGCAGAGTGGATACTAAACTGGTCTTCTAGATGTTTAAGTTTCGAAGTGAGAGCATCGTTCGCAGCTTGGAGAGTATGTACTGCGTCTTTAACTTTGTCCAGGGCAGATAGTTTCTTTTCCATTCGTTTTAATTGAATCATAATATCGGCTAGACTCACGTTCACATCACATTCAGAGTCCGAGATTTCGTTGTCAATCACAGATTGACTGGATTGTAGACGACAGCTTTCACATAACCAATTGACAGTTCGATTATTAATATCACTTAACAATTCCTGTGAGATACAAACGCACTTAACATGGTAGAAATTTTCACAAAGACCGCTACATTTAATACCAGGAAGTCGTCCTTTTTTTGTGATATTGGCCCCACACGAGCAAGGTTACGGTCATTGTTTTACAAAGGCGCGAAATTGATTGACAATAAAATGGTTGACGATGTTGTACTTTGCTATGAAGATGTGAATCACGCACGAATAAATTAAGAAATCCCTTATATTTTTGGTGAACTATATTTTAAATATGACTTAATGATTTTATTAATATAAAAATTAAAGCAAAAATTAGGTAAATTTAATTATTTTATTTAATTTTTATTATTTTAGACGTATTTTAAATGTTTACACTTTGACAACTGAGAATTGAATTAAATTATTATCACGTTATAATTATATTATTCACTAAAACACATATTTTATCACATTAAATTAAATTTTAATATTTTACTACACAGAGAAAAACAAAAACGCGTCTTTCATCTTCGACGATCAATCGCCGACCATACAATTTTGTTATAAAAAAGAAACAAAATATATTTCTTTTCTTTGTCACTCTTATAGAATTTTAACACATTCGTGGACACCCACTGCAGTTGCAGTATATCCATAGCTTTCCAATGGGTCACCACTGCTATTACAGTACAATTTTATTTTCTCTTTGTATTTTCATTGTTTTGTTTTATGAGAATTATCTCTTCTCATTTGAATTGTTTTTTCTCTTTACATTATCAAAATATACCATCTGTACTTTCTCGCTTTTGTTTTAATAGTCTGACAAATTAATGACACAACTGCAAATGCAGTTGTAGGCAGGTTGCAGGCTTTATTTGAATAATTGGATAGGGGTGGTTCCAAAGAAGAAATTGACTTCTCTACCGATGATAGTCTTGATGATCTCGATTATATCGACAAAAGCCGTAGCAGTGGCAAAGAAAATAGTAAAAATAGTGACAGTTTATCGGATGTGAAAACGAAATAGATGGGGATACTGTTCCGCAAGAACTAGGCGAACATATGGAAGAGAAAAATATCGAAGAACTTTGGACATCGAGGGAGGTGTTTGACATTTTTTTTGGTGGTGAGTCGTTCAAATTATTATTAGATTTAACTATTGCATATGGCGAAAAACTGTGCAGTAAATAGCGCAAAAATCAAGCCAGTTGCTATATCTGAATTGTCAAAATTTATTGGCTTTTGTGTTTTGCAGGAGCAATTGAATCTACCGAAAATACGAAACCTTTTCAAGAAAGCCATTATATCATCACCCAGTTTTTCCAAACACCATTTCAGGACTCTGATTTGAGCAGATTTTGAGATGTTTGACTTAAATAAAATAAATTCATTTATTTAATCAAAAGTGTCAGGAAGTAAATCAGCCGAACCAAACTCTTTCATTGGATGAGTCGTTGTTACTATTTCGGGGCAGATTACATTTTAAGCAGAATATTAAAAATAAAAACGCAAAGTGTGGAAACAAGTTTTATGAGCTTTGTGATCCAACTGGCTTTGATAATTTGGAAATATATGGCGGAAAACAAAATTTAAATCCTTTAGTTTCAAAACTTAATTCGCTAGTTTTACGTTTGTTGGCTCCATATTTAGGAAAAGGACACATATTGTTCATCGACAACTATTATAACAGTGTAACAATGTCCAACATATTGCTTTCTCATAGAACACATACTTGTGGCACTCTACGTAGGAACTCGAAAGAGCTACTCCAAAAGAATCTTAGTAAAGATGAACACATTTGGGTCAGAAAAAAGGCTGTTTATATCTCAAAATGGAAGGAAAAAGGGGAAGTCCTTTATCACCCTGAAATGGTTACTACAACAAATAGTTATGGTTAAAAGCGGAAGAAGCCCGTCGAAATTGAGAAATACAATCAAAATATGTCTGGAATCGATAGACTGGATCAATTAGTGTCCTATTACTCGTGTCCTCGGAAAACCGTAAGATGGTATGAATAATTGTATTTCATATAATAGATATATCCGTATTTAAATCCTATTTTAGTTACAAAAAAAAAATTCCAAAAATAGCGTTCCTGCAATTTCGGGAATCTCTTATAGGTTCCCTCCTCAATATTGAAAATACGAGCAGCGGACATCGTCTACCAGCAAACCTAATTGTGGAAAGTTCAATAATGTCAAAAAATACATTTCCATCCGGCCAACATTCACAAAAGAAAAACTTATTTTCGCGATTGCAAATGTTGCACACGGACCAAAAAGCGAAAGCAAACCGCATATCACTGCAAGCAATGTCTCTTTGTTACCTTTGATTAGGATTTTTATTAAAAGTTATTAATTTTCAATAATTCAAGGTCAATTTCTGTATTTGCAGTACTACCGCTAAAGCAGTAGTGTCCTATAGTTGACAATAATTACCATGGGGGGTCAATACTGCATTAACAGTACTGTTTGGAAAAAAGTTCGCAATTGCAGAAAATTTCTAAAAATATTTAAGACACGAGACTTCAATCAGATTTAAAATATCATCAATAATACCAGAGTTATGGCATGTGACATTTTGAGTAGTCGCCGTGTATATATATATATATATATATATATATATATATATATATATATATATATATATATATATATATATATATATATATATATATATATATATATATATATATATATATAGATATAGATATATTTATATATATATATATATATATATATATATATATATATATATATATATATATATATAAATACCACAATTTTATAATGATAATTTTTACAAAAAAAAAATATATATATATATATATATATATATATATATATATATATATATATATATATATATATATATATATATATACCCGTTTACACGGCGACTACTCAAAATGTCACATGCCATAACTCTGGTATTATTGATGATATTTTAAATCTGATTGAAGTCTCGTGTCTTAAATATTTTTAGAAATTTTCTGCAATTGCGAACTTTTTTTCCAAACAGTACTGTTAATGCAGTATTGACCCCCCATGGTAATTATTGTCAACTATAGGACACTACTGCTTTAGCGGTAGTACTGCAAATACAGAAATTGACCTTGAATTATTGAAAATTAATAGCTTTTAATAAAAATCCTAATCAAAGGTAACAAAGAGACATTGCTTGCAGTGATATGCGGTTTGCTTTCGCTTTTTGGTCCGTGTGCAACATTTGCAATCGCGAAAATAAGTTTTTCTTTTGTGAATGTTGGCCGGATGGAAATGTATTTTTTGACATTATTGAACTTTCCACAATTAGGTTTGCTGGTAGACGATGTCCGCTGCTCGTATTTTCAATATTGAGGAGGGAACCTATAAGAGATTCCCGAAATTGCAGGAACGCTATTTTTGGAATTTTTTTTTTGTAACTAAAATAGGATTTAAATACGGATATATCTATTATATGAAATACAATTATTCATACCATCTTACGGTTTTCCGAGGACACGAGTAATAGGACACTAATTGATCCAGTCTATCGATTCCAGACATATTTTGATTGTATTTCTCAATTTCGACGAGCTTCTTCCGCTTTTAACCATAACTATTTGTTGTAGTAACCATTTCAGGGTGATAAAGGACTTCCCCTTTTTCCTTCCATTTTGAGATATAAACAGCCTTTTTTCTGACCCAAATGTGTTCATCTTTACTAAGATTCTTTTGGAGTAGCTCTTTCGAGTTCCTACGTAGAGTGCCACAAGTATGTGTTCTATGAGAAAGCAATATGTTGGACATTGTTACACTGTTATAATAGTTGTCGATGAACAATATGTGTCCTTTTCCTAAATATGGAGCCAACAAACGTAAAACTAGCGAATTAAGTTTTGAAACTAAAGGATTTAAATTTTGTTTTCCGCCATATATTTCCAAATTATCAAAGCCAGTTGGATCACAAAGCTCATAAAACTTGTTTCCACACTTTGCGTTTTTATTTTTAATATTCTGCTTAAAATGTAATCTGCCCCGAAATAGTAACAACGACTCATCCAATGAAAGAGTTTGGTTCGGCTGATTTACTTCCTGACACTTTTGATTAAATAAATGAATTTATTTTATTTAAGTCAAACATCTCAAAATCTGCTCAAATCAGAGTCCTGACATGGTGTTTGGAAAAACTGGGTGATGATATAATGGCTTTCTTGAAAAGGTTTCGTATTTTCGGTAGATTCAATTGCTCCTGCAAAACACAAAAGCCTATAAATTTTGACAATTCAGATATAGCAACTGGCTTGATTTTTGCGCTATTTACTGCACAGTTTTTCGCCATATGCAATAGTTGAATCTAATAATAATTTGAACGACTCACCACCAAAAAAAATGTCAAACACCTCCCTCGAAGTCCAAAGTTCTTCGATATTTTTCTCTTCCATATCTTCGCCTAGTTCTTGCGGAACAGTATCCCCATCTATTTCGTTTTCACATCCGGTAAACTGTCACTATTTTTACTATTTTCTTTGCCACTGCTACGGCCTTTGTCGATATAATCGAGATCATCAAGACTATCATCGGTAGAGAAGTCAATTTCTTCTTTGGAACCACCCCTATCCAATTATTCAAATAAAGCCTGCAACCTGCCTACAACTGCATTTGCAGTTGTGTCATTCATTTGTCAGACTATTAAAACAAAAGCGAGAAAGTACAGATGGTATATTTTGATAATGTAAAAAGAGAAAAAACAATTCAAATGAGAAGAGATAATTCTCATAAAACAAAACAATGAAAATACAAAGAGAAAATAAAATTGTACTGTAATAGCAGTGGTGACCCATTGGAAAGCTATGGATATACTGCAACTGCAGTGGGTGTCCACGAATGTGTTAAAATTCTATAAGAGTGACAAAGAAAAGAAATATATTTTGTTTCTTTTTTATAACAAAATTGTATGGTCGGCGATTGATCGTCGAAGATGAAAGACGCGTTTTTGTTTTTCTCTGTGTAGTAAAATATTAAAATTTAATTTAATGTGATAAAATATGTGTTTTAGTGAATAATATAATTATAACGTGATACTAATTTAATTCAATTAAAAGTGAATTAAAATTAAAATTTGTTTATTTTAATATTTTGCAGTGAAATTAATATAATTATAAATAAAATTAAAAATAAACTGTGTGTATTGCACAGCAATGGATGGAAATTGTGTGTCGAGCAAATGCATCACACTCATTTTTATGTACGAGAATATGTACTGTAACGACTCCAAAGGATTCATAAGATAAGTGTTTGCATTACTTCAATTCATATCTTATTATATATTCCATATAAATTTTAATTCTATTTATATAAATATGTTTTAGTAGATGTTGTGCTTGTAATAAGAAAACACGCAATTTAATATGTCGCCATAGAAGTGGAGTGGTACGGTTTACGTGTGTGTGTGTATGTATGTATGTGGAAGCTATATACATTGCCAATGCCACTACATAATAGGCCTTTTTACTATATAGAAAAATTACATGAGTTGGTATAGGTGGGTCCAAACATGGATGCGAGCGCCATGCAAATAATAAAAAGTTGCGTGGGACAAAAAAAATTTCTTTTTCGTTCCACTAAATCTGCTTTATTATCTACAAAAATATTTTATCTGAAGGATCACGATAACTATCGATACCTTGAGAAGCATTTCCAATAAAAATATTTCCATATTGGGAAACTTTTCATTTACCAACTTACTGATAAAAGCAACTGCACATTTTTTCAATGACACGTGTGCGTATGATTTTTTATTTCTCTCGGCTCTCGCACTTGTATTATTTGTTTTGGTTTTGTTTCACGACATACAGATACAGTACCGAAAAAAAATTATACATGGTAAACAACATGAGTATCAATTAACGCTTTGATGCACACTTTCTCAATATGTGTACTACTCACGAACACACTTTTGAATTCTATAGCAGTCATTTGTGCGAACGTGTTCCTCTTAACTCGTAAAATAAAATACCATTTCATTTATATGTTTTGGTTTAGTATATTAACTGTATACATTTCTATTTTTTGTTTTTGCGCTTGTTTGCTGGGTGAGAACTGAGAATAGATTATTATGATCGTGCTTTAATGTTTTATAATTTATCCCTTCCAAGTTTCACTTTCAACTAAAAAACAAAAAGAGTAAACAGCATATAGAAAAATAAAATATTATATAAAACAAAATTTTGAGGGGATAAATATAATATGACGAAATTGGATAACAACTAAACGCATGATCGTGGGTTATTCTGTATTATTTGTTTTGTCCTTGACGGATGAATTCATTAATGCGCGTGATCTTTTTTGTTCTTTTAATTTTATTTTATTATTTTTTGAATATTTATATTATATGTATTTTTTATGTTTTATTTTGGAGATTAAAATCTTATTCTGTGTGAGGTTGGTGTAGTTTTGAACCAAACATTGGGGCTATCAGGTGGGAAGGCGCTAAAATTCGCCATTGTGTATTATGTTTATATTTTTATATATTTTTACAATATTTTTTTTCGTTCTTCTTTTTATATATTTTTACATATTTAACTTTGTGTAGGAGTTATCGACGCGAAACAAGAGAGTTCAATTTGTGAGTGAAGAATTTTCCTAATAGAAAATATTAAAAAATTTCAAAACTGAAAATAAAAAATTTAATAAAAAGTGAAATTAACTTGATTAAAAACAATAAAAATTCAATAAAGGATAATCTAATAAAACATAAAAAACTAAAAAAGTCGAAAATTAGCGAACGAACCAAAATAGGTAATGGCGGTAACCCAAGCCGTCCAATAAATATGGACGAAGAAGAACCATCCGACGATGATTTTAAAGGTTTTAATTTTTATGATAAAAAATTAAAAAGAAAATTAAATAAATCAGAAATCACTATCGAAGAAAAATGAAGAAAATCACGCCAAATAAAAAAACAAATATTAACAAAGAAAATAAATTGAGTGAAAAAATGGAAACAAACGAAGGTGAGGAAATTAACAAAAGCAAAATGGACGAGGCCTCAAGTCAACCAACCATACAAAAACAACCAGATAACAAATATATTAACACTGATAAGGGACCATACTATGTTTTAATAAAGTCGAATACACCAAAATACATGATTTCAGTGATTCTTGCAAGAATTTTCAAAAATAACTATATAAAAACCAAAAGCATCATTGAAATAAATAAAAATATGGCAAGAATAGAATTCGAAACTTTTGACAAAGCAAATAAATGTATAAGGAAAGATGACCCAATTAATAAAATCTTAACCGAAAAAGAATACAACGCCTTCATCCCGAAAACTTATACACATGTTGAAGGTGGGTTAGAGGACTAGTAGGCGAATTTGAAATAAATGAAATTAAAGAAAACATAACATACGAGTTTCCGATCACAAATGAAGAAATAATCAAAACATGGGACCGAGTAAACAAAACCCTAAAAAATACGAACATTTTAAAACTGGAAATAAGAGCAAGTGCATTGCCAAAAGAAATCTTATTTTACGATGTAAAAATAAAAACGACGACCTACATACCTAAATTAAAATTCTGTGCATCATGCCTAAGAAAACCCAGAATGCAAATTCTGTATAGGAGTAGAGCATTATACAAACTCAAGAAACTGCCAAGAAAAGAAAAAACAAACACAAATCCAAATCCACATGATTAAAAACAAAATATCATACAGAGAAACCCTAGCTGCACTATACCCACGAAACTTGCTGATCAACCAGGATATTAATGATTTTCCTCAAATCAACACAAACGAAGAAAACAGAATGAATATCTGGACTGATAAAACTCAAAGGCAGGAATTAATTCTAAAGGCACAAAGAGAAAAAATACTAGAATTACAGAACACCTTGGAGAAATTCATTCGACTAAGTGATACAAGATACGATATACCAGATCTACTAACCATTGAACTAAAAGAGTTAGTAAATAATATAAAAACAAAATAAATGGAAAGTAGTATAAAAATACTACAAATAAACATAAGAAGTCTAAACAGTAACATCAACCTTTTAAAAATGTATATGCAAAAACAAAAAATAGACGTAGTAATACTAAATTAAACCTGGACACATGAGAACAATAAACCACGAATACCCAAATATCAACTCATAACAAAAAACAGAGACACGGGATATGGAGGAATAGGGTTTCTAATAAAAAACAGCATTGGAGCCAAACAAGTCGACCTAAATATAAACATCACACATATTGAGGCAGAACAAATAAAAATAAAATATACAGAGGAAGAAATGTATTTGATCGGTTTCTACAACCCCCCAAACGGTAACACAAATGTACAAGTTATGGATTTCAAAAAATTAATCAAGAAAGCAGAAAGCAACAACAAAACAATCCTAGCAGGATATCAATGCCCATAGTAGTCTATGGGATCAAATAACCAATGGCAGCAAACTTGGTAAAATATTGGCAGAAATAATAGTTAAAAGCACCATGTTATTATTAAACACCGGAAAACACACCAGTCAAGATTTAAGATCGCATACAACATCAGCGATAGACATCTCCCTATGTACTACCGATATATACAATAAAATCGAATGGGACTGCAAAGAGGATAACATAGGATCTGACCATCTGCCAATTATAATAAAAGTAAACGTAAACAAATACATAAAAAAGGAAAACACCAATTGGAAAAATGTAATAAAAGAAATATCAGAAATACAGGAAGACAATAACCTAGTAAATATTTTATCCAAAAGAGAAGAAATCATTCAAACAAATACAAAAATCATAACCATAAATCAAAACAATTACCCAAAACCATGGTGGAACGAGCATGTTCAAAGATTATGGAACATAAAATCCGGAAAACAGAAATGCTATAATAGACATAAAAACCTTCACACGGCTACAGAACTACTCAGATCAATAGCAGTACTAAAACGAGAGATCAAAATAGCAAAAAAAAATGCATGGGAAAACTTTATTAACACCATAAACAGGGAAATAAATACGAAACAGCTTTGGCACAAAATTAATAAACTAAGAAATAAGAAAGGAAATAAAGGATTCAATCTATTAGAGGAATACGATATGGCGAAAAAATGTATAAACGAAAACTTCCCAGAAACAATAAGATTACCCTGCGTAAAGACTGGAAAGACAGAAAACATATTTAATAATGAAATAATAAAAATAATAATAAAACAAAAGCAAAATATAGCACCTGGAGAAAATAAAATATCATATAAAACCATTCAAAACATAATAGAAACAAACCCGAAGTTAACAAACATTATAATAAGTCATCTAAATCACATATATAAAAACCAAATATATCCAGAAAACTGGAAAGTTACGAAAATAATAGCTATTAAAAAACCTAATAAAGATGAGTATGAAACGGAAAATTATAGACCAATAAGCCTACTCAACACATTTTCGAAAATTTATAACAAAATGATTCTTGAGGAACTAAACCAACACTTAGATAACAATAATATACTACCAAAAAAAACATATGGTTTTAGAAAACATATAAATATTATGGACTACTTCGTGGACCTCTTCAGTAAAATAGCATCAGAAAAACATAATAACAAAACAATAATAATAATAACGACCGATATATCAAAAGCTTTCGATCACGTAAACAAAAATATACTAATTGATAAACTCATTAAAATAAATACACCAAACCATATCACAAATTGCATATATCAATTCCTAACGAATAGAGTGATAATATACAATAATGAAACTTCAACAATAAAACAAATCACCAACAAAGGATTACCACAAGGCAGCAGCTTAAGCCCATGTCTATTCAACATCTATACCAGGGAACTCCATGATATAGAAAACAATAACAACAACATCTATCAATTCGCAGATGATATAGTGATGCTAATAACAGGGAAAACCGAAATACAAGCACAAACAACAGCTAACAAATTGCTAAAAGATCTAAAGGAAGGACTAAATAAAATAGATCTAAAGTTAAACCCAAACAAATGCTCGTTCATGAGATTATTCAAGAACAAACCTACGAATTTTCAACCGATCCTCAACAATGTAACCAACTTTATATAGCCAACCATCTACAAAAGAATAGCGAGATCGGAAAAAGAATAAAAAGCAACTCCTCAAAAAAAAAACTGTCAAACCTATATCTAGAGTATGATTTTCTACGTGAAATAGAGCAACCGCAAAGCAGGGTTATGGAAAAAACCGAAAACATCTTAGTTCAAGAAATATTAACAAAAGAAACAAGAAAAGAAACCCTAAACGAGGTGATTGCAAGATCACACCACAACGAAATACGGAACAAATACAAGGATTATGTACAAATATATACAGACGGGTCACTAATAAGACAACAAGGAGGAATTGGAATTTACTTCAAAAACTCAGAAATAGAGATAAAATACAACTAAAAAACCAAGCATCAATCAAAACGATAGAAACTTTAGCTATAAAAACCGCAATCGAGAAAGCTATAGTAATGGGTATAGAAAATATGATAATATTCACAGACTCAAAGAGCAGCTGCACCTCAATAAAACGAGCTAACGAAGAGAGCAAATACAAATTTTACGAACAACAAATATTTGACATGATAAAAGGAAAAAACATCAAAATAATTATACAATGGATACCGGGACACTTGGGAATAAAAGAAAATGAGAGAACAGTTAAACTAGCTAAAGAAGCATTAGAAAATCCCAACGAAATAATAAACAACCCAATAACCATAATGGACTCGTATCAAATAATAAAAGAAACAATAAACAAAGAATGGCAAATAAAATACAACGAATGGACAACAACAGTTGGAAAATATAACAAAACTATCAATATATCACCTCCAACTAAACCATGGTATCATAACTCAAATCTAAACGCTTACAATATAAGACAAATAAATAGACTGAGATCGGGACACGCTAAAAACAAAAAATTTAAACACTTAATGAAAATAGAAGACAATAACATATGTGAAGTATGCAACACACTGGAAGACAACGAGCACATAGTGGAAAAATGCATAAAATACGGCCAGACGAGAAGTAAATATGCATTATTACTAAACACCAAATTAATAGATATTCTAAAATCAGAGAATGTCAATGACTACAAAATGCTATGCGACTACCTAAAGGAAATAGGAAGCAACTTATAATAGCAAATCATTCAACGAACAACAAACATATAATTCCTTACATATAATTTGACAAGTTAATCAAAATTTTATTCTTATTATTATTTATCGAATTTCAAACATGTAAATAATAATTAAAAATATTGGTCGTATGGATTTCGGTTCAGACCTTAGCAAATAACAAAAAAACAATATATAACATATATATATATAACAAAAAAAAATATATATTTTTACAAACAATAAACATATGCCATACATTTATAGCATATGTTTATTGTTTTCGTTTTTGTCGTAACAAACGCACATTTAACAAATAAAATATTTTTTATGAAATTCTGCATTGGCATGAAAGAGATATATATATATCGATGCTGATTTTTCGAACAAAATTTTCTTCAGTGATGAAGCTTATTTTTCTGATGGCTGATGTCAATTGGCCTCCAAGATCCTGTGATTTAACGCCTTTGGATTTCTTTTTGTGGGGCTACGCGAAAGATCGTGTTTACGCAAACAATCCTCAAACTCTTGACGAATTGAAAACTAATATTCGTAAGGTAATGGCCGAGATACCGCCCGAAATGTGCCGAAAAGTCATTGAAAATTACCGCAAAAGAATCAAAGCCTGTAAGAAGTCCCGTGGAGGACATTTGAATGATATCTTGTTTAACTAAAAATGGCAAGGATCAATCTGTAAAATGAAATAAAAATTACAATACATTCCGAATATTTTGTGTTTTTTTTAAGTTTACTTTATCAAGCTTGAATTGGATAACCCCTTATATTAAATAGCTAAAGTATCTTATAGCGCTATTCCATTCAAAATCACAAGATTTTGTACAAAATTAAAAAGAGACAAGAATAAAATATCTACATGAGAGTGACTGAGACACAATTTTTATTTTATAGTAGAACATGTAGGGGAATTTTTTTACTGCTGTTGTGATATTCACAAACCCTATTCTCCCGTATAAAATCCATTAAATTAACTAAACGATAATGTAAAACCACGGAAATATATGCTAACGACATTCCATTCATATAAACAAAAATGCAATTCTGTAATCACATATTAAATTGCATACAAAATCATAATCACAATATATACATATATACATATACGTATAATACTTGAGTACAAAAGAAAACTCAAAAGTACAAAATATAAAATATGTATCACCTATGTACATATACACACATACGTATAGCATAAAGAAATAATAACAAAAAACATGTGCGCTATGCGTTTACAAATCAAGTACACAAAATATACATAAAACAACAACAAAACATGTGTACATAATATTATTAAGATCATTGCATATTCCGCGAAACCCAATTTAAATCGCAAATTTGGTACAATTGTAAACTAATTAAAAAATTGTTGAATTTTCGAAATTGAGTTGTTAGTGGAATACTAATAAAAAAATAGTATATAAGATTTTAAATTCAACATGTTAAGGCAGTAGAGTAGTAAAAGGTAATAAAACCTGGCAGTCAAAATATTAATAAACTAAACTTTCAAACTCAAAAAAAAAGGCTATTAATTTTGGATATATCAAATTTGGTAAGTATAAAATAAACAACATACTAACAAACAGGGAACCATTAAATCAATATCGGTTGACTAACTTTGTATGGGAATACAAAGTGTAAGGTGAACAAATGACTTGTCATATTAGCCTTACAAATCAACTCTTATTGGTTTAATTTTGTAGTCAACTAACATAAAACGCACCTATAAGGTGCTCTCTAATAATTCTAACTCTTATCTGGTAATAGTGGACAAGCCCCTACCAAAGGCAAGCGCACTATTCACTAAATAAACTGAAAAGAAATTATAGACACTATATTAGTAACCACAACCAAATAATAAAGCATTAACCAAATCGAAACATTTGCTCATAATAAAACATTAAAACATAAAAAAATATTAAAACATTGGCGCTGTAGAATTCGTACCTGCTGCGACGTAATTTTAAGATTTACGCGAACGTACTAAACAATCAAAACCTCTAAGATCGTAAACTTTTCTCATACCAATCTCCCAATTCACACACACATTCGCACTACCATTTAGTTGAACACCCATCCACAAAAAATAAAAAATTCCCCAAAGGTCGAAACACCCCTCTACTCAAATTCAAGCTACACAAAATTCCTCTCGCGTCCCCAAAACTAGTGAAACAATCGTGACAAAAGATCTCAGATGATTAACATAAAAATAATAAACAAAAGAAATAAATGACCGATATACCCCAAGGCTTTAGAAAGTCACGTAAAGTATACCGATCACCGATAAGACTTAGAAGTAGTTCAGACCCCAACTGCCCAAACAAAACTGAAAAAAGTGATCAAATAGAAATCAACACCCCACAACCAGAACAAAACAAAATAATTAACCAGAACCAAATTCAAACGGTAATCGCATCAGCCAACACAAATAAAGCAACACCAGCTAATCGAGAAAGAGCACAGTTGGAAGCACTCAAAAACGAGCAAATACACCCCAGAATAGAAGACCCAAACAGGAGAGAAGAACAAAAACTACAAGCGCATAAAACCGCAGAACCAGAACCAACAACTAACAAACACGAAAATAATCCAAAAATGGATCAATTTAAAATTCAACAGAGTATTGCAAACTTCGTGCCAGAGTTCAATGGAGAAGACAAGAAACACCAAGCACACAACTTAACGAGATTCTTAGATACCGCCGACAGTATTTACGAAACCCTCACCACGGATCAAGAAAGGAAAATATTCAATCGTCTGATAAAGCTGAGACTGACAGGAGATGCATATATAAGGGTCACGCACAGGAACGCCCAAGACTACAAAGAACTGAGAGAAATACTAAGGAACATGTATACAGAACTACACTCACTCGACGAGCTAGAAAGGAGGTTTAGCAGCATACAACAAACATATGGTGAAAGCATCAGAAATTACGGCTACAGACTTCTCGAAGCTCTCGAACAATATAAAAATGGCTATAGAACTAAATACACCGCTAATAATATAGACGACACCTATCTAAAACACCTCAATGCAAATTCTGTACAACTATTCAAACGAGGCCTGAACAATACCATACTCAAAGAAAAAATAGCTACTATCAAAGCCACCAATATAGATGAAATAATAAACGAAACAGAAACTATCGAGAAGATGTTAACTTGTACAATAAACACAACACATAACACCACAGAACAGACATTCACACCATTTACACCAGCAAGCCAACAGCAAAACACATATGGAAAACCAGCGATCATATGCAACTACTGCCAGAAGATGAACCATACTTGGGACATATGCCGCACCAGAATAAACCACGAGAGAGCAAGGAATTCACAACAACACTACGCACACAACATGAACTATCGAAGAAACCACAACACAGTTGGACAACCGCAAAACACATACCACACACATACGCATGATTCGTATAATAGAACAAATCAGCCACCACGACTATACGCACAGAATGCAGATCAAACTTTCAATCAACAGTTACCGACAGCATCACATATGCCACATGTCAACCCACAATACAATTACATTTAGCAACGACCGCAAAACCAGTTCATTCCAACGACTAAACAACCGCAATATCTACCAAACCAACGCAGGAGCAACTTTATACCAAAGTATTGCTCGCACTGCAAGACCACAAAGGGACACACTTTTGAAGAATGCCGAAATAAACTCTTCAACAGACAACCAAACCAACAGATTGACCGGAACAACCAGCACACACCGCCCGATACCAACATGCTGATCGACACATTCAACAAAATGCGAATCAACGTAATACACCCACAACCAGAAGCAAATCAACAAAGCCGAGAACAATACGCACAGCAGGGAAACGATTCTGGATCCAGCCAGCAGTAGGAGAGCCGCCGCAGTTGGATCCGACAAATAACTATAACGACAACCCGCAAACCATACAAGGACACGAATATTCTCTCCCTATGGGTATAATACCACAAATATACCTACCAATAATAAATCAAACCAAATCAACGTGCCCCGACGCACACCAAAACCATATAAAATCAATCCCTCACGTTAATTCACCGAGAGAAGCGACTTCTCAAATTAACCGACAGAGTGAGATTGAATATCATACATTAGTTAGTAAGCCAAAGAGCCCAGACGCTCACAACATAATTAATAACCAACCACTAAACAATCATACGAGTCCAGACACTCCCTCTATCCTAGCACGTAAGCAAAAGAGCCAAGACGCTCCAAACAAACCAAACATTCAATCATCAACAAAACACAAGAGTCCAGACACTCATTTCAAACTATTAGCAAACAAACACACGAGCCCAGACGCTCCCCCCAAACAATTACTAGATAAGAAATCGAGCCCAGACGCTTATGACACAAACTCCCAAACGCAAACAATTTACTCACAAACAAAAACCGTCGCTACAAGCCCGACGCAAAACAAACTGACAATAGCCACCGTTACAAACCCGGTGAACCAAACGAACTTACAAACTCTCTCACAAATTTCACAAACCACCGCTACAATACCGGTGCGACAATCGAACAATCGGCAATCAAAAACCACCGCTACAGTCCTGGTACAAAACAAAAACTCACAAACAAACGATAAACAGCCAGATACAACAACTGCAACCCTTACACAAATTATCAACACACAAAACACGAATACACAGACTACAGCTTCCCAACAAATCAAATCCCAAAACGAAACTAGCACCACAATCCCAAAACGGAACAAACTCTCAAACAACATTTCAATTTTTAAAAAATACGCATATAAAACAATTTCCAAAATACAAAACACACTCGAGACAAACACGCGGAAATTCTCATCCGAATTAAAACAAAACTTACTACGTAAAACATACGACTTATCTCAAATTATAATTAAACATAAAAACAACAACAAGCTACCACTAACGAACACACTAGAAAACAAGACCGACACCAATACACTCGAAATCGTTACTATCCCAAAAACAGAAAAAACCCAGACACACAATATACTGGACCTCGACGAAACAGAACCAGACTTATTACAAAATCTACTCTACCCAGACACCGAATATACGATAAATCTAGCAACAAATCACAAATTATCCCGAGACACAATCTCACCCATCATAAACAAACACAAGACACACCTTTTAATTGATTCAGGAGCTGACCTATGTATAATCAAAAAAGACTTCGTAGAACAATTACAAATAGACCACAACGACATTATAACATTAGCAGGAATAGGCGCCGGTTCAATTAAAACACTTGGATCCCTAAACCTTAATCTACAACTTAGCAATAGCTACCACATCTCACATAAATTTTACGTAGTCACAAATGATTTTCCAATTACTGAAAACGGAATACTAGGCCGAGACTTTTTCGACAAGTTCAAGGTAGACATTTCATATGGCACAAGTACCATAAAAATACAACGACACGTTATACCCTTCTCAAACAAATTAAACAACAGAATACTCCTACCCAAAAGAAGTGAAACAATTATAGAAATTGCAACCCCTACAAACCAACTATCAATCTGCCCAGCTACAGAAATACAACCAGGTATCTTCACCCCGCACCTCTTAATTCAACCGACAAACTATAAAGCAAAAATACTCATAGCCAACACTCTAACAGAAGACGTAGAACTAACAAACATAGAACCAGAATTAGAGCCGATTACCGACGAACTTCACTATCAACACATAAATAACAAACTTGACGACAGGAAAAAACAAATTACAGAAATAATCTCAACAAACTTAAGCTCTGAAAACAACACAGAAGAAAACATGTCAATAATGGAACTATGCCTTCAATACCAAGACATTTTCTTTCTCGAAGGTGACAAATTAACCACAGTAAAAGGTGTTCAACATAATATAAACTTGTATACAGATTCCAAACCCATCCACGTCCAACGCTACAGACTTCCACAAACACATCGCGATGAAATTAATAAACAAGTTAACGAAATGCTAAATGAAGGAAAAATCCAACCCAGTTCAAGTCCTTTCAATAGTCCATTGCTCGCTGTACCCAAGAAACCAGGCGCAGACGGCAAAGCCAAATGGCGAGTAGTCGTCGACTTTAGGAAACTTAATGACATTACCATTGGAGACTCATTCCCCCTTCCAAATATTAATGACATTTTAGACCAACTCGGTCACGCCCAGTACTTTTCAACACTAGACATGGCTAGCGGTTACCACCAAATTCAAATGAACCCCGCAGATTCTCACAAAACAGCTTTCAGCACAGACTATGGCCACTTCGAATTTACTCGAATGCCATTCGGTTTAAAAAACTCTCAAGCCACTTTCCAGAGAACCATTAATCATGTGCTACGAGGCTTCCAAGGGCTAAAAGGTTTTGTTTACCTAGATGATGTAATCATTTATGGAAAAAACCTAAACGATCATAATGGAAAACTACTAGAAGTATTCGAAATTTGTCGACAGAACAACCTGAAATTACAATGCACGAAATGTCAGTTTCTCAGAAAAGAAATAACTTTCTTAGGCCACCTAATAACTCCAGACGGGATAAAACCGAACCCATCCACAGTAAACGCAGTCAAACGTTTCCCTACCCCACGTAATGTTAGAGAAATACAGTCATTTTTAGGCCTCGCGAATTACTATCGGAGGTTCATCCCAAAATTCTCAGAAATTGCCGAGCCACTCACAAAGTTGACCCGAAAAGGCACACCATTTCTATTCTCAGAACAATACAAAATAGCCCAGGAGACACTAAAAAATTGCTTAACGAATCCACCTATCCTCAAATACCCAGACATGACACGACCATTTACACTTACCACGGACGCTAGTGAATATAGCCTAGGCGCAGTCCTATCACAAATATATCCTCAAGGAGACCTTCCAATAGCTTACGCCAGCAGAGCACTCGGTAAATCCGAAAGAAATTATAGCACAATAGAAAAAGAAATGCTTGCCATATATTGGGCAATAAATAATTTTAGACCCTACCTATATGGAAAGAAATTTACTGTAATAACAGACCATAAACCCCTCACCGGTAATCTCACCAAAATCCCAAACCGGATACTAAAATGGAACCTTAAATTATCCGAATATAACTTTGAAACCATGCATAAGCCTGGAAAACTCAACACGAATGCTGACGCCCTCAGCAGAATCAGACACCAAGAACAGATATTACCAATCACCAGAGCACAAGCCAAAACTAAACTGAACACAACACACAAAACTCCACAACATCCCATAATAAACCCCAACACTAACCCCAATCAACAACTTCCAGCAAACCTAAATGACGTAAACTACACAAACACAAAACCACAGAAAAAATCAGAACCAAGTTTAAAAAATCAAGCACCTACATCAACACAAGAAGAACTTCCCCCAAATATAAAACCAAACAACCTAAGAAATACCAAAATAGAAATTGTAACCGACATACAGAAACGACAACAAATCCTAGAAGAGTACCACAACCTACCTCTAGGCGGTCATGCAGGCACATGGCGTACATATAAACGTATCCAAATGCTCTACTATTGGCCGAAAATGCTACTAGACATAAACAGATTCATTAGAAGATGCCACTTATGTAAAAGGAATAAAAACCATAGAAAAACCAAAGTACCATTACAGTTAACTGACACATCCGATCATCCATTCCAACGGGTAGCCTTTGATATCGTTGGCCCCCTCCCGACTACTGAAAACTCAAATAATTATCTTCTAACCTTTCAAGACGATTTATCAAAATTTTCAGGCGCCATCCCCATTCAAAATCAGAACGCTAATACCGTAGCAAGAGCACTATGCGAACAATATATCACAAAATACGGAATCCCAGAAAAAATACTAACCGACCAAGGTAGTAATTTTATGAGCAATACTTTTAAAGAATTATGTAAGCTTTTAAAATTAAAACATTTAACAACTACCGCATACCACCCCGAAACGAACGGCGCCCTTGAAAAATCACACAACACACTAAAAGAATATTTAAGGTCTTTCACAGATCTTGATCGAAACAATTGGGACGAAATGTGTCACTACGCCATATTTGTATATAATACCACACCCCACTGTTCAACGAGTTTTACCCCATACGAATTAGTTTACGGACGACCAGCACTAATACCCAGCGCAGTACAAAAAGATCCAGAACCTATTTACAACTACGACGACTATGTTACTGAACTAAAAGCACGACTAAGAATCGCACATGCAATAGCTCGACAAAAAATAACTAACAAAAAACTACAAGTTAAAACACAGTACGACAAATCAACAAAACCTCTACTACTTAAACCAAACGACCTAGTCTGGCTAAAAAACGAAAACAGAAGGACAAAACAGGACGCCTTATGGTTAGGACCATACAGAGTTGTAGAAATAAACTCACCAGTGAACACCACGATAGAAATCAACCGAAAACACACTAAAGTTCACAACAACCGATTACTCAAACAAAACTGAAACTAATCTAAAAATTTCAAAATTAGGAAAAAATTAACAAACAACCTCTTTGATTTTTTCAAACCCAACAAATTTAAAAAAAAAAAAAAAATCAATAAAAACTCTTTTAATCTCTTCATACTACTATTCACTGACTCCTAAACTAACGAATTAACTCATAAAAACCCAATATTTTTTTTACGCTTGCAAACTTACGCAAAGCAAACTTTTTTCTTCTCACAAAAATACTAACAAATACACTTACAAATGTGAGATGAAACAAGAAATTTTTACTAACATATTAACAAACTAACAAATTAAACACCCCAATCGAAATGAATGAAAAAAGCTACAACACACAACAATCAGTTTATTGTTCTTAGAGTCATACTCTTGTGCCTTCAAATAGAATAACCAAATAACATTCATTCCAATTATTTATTACCCATTAAATATATTTCATTCAACACTTTCGACATTAAAATCTCTCCCATTTACTCATTTCTAAATAAAGATCACCCAACACTTTACTTATAACACCAACATGTATTAGTATACTTAAGCCAAATTCACCTTAATACCCTAAAATCAATTAATAATCTATTTTTTGTAATTCATCACATAAATCTCATACTTAACATTAAAATATAATCAACATTATCAACATCTACAATTGTATCTAACGCTAGTAGCATATCATTCAATACATTCACAATATTCCCTATCTGTATACAAATTTCATTCAAATGATCAATCATCTTATTCATTATCTGGATACAAATTTCATTCAACATTCATTTCAACGGGTTATGTTGAAACCATTGAATACATATTATTCGACAATCATAAAATAAGTATACTACCTAAACGGAGATCATAAAATAAAATAGCTCTATGAGTCAAAATGTCTCATTTCAAGACAAAAAACAAAGAAAGCATCCAGATCGAAATCTGACAACAACGAAACAGAAAAATACGCCACATCAACAAGATGATCCAGCATCAAAGAGCAGCATCGACAACAATTACAAAGCACAGCAAACAACATCGAAACGAGCATCGTAAACCACATCAAAATAACGTTGAAAACAGCATCAAAATCATATCGAAAAATGCAGCATTGAATACACCAGACAGATACACTCATCTCACCCCATCATTAAACAAATATCACAACATACAATATTAGTCGAATACGTCAACACAATATACAACAGTTGAGACAATTTCAAAACAAAGATTGAACCATACAATGAGAAAAGCAGCAGCTCAAAAAAAAAAAAAAAAAAAAAAAAATCCAAAACAACCGAGACCAGCTCTCGACATTTAGTATTTAAGCAACAAGTCAAAAAGCCCAGCAGCTCAACAAACAAAACAAAGACGAGACCAGCTCATCCCAACCTAGCATGTAAGCAACAACAAAAAAGGAGTCCAGACACTCATCAAATAAACAAAACGAGCCCAGCCGCTGAAAAGAAATAAAATCAACAAGTAAACCAAACTTCGAACAATCATCTAAAGTTTCTCAATGTCAAGAAAATTAAAAACCAACATAGAAGAAGCGTGACCAGTAAAACAATCAATACGAAAGCTCAATCCTGAAAACAACAAACTCATCAACAATCGACTATCAGATAAGGACCATCGCGACAATTCCGGTGCGCAGCATAAATTAATCAACAAACGATAACAACTAAAACCTATCATCATAAATCTCAATAACCAATACAAATTCAACGTCAAGCAGTACTAAAGTTACAAAGGAAGATGCCAAACGCGAATTCATCATCAAGCAAAATCTACAAGTATTAATCGAGATGCACAACAAAAATGTATCACCTACACCTACAAATTACGATGCACAACACAAATTAATCATCACAAATAACCTGTTCATCAACAATGGACCATCAAACAACAATAAACAAACGCAAAAAAAAAAAATTGTAAAAACATAAATAGATCTTAATCAGATTCCCTTCAGGAAAAATACTATACTATATTTTTAGTTATACTATAATTTTAAGTTCACTCTCAATTCACTCATTTTATTAAAATACAATTACATTTACCTAAAACAAAAATCATTTTATCAACCAAAAATCTATCAAGATATTTCATTTATATTAAATCATTCATTTTAATTAATAATTTATTTAGATAAATTAATCTATCATAGTAAATTTTTAATACAAAAAAAGAAGCATTTTGCAAATAGATATCATATCAATTAAAACTCGAAATTTATCAAGTTTATATTACATTAACTCATTACTTTCTAATTCATTAATATATAAATATCAATCACAAAAATTACAAATTAAATATCAACAAAAAAAAATAAAGTAAAACAAAACGATTAAATATTTCTAGATGTAAAGTAAAAACATAAAATTTTTTTCAAGCAAAATTGATATCTGTAAACAATAGCTATATCTATAAATTCATACAACAAACCTATAGAAAATTCAACAATTCCATATTTCATACAAAAAATAAAATCCCTTACAGGAATTTTATTTTTTTTTCATTGAAAGGGAAGGTGTTGTGATATTCACAAACCCTATTCTCCCGTATAAAATCCATTAAATTAACTAAACGATAATGTAAAACCACGGAAATATATGCTAACGACACTCCATTCATATAAACAAAAATGCAATTCTGTAATCACATATTAAATTGCATACAAAATCATAATCACAATATATACATATATACATATACGTATAATACTTGAGTACAAAAGAAAACTCAAAAGTACAAAATATAAAATATGTATCACCTATGTACATATACACACATACGTATAGCATAAAGAAATAATAACAAAAAACATGTGCGCTATGCGTTTACAAATCAAGTACACAAAATATACATAAAACAACAACAAAACATGTGTACATAATATTATTAAGATCATTGCATATTCCGCGAAACCCAATTTAAATCGAAAATTTGGTACAATTGTAAACTAATTAAAAAATTGTTGAATTTTCAAAATTAAGTTGTTAGTGGAATACTAATAAAAAAATAGTATATAAGATTTTAAATTCAACATGTTAAGGCAGTAGAGTAGTGGTAATAAAACCTGGCAGTCAAAATATTAATAAACTAAAACTTTCAAACTCAAAAAAAAGGCTATTAATTTTGGATATATCAAATTTGGTAAGTATAAAATAAACAACATACTAACAAACAGGGAACCATTAAATCAATATCGGTTGACTAACTTTGTATGGGAAAACAAAGTGTAAGGTGAACAAATGACTTGTCATATTAGCCTTACAAATCAACTCTTATTGGTTTAATTTTGTAGTCAACTAACATAAAACACACCTATAAGGTGCTCTCTAATAATTCTAACTCTTATCTGGTAATAGTGGACAAGCCCCTACCAAAGGCAAGCGCACTATTCACTAAATAAACTGAAAAGAAATTATAGACACTATATTAGTAACCACAACCAAATAATAAAGCATTAACCAAATCAAAACATTTGCTCATAATAAAACATTAAAACACTGCGATACAAACATAACCTAAAAATTATTTAAATTAAGTGAATAGTCGTAATGTTTAATAATCGATGATGTATTTTACTTTATATAAATTATTAAAAAAAATAAATATTATTTTTAAAATGGCGGGAATAGTTTTGTTTTATTTAGTTTCTTTAATTTGGACAAATACGTAAAAAGTACTCTACTATAAAACACGTGAGGGGAAAATTTTGACAAGTTCCTCTATAACCTAAAACAATCAAAAAATTTATGTTACTTAAATAATAAATCAAAATGGATACAATGGAGAAACCTAAACTGAAGATAATTTTATTAAAACAAAACGTATTTTTTAATAATTATAAACTAAATATTTGTGTAACTTATAAGATAGTTGATTTTTTACCGTTTTAACAGTTAATATTAAATTAAAATTAAGTTTAAATCTATTGATCTTAACAATTTGCACTTCTAACATCAAAATCAGCTGTTCCGCATTATACTGAGAATCACAAATTTTATTCTTTATTATTTTTAATATCGAATTTTATTAATTCGGTAACGTTTTTGACGTTATATTAGTTTTTTTAAACCAGAACTTCTAAACTTTAAAAAATACTAACCCAATTTTAGGATAAGAATGTTCTTTGTGTTTATTCAATGAAGTATAATCAACAACGATTTATTTACAGAAAAAGAAAAAATTAGGCCCCAGAATGAAATCGATTCGATTGTCGAATCTTCAGCAGCGTCAATTTTCAGTCGACTTCGTCGTTTGTAGTTTCAATAGAAAGCGTGGAATGTGCTATCGCATCTCACGATCCAATAGATGCTGATGAAGTAGTTGCACCGGTTACTAAAAGTGGGGAGGTTAAAAGTAAGATTTGCATTAATCTTGTGACAAATGTACCAAATTTTCAAAAAGTTGGAGTAATGATTAGGAGTTTATTAGCTGATTTGGAAACATTGCGCAATAATATTAAGCTGAATGGAAACTCATTGTGAAAAGTAAAAGATTCCCACGGATACCCACGATACCCGCGAATTATTCACGTAAGTGTCTCTAATTTATTTTGGTTTGGCATTCAAATAAAGTATTAATTTTGTTTATTTTCAGACACCAACCGAATAAGACGAATGATGTGGAACTCGTATGTAACTGTTGAATATAACTCGTTTATATTATGAACTTGCCACTATATGTACAACTCGCGACGTCCTGGCACATGGCAATATTCAGTCGATTTACCATTTTCAACTTTAGATAAGCGCACATTATGGATTTTATGTTATTGCTTGACGGTTGGGTTTCCTGACAATTTTCACTATTTAAACTATGAATTCAATGATGTTACAACTAAAATTTCAGCCGATGACATATTGTTGCAAACATTTTGTAATATGATTTTATCGAGAGAACAGTCGGACTAGGAATTCATAAGGACTGTAACATTAAAGATATTTGAGGTAGAAAATTAAATTATTTCCTAGTTCCTTCCTATTCCTACTAATTAAATTTTCTTTTATTTTGTTCTTAGATTGGATTCATTAATCAGCCGACCAAAGATATATGCTATAAAATAGTTCGTGATCTTCTTTATAATATTTCGGATAAATATCCTGAATTGGATACATTGTTAGATACATTTTATGGCGTGTTAAATTATTCTTTGCCGAGATTAAATCATTAGCATCCTATATTTATTTAAATCGCTTCCGCTGCACCGGTGGAAGCCATCATTTATTATTATTGTTTAATAAATCTTTTAATCGAAATTAAATGTGTTTTATATTGTTGTTGTGTTTCTGTGCATACTGCATATTTGTACTATACAGTACAAATTACCACCACACGAATCTATTTATTAAGTTGTTCTCTAAAATCACGGCATCATAAAAAATTGATCTTCTAAAGTTACGTCGTCGTATGTCTGTACACCATAAAAATTTACGAAAAATAAATTAAAGAGAGAGTGGGGGATTTTTATTTTTGATTTTTATATTTGCTGCCATAAAAAATACTCAGCTTGATATTTTTCAAGAAAAAATTATAGCAACTCAACAAAAACGAAAAAATCGGAAATACTATTCTCACAAATAGAAATGGTTAATTTTCGTCTCTTTTACAAAATCTACAAAGGTACAAAATCTTGCGATTTTGAATGGAATAGCGCTATTACTCTGTCTGCTCTAAATTTCATCGAACCCTATTATAACTGGGTGTGCAAATCAGAAATTTAATTTTCATACACATCAAAATTGTTGGAAAGATCCTTCTCATTCATCTTACTGTGTGGTTCTACCACAAATAACTATTATACAGATGAATATTTATCATGGCACGCCGATGTGCACTAAATAAAATCGATAGAAAAAGTGTTTAGCCAAAATTAAAAGATGAGATATATTATTTTACGTTGCTCGATATTTTCTCTTTCTGCCGTCCAGTATTTCTAGTATGATCGAGTACAATTTCATAACAAAAACATATTTTATTTCTTTGTACAGTATAAAACACAAATTATCCTTGAAAATTTGCTTTTCATTATTCTATGAAAGTAGTGTATGGTGGTGTTTACTGTAAGCAAAAAAAACGAATACAATGAGCAAATCCAATCCATTTATTATTTTCGTTTGGAAATATCTCTCTCTACGCGTCATATATAGTTATTTAACAAAACAGCATGAATTGAAAAGTCAAACGCACATATTATATACAGGGCGGCTGAGACCGAGTGTTACCAAATGAAAACGCTGTAATTTTTTTAATTTTGATTATTTTTTATTGAAATTTCGTGGAATATGTTGAAAACATATTACATTTGATGAAAAACATGTTACTGCTCGATATGACCTCCTTTGGCTCTGATTATTTGATTCAGTCTTCCATAGAAAGCATTGCATGCTGACCGAACGTGAGCTTCCGGAATTTTATTCCATTCTCGAACAAGAGCTGACTTCAATGCATCAACACTCTCCAAAATGGACCATATGGAGAAATCCATGGGATACAAGTCTGGTGAATATGGTGGCCATTCTTTCGACGAAATGAGCCGCGGAACGCAATTTTGTAAAAATTTCTGTGTCGCTCGAGCTTTGTGTGACGGTGCCGAGTCCTATTGGAATGTCCAACGGTTCGTACCAAAGTGTTTACGTGCCCAAGGTGGCAAAGCATCGTTTAGGATCTTTTGGCGGTACACCTCTTGGTTTACCTTGACTCCATGTTCGATGAAAACCAGAGGAGTGCGTCCATTTGCAGTCACTGCAGCCCAAACCATAACATAAGCTGGTGATTGCTTGCGCATGGCAACTCTTGTGTCCAAATTATCGTTGGACTTGTGCTCTAACCAAACACGATCATTTTGTTTATGTTCACATACTGTTGAATGGTGAAAATTTTCTCATCATAAAAGACAATTTTTGAAATCTCATCACGTTCGACCGAGGCCTTCAATGCTCGTGTTCTTTCAAGCCTAACTTTTTTTTGTGCCTCCGTAAGAACTTTTTGTATCTTGTAGGGCTTCAAGTGTAGTTAATTTTTCAATATGGTTTGAATGCTGTATCGTGAAACAAGTAGACGTGCGGCTAATTGATTGTCACTTTGACCAGGATTTCGTTGAATTCGTTTCGTCACATTTCGTATCATTTCTTTTGATGTTGCTGTCTTTTTAGGACTGCCTCTGTTGCGTTTAGCGATGCTACCAGTTTCGTTGGATCGAGTTATGGTTCGATACACAAACATTTTATTCACATTCAAATGCTGGAGCTGACGAACTATTGCTGTTTGTGAATTTCCACCCAAATTAAGTGCAATTACACTATTACGTTTGAATTCCATTACGATTTTTTTATGAAGATATTAATTTAGTATAATTATTTGTTGGCCACATGTAAACAACTAACCAAGCTTCAATCTGTCACAAAATTTGACGCGCGAAAATGACAACTACACAAATGACAGCAGAGTGAAGTCAGTAACATTTGGTCTCAGCCACCCTGTATATACACTTGTAAAGGGTGTTTTTTTAAGAGGTTGCCGATTTTTTTTTTGAATAAAACACATATAAAATTATGAAATGACCAAAATTTTTTTTTATTTGGTAGATAATTTTTTGGCATTTAACATTTAAACACAATTTCTGGCATATGGCTACCACGACTATTTTTCACAAATGTCATTCTGGAGGTCCAATTTTCCAGCACTTTTTCAAGCATTTGAGGGCGTATGTCAGCAATGACACGTTGAATATTGGTTTCCAAAGCGTCAATCGATTGAGGTTTATCCACATAAACCAATGACTTCACGTATCCCCACAAAAAGTAATCGAGTGGCGTCAAATCGCACGAACGCGGAGGCCAATTCACCGGACCATTTCTCGAAATAATGTTGTCGTTGAAAGTTTCTTTCAATAAGTCGATTGTTTCACGTGCTGTATGGCAAGTGGCACCATCTTGTTGAAACCACATTTCATTCATATCCATATCTTCAAGATTTGACAACAAAAACTCATTTAACATGGTTCTGTATCGATTTCCATTCACGGTAACGCGTCGTCCTTCCTCATTTTTAAAGAAATATGGACCGATGATCCCACCAGCCCATAGACCGCACCAAACAGTACATTTATCAGGATGCATTGGTAATTCTAGAACGGCGTGTGGATTATCTTTGCTCCAAATGCGACAATTTTGTTTGTTGACGTATCCATTTAACCAAAAATGCGCCTCATCACTGAAGAGAATTTTACGGTAAAAAAATGGATCTTCGTTCAATTGATTTAACGACCAATCACTGAATTCACGGCGCAAACGATGGTCGTGTGGCTTTAATTCTTGCACCAATTGAATTTTGTATGGCACCAAACCCAAATCTTTACGTAAAATTTTCCATAAAGTCGATGGACAAAGTCCAATTTGCTGAGCACGACGACGAATCGATAAATTGTCGTTTTCTTCGACACTGGCCTCAACGACAGCAATATTTTCTTCTGTACGAACTCTTCTCATTCTTGTCGGTGGCTTGGCATCCAAAAGAGTGAATGTAGACCGAAATTTGGTAATTACGTTCTTTATGGTGGTCTCTGACGGACGATTATGTGCACCATAAAATTCACGAAGTGCTCTATAAACATTTTTAATTGAACACTGATTTTGAAAATAAATTTCCACGATTTGAAAACGTTGTTCTGGAGTTAACCTATTCATAATGATTTGCCAAACAATACTGAGTAGAAATGCCACTTTGAGCTGTCAAAACAACTGTCATAAAATAAAACGACATCTATCGGAAAAACAAACCTCCTAAAAAAACACCCGTTATATGCATACTATTTAAAATAATATGCGTACGCGATCGAGTATTCTTTCTCATTTTAGGTATATCAAAATTAAACACGTGACATGTGTGACATCAAAACATCAAAATTAAACACGTGACAAGAAAGATGATCTGTATAGATGGATGTCATTTCATTAAATGTCAGAATCTACTTAAATAGAAGTCCTGCTTACTCCACACATATGAAATAAACAATAACTAACTAACGATGTATTGGTAGTTTTTTCTATAGTTATTTTTTTTTTGAAATAACTAAGTACAAATGTGTTGGTGCAGAAACAAAGAAAAAATGAAAAAATTAAATCACATTTACTTTGGATTTTTAGTGTAACCAAACAATCTTCAGTAGTTATATTTATATAGGTATCTGTCAATGAGAGTTAGAGCAGAACTTATATTTAAGTAGATTCTGTTGAATGTACATATTTTATGTTGGTGTGCTAAATGAAATGTACATCAAAAAATGGGAAAAAATATTTGGAGGATTTTGATACGGAAAAAATCAAAAACTTATCAAAGAAAAGGAAAACTATATGTTATATCGGTTTTTAATGGTCGCAGTAAACAACATATACATATTTGTGTTTTGTATATATTATGTATTTCCCATATATACTGATTTGTTCAAATTAAATATATTTTATTAATGAGCTTTTCTATGTGTGTACTATATGGATGATATGTGATTTGAATTCAATAATATTAAAATACCTAACCATATTAGAAATTAGTATTTTTTTGGAGAAAATGAATGAAATCAGCTTACAACGAAAGATGACATTTGGAAAATATAGGTACTATGTATTTAGATTTGTTTCCAAAACTTGATCAAGCATGATCGTAGTTAATTTATTTCGACTATTAATTGATATTGAATTGTTATTGATTTTAATAATATTTGCAAACAAAATTAATATTTCGCTGTTGGACAGAATGACGTACAGAATTATGAGTACACAATGTGCAGTTCCATTTGAACTACTAACCTTAATCATGAAAACCACCTTAAGGTTTTCCAATGGCAATAAATAAGTATTTCGCTGTTAGTTGTGGCTAGTCGATTGAAAATTTCGATAATAGATATTTCAATATAGAATAAGGGATATCGATTTATAGGCTTCATCAGAAGTGTAATTCAATTTTCGAATTATTACTTTTAGGCATAAAATCCATTTTACTTATGATTGTTCAATTTATTTGGCCACCCCAGTTTACTTAATTAATTCTATGCCTAACTGGACATCTCAACATTTTTGGTTTGTGGAGTTTCAGATCTCATATAACTGCGCAAGTTCAAGTACAAAAAAATATTTCCCCTCTCAACCAATTTTCTGATAGAAAAATTACAAAACCCCGTTTGGATTTTTTTGGTTGATGCAAAATCTACTTAAATATAAGTCCTGCTCTAATGCTCATTGACAGATACCTATATAAAAAAACTACCAAAGAGTGTGATGGATACACTAACAATGCAATGTAAATTTGATTTTTTTTTTCATTTTTTTTTTCGTTTCTGCACCTACACATTTATATTTAGTTTTTTTAAAAAAAATTACTATGAAAAAAAAATTACCAATACATCTTTAGTTAGTTATTGTTTATTTCATATGTGTGGAGTTTATTTCATATGATGCAGGACTTATATTTAAGTAGATTCTGGTTGATGGATAGTCAGTCATTCACTCATTGTTTAGATAGACCAACGTGTGGTCAATAAAGTTTTTTTTTGTGTTAAATAGATTCAAGTTGTGAGTGTTTAAATAATTTTTTCTGTTGAGTTTTCTCATTTTTCTGGTTTTAGTAATAAAATAGTGTCAATAAATTTAACATTGAGTGCTTATTTTTTTTGTTTTTTTAACTTTTTTTTGCTTGGAGACATTGAATTTGGTAAGTAAAGAAGAGAAAATCGTTATTAAAAACCTATATAACGACAGTGCGTTGCTACCGACAGCCTGTGAAATAGAAATTGTTGATGCTAAGCGGCTCTTTTCTTTTCACGGACCTAGATAGCATACCACTATCAAACTTTACTAATAATACCCTCTTAGGGCCTATGGGTCAGTTAATTTTATGCAAGTAGGTTAAAGAAAAATGTGCTAGTCACATAACGTTTACAACCACGGTCGAGTTTTTCCCAAACGATGGGTTGATAGACTGGTCCACTATTTCGGGCCCCGATACCCCAATTCAGTTTTCCCCCCATTTTAATTAATTATTTTTATTATTTTTTTAATGCGGTAAACTAGGCTATTATCTGGGTACCCCCAAAACCCACGCCGTTCCCCTCTACCCGACTGAGCTGCGGGAACGAATGCCGCATGGGGTACCAGGCAGATAATAGCAATTCTATTAAACTGGGTTGGCTTTAGCGGTAGCTAAAGTTTGACCGGTTACAAGTGGCGCCCAAAAACAGGGACACAAGATCAGTTCCAAATTTAATTAAATAATTTATTTATATATGTAGGCACCATTTTTTCAAGTGGCGCCCAAACTCGGCAATAGCCCAAATATTTAAATTCATTAGTTAAATTAAAAAAAGTAAATTTTCCTTGAGAATTCAAATTCACAAGTTTGAATTAAATTTCACAATTTCAGGACAGTTTTAAGTGTGGCCGGAATTCGGCCAAATTAAGTTTTTTTAAGTGATTTAAGTGTTAAACAGAGTATTGCATCTCTAGAGAAAAGAATAAGAATTGTTTTTGTGTGAGGATAGTTATGCATTTGTGGTGTGCCTAACCTAATACTGGGTGGGTCGTACACACACAGATGAGTTTCTTAAATTGTCGTTTTCCTGTACCGTATCTCCGAATATTCAGTTCGCCTGTGGCAAGTCCCAACCCGCACTCCGGGGGTGAACTGGTATTTGTGGTGGTATATATGGAATTCGGCGAACCATTTTTTTTACAACAGTTCATTCTAAGCACCAACAAAAATGTTGTGCGGTTTTCGTGTACCTTGTACAACGTACAATTTTGCAATTTATCACTGGCAATGGTGAGTGATGCAATCCCTGAAATAATGAGCATATCCCTTTCCTGCCAAGCGACGATCTTGGTGGTATAAAGGGCTGCTTATAGCTGCATCCCAGCTGGAATTGTAAAAATGAACCCCTAACCATCCTCTGTTTAGTAGCAACAATTTAGCTTGTGGCTAGAATTTACCAAAGGTTAAGTTTTGTCATTTTTAAAATTAGATAAAAATGGAATTTCCAATCTATAGTATAACTTTATATTTGTTTTCTTCACTTGTTTTTAAAATTTTAAATTATCATCCTTCGGGATGAGGTCGCCAGTCTACACGTTTAGGTAATAGATGCATCCAGGGTACAACTTAACTGGTTGGTCACGTTTAGAAGTCTGCAAATGGATGTGCATCGAATACAAGTTGGCTATGAACCAGTCGAGTTAATATCGCAAAGTTATGGAAATTCATAACAGCAACCGGCGTATTGTTGTTCCTATTTAAGTGAGCGGTTCGGCCTGTCACTCACATAGTCTGGTCATATTCTAAGCTATAATTGAATGATGATTGTGAAATATGAGGGCAAGAGAAGTGTCTGGGTAGCAGGGTAATTTAATGAAGTATGAGAATGTTTTCACCAGGGCAATGAGTCTCACTCTCGTTATATACGGAGTTACGAATGCCATTGCTGGTTTGGGCTAATATTTCATATTTTTATCAGTTCAATTCGGTTTTCATTTTCCTTTTTCCTATCATCGTTTGACCCAAGTAGTGGAAATCTTATCTAGCACCTCGTTGCGGGGGTGGAGTTGACTGTGGTTGTTCATATTTTTTTGAATCAAGTTATTTGTGAGTAAAGTTATTTTGTTTATAGTCAATATATATATAATTTTAGTTTGAGGCTAGAAGATTAAAAACAAGAAGTAAGTTTTTAGGTAAAGCTAGGAGTATATAAATTTTTTTTTCTCTCTAAGATGATAAAACATTAATAATAATTGGCTAAAATGGAATTTGGCATAGACAAATTATCTGATGAGGAATTGTGCATCGAATTCGAGGTGCATAACCTGGTTGATAAAGCCAATCAGCGAGTCACACAAACGCTAATAGAGGCGCTGGTGCGCAAAATGGAGGAAGATTCATACCTTGCACCTAGTAAACCGCATATAGCCGAGCAGAAACAGCCACAGAGTGAGTATGAAGCTCTAACCAAGAGACTTTTCAGCTACGCCAAGTGGTGGTGCAGGAGTTGGGTAAGCAGGCACCGGCTGTTGAGTGGTTGCCTTAGGATTCAGCTAAGTTGGCTCACATTCAAGGCAGAGAAACCCGAGCAAGCAAGATATTTCCACAAGCGCAGAACATGGCGCAAACATATTATGTCGTCAGTTATCCAACCAGGTAAATCAATCCTAGGTCTGCTCGATTCCGGAGCAAATATTAGTGTATTAGGCAAAGGAAGCGAACAGTTTTTGCTAGATCACAGATTGGCATACCGGGCATATAAATCAAGGTTACATACTGCAAGCGGGTCCGCTGAACAAATTCTGGGCTATGTGTACCTATCAGTTGACTTTAATGGGTTATCTAAAACTATACGTTTGTTCATAGCGCCATCTCTTTCACAAGGATTATATTTGGGAACTGATTTCTGGCAGGAGTTTGGACTACAAATTTCTATCGCAGAAATATCATGCTCCGAGAAAACCCAGCTGCAATTAGAAAGCAAAAATGATCACCATACACTGTGTTACACAACAGCGTGTGTTGGACAGCGTAAAATCAAAATTCCCTTCTTCGGTCCAGTTCGGACTGGGGAAGACACATTTTCTCGAACACGATATAGATACTGATGACGCGAACCCCATCAAGCAGAGGTATTATGCCATATCAACCGCAGTCCAAAAGGATATGGATCAAGAGATTGAACGTATGATAGGATTGGTGATTATAGAAGAATCATCCAGCCCCTGGAGTTCTCGAATGGCGGTAGTGCGGAAGGGTAATGGCAAGATCCGTTTATGTCTTGACGCAAGCAAACTAAACAGTGTGACAATCAAAGATGCCTACTCATTACCTATTATAGATGGGCTACTTAGCCGATTGGAAAACACCAAGGATATTTCGAGTTTAGATCTGTAACGGAATTCTATTTAATTCCGTTACTAACCTATCCCAAACAAAAAAAAATTATTTTTCTTATCTGCAGACTTTGGAGATAATTCTCTAACTATATCTAACTTATGTACTAGTCATGCTACGTCTTCACATTTTCTTTTTTACGTTTATTTACTACAAGGCCATTTAAATAATTCATGTTAGAATTTTTTTTAATGAGTTTCTGTGGGGTAAGCGTAAATAGTTTATGTAATTTGACATCTCTACATTTTTCAAGTACACGATAAATGCAAGTGGTTTATTTGTGTATAGCGTTGACATATCTACGAATACGTCAACCTATGTGAAAATCAAAACCATTTGTATTTGTTGTTGTACAAACTTCCGCTAGTAGCAAATACGAGCCGGAAATTTACAACAAGCGCGGTTTCTAAAAATTTTCGGGATTGTCATCAAAAATAAAATGTAAGTTGATTGAGAGAGCAATTTTAATCACTGGGTTAAAATGTAAATTCTCTCTCTCAACAAGTAATTAATTGTGGAATAAAAACCGCGAAATTTTCTTGGTTGGGGGTCAGTCGTTGAAATTAACTACTACGTCAAGTAGCTTGAGCTCGGCGGGTAGTAATTTATAAAGACTAGTAAAAAATAAATTAATCTAATTTAATATCATAAAAAAAAGAGTGAGTTTTTTTTTGTTGTTTTATATTGTTTTGGAGATTTGGGGAAACAAGCCGGGAAGAATTGGTAAGTATAATTTTAATATATAAATACTAACATTTTGGGCACCGGTAGTAATCTGTCATCCGACTGTCTCTAGGGACGGAAATTGTTGTTGCTTGCAACTCCCTTTCCTTCTGTTGGTAACATTTTACTGCCTAAAATAAAATTCTTACTAACCTCAACTGAAGTTAGAAGTCCCCAAAATTATTGTACTTAACCTGACACGGTTGAATACAAAATGATAGTTTAAAACCCCTCCACCATATACAATCACGGTTGGTTCAACCCTCGTCATGGGTTGGTAAGGCCAAATGCACTACTTAGGGGTCCGGCATCCCACTCAGCCTCCTTTCATAAATATATACCATTTCGATGCGGTTATCAAGGCTTTTACTTGTGCATCCCCATCCCCACGGCCAAGCATTTACCTCTCCCGACTGAGCTACGGGTCAATGCCGCAGGGGGATGTAATACAGGTAAGACAAAATTTCTATGAAACTGGGTTAGCCCTAGCATAAGGCAAAAGCTAACCCGTTTCAAGTGGCGCCCAAAGGGGCCATAATTTGGCCCAAACATCCTGGTATTATTTACCAACAAAATCTTAAAATTTTGAATTTTGATTGCGGTTTGCCTCACAATTGTTTCACCTTGTTCTTTAACTTTAATTAAGTAAATAATTCATTTTCTTTAGTTATTTAAATATGCTGTGGCTGACGATGGAAAAATTAGCAAAGTCTTTGGGGTATGAGTGTGCGCCGCGGTCTTGCCCTCGGGCATATATACCTGACCTAATACTTGGTGGGACACACACATGCTGTAAAGGCTTAGTAATTGTCCCGTAATTGGCATGTCCCAACCCGCAATTTCGGGGGATGAACTAGTATACGTGGTAGCATTCGGAACTCAATGAGCTCTTTTGACATACGTAGACTCGGAATATTTGTTATCAAGCTGTACGGTTTTTGGCACCATGTACAACTAACAATCTTTCAATTCTGTACAGGCAAGGATGAATGATGCGATCCCTGGTGCAATGTGCATATATATATATATATATATATATATATATATATATATATATATATATATATATAGATATATATATATATATATATATATATATATATATATATATATATACATATATATATATATATCTCTTTCTCGGCCGGGAAGATACCGGGGGTATAAAGGGCTGCACATTCCCAGTTAAATTTGAAACATCATTCCTTATCCCGGTCAGATTGTAAAGATTGCCCCCTCATTTTTCCTCAGTTTTAATAACCCAGCTTGTAGTAAGAAGTTACTCCAAGTGAGGATAAATTTGGCTAAAAAGTAGATTTCCACCCACAACGTTAGTTAGGTTTCGCTGTATTTCACTTCGTTAATTCAATTTTAAATTGGCATCCTTAGGGATGGGTTCGCCAGTCCTCCTTTTTAGATTAAGTACGTCCAGGGCATAGCACTTGTAGCTGTTCAATCTTGTGTTCTGATTGTGGACGGTTATATGACTCCAAGTTTTGGACATAAGTTACAAGTAGGTTATGGGACACGTTGTGGAAATCTTAGCGATAACCGGCGAGTTATCGTTCCTTCTTGATAAAACAATAATCCGGTCGCGAGAGCTGAGCATTTGGCCTTGTAGATATCGGATTATTGCGTGTCAGTTCTGACTTATCACTCACACGATCCATTGTCTCCAAATGTAGGATAGGAATCTGGATTGTGGAACGAGAGTAAGGCTGATGACATGATCAAGCAGGTACTTTAATCAGCTTCGTTAGTCTAACCAACATGGCAGTGCGGATCACTCGTAAGTAGTTGGGACGCCCACTGCATAATTGAAGGTAGATTAGCAAGCTGGTCAAAATTATAAATCCGTTCCTTTTCCTTTTCCTTGTTTGACCCAAGTAGTGATGTTAGGTATTATGGACCCATGGTGGGGGTCGGAATAAACCGTGGTTGTATATATCTTAGAAAATTCATTTGATGTTTAGTAGCAAGTTTTTATTGTGTTAATAAGGTAAGATGGAGCTTTATATAGACAAGCTCAGTGAGGAAAAGTTGCGTATAGAGTTTGAGGTGCGCAACCTGGTTGACAAAGTCAACCAGGAAATAACTTAGACGATGAAAGAAGCGCTAGTGCGTAAAATAGAGGAAGAGCGTGAAGATTCGTTCTTCGCGCCTAGCAATGCGCACCAGACCGCACAGAAACAACCCAGACGTGAAATTGAGGCCTGTACAAAGAAGTTAAAGTCGGTATGGGAAGGGGTGATGCGAAACCTAAAACATAGTGTACCAACAGAAGAATGGCAGCCGGAGACGACTGCAAGATTGGCTCACATTCAGGGTCGAGCCGATCGAGTAAGCAAGTCCCCATAGTTCTCCGAAATGTCAATGTGATTAAGGGGAGCCACCCACGTTCTCGGCAAGATGGTAGCAATGCTGAAGCGCGGAAGGCTGGCCCCAGAGCAAGCCCGAGACCAGATAGAGGGGTTAGTGATAGAAATACCAAGCAAAGAGGCTACAGTTACCCCCGGGGGAAAGCCAAAACAACCCCAAGATGAGGTTGGGACTAGCAAAGATGTCCAGCAGATCAAAACCAAGCCCCCGTTTATGTTAGAGGATCTTGGTGAAGACCTGTTGGAGGATCTTGGGCATGAAATAGATCAATTGAAGTTTAGCAGTTCGGATAGAACAAAGGGAGACGAAACTGGATTCGATACGTCCAATAGGTTGCCTCATAATTCTACTAAGTTTCCCGAAGTACCAGCCTGGAGTAATACAAAATTACGGCAGGAAGCAAAAACATGGAAAATCAGATTCCAGGGACTCCAAAGCGATTTAACGATCCAACGCTTTCTCAAACGAATAGAGTGGCATGCCGACAGGTCGGATATCCCCTATGACCAGCTCGTGCGAGTACTAGATCTCTGCCTAGAGGACGAAGCTTTCGAGTGGTTTTGGAATACGATCGATCGTAACCCCGGAGCCTCCTGGGAACAAGTGAGACAAGCAATGATTGTCCGGTTCACGCCAAGTATCACGGATGACGACATACGTCGGATGCTTAGTAATCGAAAGCAGAGGTATCCGCGAGAAACCGTACAAGAGTTCTACCAAGCGATACAGAGGATTGCGTTGCAATCAAACAAAGTTATAACTGACAGTACGATATATACCATCCTAAGAAGGAACATTAGACCAGGTCTACAGTTTGCACTTCATGATGAAAACGATTTCCCGAACCTAGCGGCCTACATCCGCCGCTGCAGTGCTTTAGAAGCTATGTGGCGTAGATTCGGACATAATCCTGAGGCAAGTCTGTCGCTGCAATCAAATGCATTCGAATCGTACAGGCCACCTCCTCGGCGGCAAGTAGCGTTTGATCCGAGAGCTCCAAAGGTTCACGAGCTGTCTCATCCAGACACAACAGAGTACGTACCGGAGGAAGAGGCATGTCTGTATGGTTACCTGGATGACGGTACACAATACAACCAGCCACAGATAGAGGCGATGGAGACTAAGCTTAAAAGAGAGATTTCCCCAGGAAGATCGTTCAAGAATCCAACTGGGCCAGTTATTCTTAAACCCAGTCTAAACATCACAGGGCCATCACGGCCTGGATACCGAAGTTGTTGGAATTGTGGCCATACAACCCATTACTTTAAAGACTGTACGAAACCCGTCAAAACTAATTTCTGTTTTGGGTGTTGTAGCGCCCACTTAAACTGATCGCTACAAGTTGAGGGTTGAATAATGTATTTTTTTTAAATCGGAATGATAACGATCAAAGTATCTTGATTATGTAATGATGCAAGAGTGGTGGAAATTCTTTTATTTTGTATTCGTTATGATAAAAAAATCGAAAAACCTGAAAAAAACAAAATCTCGGTCGAAGGACAATTAGTTTAGTTAAATTTTGGTTTTCTGATGGGAGAGATCAATTATTTTTGGACGCCGTTTAAATGTTTAAATATGTACCAAAAAAACAATAAGTGAAAATCAATAATTTGTTTGGCATAGTGAGCAAAAATAAATGTGCCGGGTTTAATTTCTTTCTGAATAATATACGTCTACGGATATATGAATTTAGTTAATAAGTTTGAGAACTATTATCTTAGTTCATAAGTGAAAATAATTGTAGTATATATAGTGGACAAATTAGTAAATTGTGTAAGAAAAAATCACCAACATAAACTGTAATTTTTAGTGATTTTTACTCGTAAGACACAAAGAAAAAAAACGGTGAACAAACAAACAGGATTTTCTCTAATAAACCGGAGGAAACGTGGGTATTGAACCAGTGATTATCTGAAGACAAACTGAGGAAAACATACAATAAACAAAAACACAGATGATTTAAATACGAAAATCGTATTCCGAAAAAAAATTAAGCTAAACGTGTTAAAGTGACCGTACATCGTAAGAGTATAAGAAAATTAATATTATACCTCTATACCAAAAATGTACAGGTGCTCACCCAATTGTGTGTAGACAATTTTGTTAATCGGAAATGTGTGTACCAAAAGACTTATAATAATATGTAATTTACCGATAATAATAATATTCATAATGCATTAAATTATAATAATACTATAGTGACGCTAAATTGTAATAATGATAATAATGATAAATTCTTGGTTAATTAAAATCATCATAATAATTGATAGTTTTATGCGAATCAACAATAAATAATAAACGCCTCGATTCGACCTACTCGTACATGTGCTCACAAAAAAAAACAAAATAAATCTGTTAAGGACAAATCTTCGCATGACAACGAGTTAGTTGAGCAACTGTATGTTAAACGTCATCATGGGATATTGGGAAATCAGTGAGTGTTTGATTATGTACATAAAAAGAAAGAATATGACGTCATATAATTAAGTAAGATTTTTTTTTATTGTAAATTTAGTTTTAAGATTCTTTTTTTTTTACATTTTCTAATTTTATACGTAAATTTACTTTTTTCGGGGATTATTTCATTTTGTTGTAATTGAATAATTCCTAAACATTAATTTATAAATAATTTTTTTTCTTCTTTGGATTAAGGTCATTGAAAATTAAAACAAAATTCATTCATATATAAATATACGTATAACAATGTTATTTTGGCAACATTTAATTAATCGATATTGTTTTTTTGGTTTTTATTTTTTTCCCGATCGGGTTTTCGCTAGTGTCGTATTTTGTTTATTTCAGGTACTTATTAACGAAAATATATAATGAGATAAAATAGAGAAACTAGACGGAGGATGAGGTGAGTGATCGAATTGATTGATGTGTTTGGTGGATTTGTTTTTTTTCTTAGCTTGCAGTGGTTCATTTTTTTTATCTCGGTCTATCAAGGCCTAGTTATGTTCCATAAAACCCCACGCCGACCCTGAGTCATAGCCGGCTCAAAAGTACCGAGTTGGAACCGCTAATTAGGCAAATTCTGTTAACAACATACTACCAAAATGGAGGTTAGTTCGTTACAGTGTGGAGCTAGAGACACGTTCAAGGCGTTTTGTTCAATGTGTAATCCACCGGAAAACTGGAGGGCCGAGATGAGGGGTACTCGAGACACTCGTCTTGGTCACGAAAGCCCGAGATTAAACAGGAGGACGGAAGAAGCTGCATCCAACACCGATCCGGAGTTATACCGGGGGTGGCGGAAATAAGTACACCTAAAACCAAATCTTCTTGTTCGACGTCTTGTGAAACGGATAACAGGCGAGTTAGTCGAGCAATAAGTTGATTGCGTAAGCGCAGTATATGGCGCAAGAACATTATTTCATCAGTTATCCAACCAGGGCCAGACCACCGGCCATACGTAGAATTAAAAGTAAACGGGCAAATGATCCGAGGATTACTCGATTCTGGAGCCAATATTAGTCTGTTAGGTAGTGGTTATGAAAGGTTTCTAGAGACCCATGGACTAACATATCGACCACAAGAAACAAAGGTACGCACAGCCAGTGGAACACCAGAACCAATTCTGGGATATATCCATACCCCAGTGACTTTCCATGGCCAAACCAAAATAATCAAGTTATTTATCGCGCCAACTTTATCTCAACCTTTATATTTAGGCACAGATTTCTGGAGGGAATTTGGACTGAAAATTTCTGTCTCAGAATTATCATGTCCCATAGAGACAACACGAATGGAAGGCGCGATTGACCATCACATACTATCCAGCGAGCAACAGCGAGAATTAGATTTCGTGAAGATGAAATTTCCATCATCGGTCCAATTTGGGCTGGGAAAACACGTCTTGTTGAGCACGAAATCGATACCGGCGACGCAAAGCCTATCAAACAGCGGTATTATGCCATTTCCCCTGCCGTCCAGAAAGATATGAACCAAGAGATTGAGCGGATGTTAGGTCTCGGCGTAATAGAGGAATCTTGCAGCCCTTGGAGTTCGCCAATGGCTGTAGTACGGAAGGGTAATGGTAAAATTCGTCTATGCCTTGATGCTCGTAAGCTGAATAGTGTGACAGTCAAGGACGCTTATCCATTGCCAATAATCGACGAATTACTTAGTCGACTGGAAAACACCAGGTATATATCTAGCCTAGATCTTAAAGACGCTTTCTGGCAGATCCCGCTTAATCCAACAGCAAGGGCTAAAACTGCATTTACTGTGCCGGGTAGACCGTTATACCAGTTCACAGTAATGCCTTTCGGCTTGTGCAATGCTGCACAGACCATGTGTCGACTTATGCACAAGGTAATCCCGCACGAGTTACACGAACGTGTGTTTGTATATTTATATGATCTTCTCGTGACTTCCCCCACTTTTTAAGAACACTTACACCTACTGAAAGTGGTTGCGGATCGCCTGTCTGCTGTAAATCTCACCATTAATGTAGAAAAATCTAAGTTCCTCCTAAAACGTCTAAAATATTTGGGACACATTGTTAGTGAAGGCAGTATTAAGGTGGACCCCGATAAGGTTATGGCCATCCAAAACTTTCCAGTCCTGAAAACGGTTAAGCACATTAGGCAGTTTCTAGGTATGAGTGGGTGGTACCGGAAATTCATCCCAAATTATTCATCGATCGCTTCCCCACTCACAGATCTTTTAAAATCTAAAGGAAGCATCACATGGAACGAACAAGCGCAGAAGTCTTTCGATCAGTTAAAAACTTGTCTGTCCAAAGCACCGAGCTGAACCGTGTTACCGAGCTCGAGTGCTTAGCGGCTGTCCTAAGCATAAGAAAATTCCGAGCTTATGTGGAAGGATATGAGTTTGTGTTAATAACAGACCATGCCAGTCTTCAGTGGTTAATGAACCAGTCCGAACTCTCTGGTCGATTAGCACGTTGGAGTCTGAAACTCTAAGGCTACAAATTCCGCATAGAATATCGGAAAGGGGCGCAAAACATAGTTCCAGATGCTCTATCTCGAGTACACTCCGATGTAGTAGCAGCGTTGAATGCGGTCGAAAACCCCCAAGTAGACTTGCAGCCACCGGAATTCTCCAGTCCCGAATACCTCGACCTGAAAAATATCATAATGAACATGAAGCCCATGCCAAGCAACGTCAAGGTTGTAGACGGTAAACTGTTGTTTCACCAACCAGTAAGAGACCTGGATCTCAAGACGGACATCTCTAGTTGGAAACTCTGGATTCCAAAAAGCCTAATCCAAGAGGTTTTAGCGCAAGCCCATGATCCTCCAACAGCTGCACACATGGGGACCGGGAAAATGCTAGAGCTAATACGTTGGCATTTTTATTGGCCGACTTTAACTAAGGACACCAAGGATTATGTAAGGCGGTGTGAAATGTGCAAACTAACCAAAGCAGCTAACACTGTATTAAGACCAAAGATGGGCGAGTATAAGGAATATGACAGGCCATTTCAGAAATTATACTTAGATTTCTTAGACCCTTACCCCAGGTCAAAGAATGGAAACATGTACATATTTATTGTTTTAGACCATTATTCAAAATTTGTCCTGCTGAAACCACTGATAACGGCAAATAGTTCAAGTCCAATCTATTCAAAGACTGTTTAGCTAAACTAGGGATAAGCCACGTGTTCACTCCAGTGTATTCCCCACAAGCAAACGCCTCTGAGCGTGTAAATCGGTCTGTGCTAGCAGCAATCCGCGCTTATGTAAAGAAAGACCAGCGCACATGGGATGAACACTTAAGTTCAATCGCGAGCGCACTAAGGAACACAGCGCATTCCTCCACGAATATGCGCCATCCTATCTAGTGTTTGGTCAACATACAATAAACCACGGTTCACAGTATGAGTTACTTCGTCTTTTAGGAGACCAAAGTTTAAGTACCTTCACGGTAAATGCTAAAGATGATCGTCTCGGACTAGCCCGGGAACTAGTTTTAAACCACCTCCGGCAAGCACATGACAAGTCTTCACACCATTACAACTTGCGTGCAGCAGAACGTATAATGAGTATAGGACAGAATGTTTATGTTCGCAACTTTGCTCAGAGTAACGCTGCTCAGCAATACTCAGCTAAGTTGGATAAAAAATTCATCCCTGCCAAAATTCACCGCCGTGTAGGCCGGTTGGCATACGAATTGGTGGATGAGGCCGGCCGATCATTAGTGACCAAGTAACAGCTTAATATTATCACCCGATCCGAAGACTGAGAAGCGCGAAAGTTAAGAAAAGGAAGGAAAGGAAATTCTTTGTAGACGGGAAAAATTGTAGACTCGCGGGCCAGTCTGTTGTCACACCATCTACGCAACCATAATTGCTTGCATAGGTGATGTGATAACAGATTGAAGGCTGGTATTGCGAATACCGGCAATAGATTAAGTACATTAGCTAAAGTAGAAGTTAGGATTAGGAAAGTATAATATTAAGTTTAATAATTAGTAAATTAGTAGATAAGATAGAGGCAGGAGGTTAGCTCAATCCCATTCCTTGCACATGGTTCAGCGAAAGTGGGGTTGAGGCAGCGCCCCGCACTGTAGATATTAGGTAAGCCGCAGAATGCACCGAACAGAGTATTTGAAACACCAAAAGCACACAAAAGCAAGGATGAAGGCTGGTATTGCGAAGTACATTAGTTAAATAGGTTAAGTACATTAGTTAGGGTTAGGGAATTAGAAATTTAAGATTAGGAAGAAACGATGAGGTTGGCTCAAACCCATTCAAGCAATTTAGTAAAGTGGGATTGAGGTAGCGCCATTTACAATAATATATAAGTATGTATTATTGTAAGAGGGGGCTAAAAAAAGTTGTCTAGCCCTCTAGCTAAAAAAATATATATTTTTTTTTGGTGTTTCACATAATAATTTGGTAGAACGAAAATGGTAAAGGTAATGTGATACAGGATAGGACAGGACAAAGAAATATACTTTCAACATTCTGCACAAGTAAGAACAGTGTCGTTCGTTCATTTTACAAGAAGCCGAAGCCGTTAAGTGACACCGTCAGCGCGTGCCGCAGAACTGAAATTTGTTTACCTATGAACCCAATTCTTTATCTGGCATAAAGCAAAGAACATAGCCACTTGGATCTTTGTGTAAATGTCAAGATCATCAACTCCACGCAGAATTATCATTGAAAAGCGATTTTGGAGATTCCGGATCATCCGGAGCACAAGTCAAGCTATGATTAGATCAACGTGTACCAAATGGAACATCACTTTCTGCGTCTGTACACTACCGGACGATACAATTCAACTACACTTGGACCCTAAATCACCAAACTAAAAATATTACTCAGTAATTATGAAGCCTCAAAACGAAATACAATTTGCGATAACTAGAACGTCTAACTAATACACACATCTAGAATAAGCCATAAACGTAGTGCGAAATTAGAGGACGAATGTAAATACGTCGTCGATATGATAAATTGGATTATGAGATTCATGAATATGTCTAACAGGCAACATTTTTTTTTATAATACTCATCGTGGTAATAGCGGTCGAATAAACAAACTACAGAGGAAACCACATTTGGCCTCATCAGATTTATCTCAAAAGAACACACTAAGCCAGAAATAAAATCGCGGTGCGTTACCTCCAGTGTACACGATTGATAAGCGGAAGGATCGAGCCAATTAACAGCAACGTAAATGTCGACGTTTCTGTTCCTTACTTGATGTTAAGCATAACAAATCAAGGCAGCATCCAGGAAAAGTTCTACATCACAACGCAAATCACATTATAGCTTTAATCATTTTCGTTTATTTTCATACAGTTTTACTAAGTTAGATTAGTTAAATTTCAAACCAAACTAATATGTAACTAATTTTAGTGAATAGTAATTAATTTTTGTAAATAGGTTTAGTGGCCCGGCTATGAGACTTCCTCAGGGTGTGGGGCGTCCGTCACGTTGGGCTACTTCAAGTACCAACAAACTGACTCATTAAACCACGTCCCCCTAAACAGAGCATGAGATCTCTTTTCAGTCTCAGGGATTGGGTTTTCCCCTCGCTGTAACGGAATTCTATTTAATTCCGTTACTAACCTATCCCAAACAAAAAAAAAATTATTTTTTCTTATCTGCATGACTTTGGAGATAATTCTCTAACTATATCTAACTTATGTACTAGTCATGCTACGTCTTCACATTTTCTTTTTTACGTTTATTTACTACAAGGCCATTTAATTAATTCATGTTAGAATTTTTTTTAATGAGTTTCTGTGGAGTAAGCGTAAATAGTTTATGTAATTTGACATCTCTACATTTTTCAAGTACACGATAAGTGCAAGTGGTTTATTTGTGTATAGCGTTGACATATCTACGAATACGTCAACCTATGTGAAAATCAAAACCATTGGTATTTGTTGTTGTACAAACTTCCGCTAGTAGCAAATACGAGCCGGAAATTTACAACAAGCGCGGTTTCTAAAAATGTTCTGGATTGTCATCAAAAATAAAATGTAAGTTGATTGAGAGAGCAATTTTAATCACTGGGTTAAAATGTAAATTCTCTCTCTCAACAAGTAATTAATTTTGGAATAAATACCGCGAAATTTTCTTGGTTGGGGGTCAGTCGTTGAAATTAACTACTACGTCAAGTAGCTTGAGCTCGGCGGGTAGTAATTTATAAAGACTAGTAAAAAATAAATTAATCTAATTTAATATCATAAAAAAAAGAGTGAGTTTTTTTTTGTTGTTTTATATTGTTTTGGAGATTTGGGGAAACAAGCCGGGAAGAATTGGTAAGTATAATTTTAATATATAAATACTAACATTTTGGGCACCGGCAGTAATCTGTCATCCGACTGTCTCTAGGGACGGAAATTATTGTTGCTTGCAACTCCCTCTCCTTCTGTCGGTAACATTTTACTGCCTAAATTAAAATTCTTACTAACCTCAACTGAAGTTAGAAGTCCCCAAAATTATTGTATTTAACCTGACACGGTTGAACAAAATGATAGTTTAAAACCCCTCCACCATATACAATCACGGTTGGTTCAACCCTCGTCATGGGTTGGTAAGGCCAAATGCACTACTTAGGGGTCCGGCACCCCACTCAGCCTCCTTTCATATTGTAACGGAATTCTTATTATATTCCGTTATCAATCCAATCTTACCTTTGTCTCATCACAGTAATTCTGTCATGGCATTGAAGATATCATCTTCACAAATATTTATTAAATAACTCATTGACGGAACTACATATTTTCCTTATATGGCTGCTACATAAACGAAAATTACAGTAGTACAAATGTCCATATAAGAAACCTATCTCATTGTTTTGTAATTTGAATACGGAACATATTTTTATTTTTCGATTGTCATAAATGCTCCACATAAATATAATACGTAAGGTAATTAACCGACCTACGTAAAAATGTAGTATGTTTATGATTATGCACTAAATTTTCTATGTGAGTGTGAAATGAATGAATTTGTTTACGAAAGGGGTAAACAAATTTAATTTATAACACTTTTAAATTGGGCGATATTTATACAAATTTGATGATGAAATGACTGATTAAACAGTGATGATAATTAAACAGAAAATTTATTAATCGATGGAAAAGAGGCCATTCATTTATTAAATTCTGTTATACAAATTAATTTCCCCCTCTTTTTTCTTCGATTAATTTTTGTATAAATACCGGTCAAAATTTTTGGTTTAAGAGTGAAGTTTTAGTCAGTGTTTAAAAGTGAAGTTTTAGTCAGTGTTTAAAAGTGAAGTTTTAGTCAGTGTTTAAAAGTTAAGTTTTAGTCAGTGTTTGGAGTTGGTTTTGGACCGTTAACTAAAATAGGGTTAAGCCCTCTAGTTAATAAATAGTCTTAAGAGCCAATAAAGTAAAAGTGTTTTCAAATAAAATTAAATTTTAAGAAGTTAAGCTGTTTTTTTTATTAAAACCCAAGAGTGCTGTACTTGGTAAGTATAGAGGATGTAATTGGTGACTAACCACACGGGTACCGATTAATATAGTAAAAGTCAGCTGCCTCATTAGAGGCACAGGTCCATAATAGGGTTCCGCCCTGGGCTTGCTTCTGTTGACAATTCTATATTATCAATTTCACCTATACTAACCACATGGACCAAAGGCCAAGCTCCCTAACTCCAGCTAACTAAAGATTGAGAGTTAGAATAACCATGTTATTCTAGAGCTCAGAATTATAACTGCGGGATTGAGTCTCAATCCTTAGACGATTACATGACCAGAGAGAGCATGAAAACCTATTTCCCTTCCTTATATATTTTTCTGATGGTATCAGGCCATCACATCCCAGAAATTCACATAATTATAACGGGGTAAGCTAGGTCGATACCAGTGCATTCCCCTAAACCCACGACTAATTATTAACCTCGAATCGACTGAGCTGGGGTTAATGCCGCGTGGGGAATGCATGCAAAAACAGGTAATGGCAAACTTTTCTTGGTAAATGGGTTAGCATTAGCTGTAGCTAGAGGCTAATCTATTTCAAGTGGCGCCCAAACTGGGACCAAAATTGGCCCAAAAATATTGGTAATTTTTACCAAAATTGTTCTAAAAATCAATTGAGGATTCCCCTCACAAGTTTTAATGTTAAAAATTTTAGACATAATTGTCCTAACTATATTCTAACGTATTAATGATTGTAGAATTTAAAAAAAATTAATACTAAAATCAAACGTCCAGTTATACAGTTTTCGATACTGTGTATAACAATCAGTGATGCTATATAACTTAATCAGGATGAAGAATGTGATACCTGAATAAATGTGCATCATCTCTTGCCTGCCGATGTATGATTACCGGGTGGTTTTAAGAGCTGCATATTTTCAGGCAATCTGACCATTTTTCAATATTATGTTTAGTATTGCATAACTGACCCTTCATTAATCCTCAGTTAATCAACTATAGTTAGTGGTAAACGATTGCCCTAGTTATAAGTTAAAAATATTTTTTTTAAATAAATATTCGATAAAAAATACGAATTTCCGTTGAAAACATATATTTAGGTTTTACGTATATTTCACTTTGCAATCAAATTTAAATTACATCTGTCAAGATGAGGTTTGCCAGTTCTCCAAAAATTAGTTTTAGTTACGTTCAGGTCATGATATATTTAACTGTTCAACTCAGGTTCTGCTAGTGAACGAGTGTTGATTACGAGCTGGACATAGGTTAAATGTGTTCATGATGTATGTTTTGGAAATTCTAAACGATAATCGGCGAATTGTCGTTCCTAATTGATAGCATAAGTAACCATAAATCCAGCGCTTAAATATTTAAAAAGCCTGAGTGTTGTCGGTTAGCTTGCATTGCCATGCACGTATCATCTCGCGCAATTGAGCTCCTCTATTGATAGAGTAAGACTGCCATTTGCGAATATGAGGGTAAGAGCATATCAATGATCAATTAGGTAACCCAAATGAGTTTGTTTCAGTATTTACTAATTCAATGAGGATCACTCGTAAAGAGTTAGGAAGCCCATTGGAACATTGAAGATAAAGAAACTGATTCATCAAAATTTCACTTTCCTTTCCCTTTTCCCATCCTATTTTTGCTCAAGATGTAATCATTTAGGGAAGGTGACAAAAATTCTGTAGTTGTAAACATTTTTTTTTCTCTTACTGTTTCAATTTTATTTAAGTTTTTTTTTTTTTGGTCAGGTTTTAATTATCTAACATTATAAATTCATTTAATTTTTTTTACAAAATATGGAGTCTCAATACTTAGAACTTGATGAACTCCTTGTAGAATTTGAGATTAGAGGTATGGGAGAAGCTGCCAAACGCGAAGTGACAGAAGCACTTAAAAATACACTTCAAGCAAAGTTTGATGCAGAACAAAAAACCCATAGCCTCAGGCCACAAGAAGCTCATACGGCCGCGATTAAACAGCCTCAAAGGGAAGCTGAGATATGCTGGAAAAAGGTACAAGATATTCATTCTATGCTACTGACTCAAGTAACATTAGATCCATTAAAATTAGAAGTACCTCAAAAAATAAGTGTAAGGCTAAAGCATATTGATGAGAGAATGCGTAGAAATTCACTTTCACCAACATTCTACGCACAAACAGAGAGTTTAGCAAAAGCCCTTAGACAACTATTATCAGTAGTTGGAAATTTAGAAGAAAAAAACTCACTGGAGAGGCTGCAAAAAAACAACTAGAACAAATAGTCCTTTCAAAAAGAAAGAAAAAGTTGAACCGAAACAGTATAGGTCAGATGAGTCCGGAGATAGAAGAATCATCAGAGGATGATGATGATCTGGAAGATATTGATTTTAATGCAAAGCCAGCCACGAAATCAATATTGGTATATCAAGATGGTGATTTTCAGAAAGAACCCAATAAAAAGTCAGTTAACCAATTATATACATCTAGTCTAAAAGATTCTCCCAAAATGTCATCAACAGTTTTTGAACAGGAATGGCCCGGTACTAAAAAAATATCTGATGCTAGATTAAGGCGAGAGGTAGGGACTTGGAAAATTCGCTTTGAGGGATTAAAAAGTACCCTCACAATAGAGAGATTTTTAAAGCGCGTTGAATGGCATGCAGCACGGTCGTTGATTTCATTAGATGATTTAGTTGGAGTGATTGATCTATGTTTAGAAGGGGAGGCTCTAGATTGGTTCTGGACAACAGTAGATAGAAATCCAGGAATGTCTTGGGATGCATTCAAACTAGAGATGCTAATTAGATTTGAATCGAGCCGAACTGATGACGATTTCAGGCGAATGTTAAACAACCACAAACAGGGATATCCCAGAGAGACATTCCAGGAGTTCTATCAGGCTATTCAGCGAATCACCTTACAAACCAACAAGGTTATATCCGATGATACGATATACACAGTCCTAAGGAGGAACATGCGGCCAGGTCTTCAAATGGCATTACATAATGAGAAAACTTTCCGGAGTTTAGGGTAGTTTGTGAGACGTTGTAGTTCTCTAGAAGATATGTGGAAGCGTTTTGGTCATAACCCAGAAACTGGACTGATGCCGAACCACAACTCGACATTTGTAGAAAATCCAATTAGACTAGCGACACGGCCACACGTGCGGTTTAATAGATATCCACCGCGAGTCCATTAACTGACATGTGCAAGTAATGATTATGACGAGGTAGAAGATGACGCATGGAACCCAAAAGAGGAGGAACAATCAGATTATTATGAGCAGGTCTGTGCCATAAATGATCAGTTGAAACACCGCGTCAGAATTCATGATCAACCTAGACAAAGAATAACACCCAAGAGGCCAGAAGAGTGTCCACTGCGAAACTCGCAAGTTACACAACTTAGACAGTCTCAGACACCAAGGTATATGAGTCCACGAGAGATGCAGGGTCCTAGAGCTATCCGCTGCTGGAACTGCAATGAGACCTCTCACACATTCTTTGATTGTCGACACCCGATTAGTGGGTTATTCTGTTTTGGTTGTGGAGATAGAGGAGTTCTCAAGCCCAACTGCAACCGTTGTAGCCCTCCGGGAAACTGGAGATTCGAGATGGGAAACACTCGGGATTCTCATCTCGAACAGGGCGAGCCGAGACAGTACACACGAATTACAACGGAAGAAGCAGCGTGCAACACCGATCCGGAACTACACCGGAGGTGGCAAAAATAAATAAAAAACTATGCTTTTCGATTGCTTGTCAAACGGATAAACAACGAGCAATCCGTACAATTAATTATTTTCGTGAGCGTCGAAAGTGGCGTAAACGAATAAATTCTACAATTATCCATACCCTGCAGGACAAAAGGCCATACGCTAGAATTATGATTGGTGATCAACCCATTGAGGGACTACTAGATTCTGGCGCTAACATTAGTGTGCTTGGTCAAGGAGGCGAAGAATTTTTGAAGGTGTGCAAGCTACACTACAGCCCCGCAAACAATAAATTACACACTGCTAGCGGATCTGCAGAAAAGATCATTGGTCAAGTAATAGTCCCAGTTACATTCCAAAACCAAACAAAACCTTTAAAATTATTTATAGCACCTTCGCTATCCCAGCAGTTATACCTAGGAACTGATTTTTGGGAAGTTTTTGGACTGCAGATTTCTGTAGCAGAAATTGGCATCACGATACCAGTAGCCTGCAAGACAAAATTAAAGCCAGGACCAGAAAAAGACAAAGAACAACATCTTTTGTCTAATCTCCAGGCACAGGAGCTAGAATTAATTAAATCCAAATTCCCATCAGCTGAGAAGTTGGGACTAGGAAAAACACACCTAGTACAGCACGAAATTGATACTAGTGATGCAAAGCCAATTAAACAAAGATACTATGCCATATCCCCAGCCGTGCAGAAAGATATGGACATCGAAATTGAGCGGATGTTAAGTCTTGGGGTAATTGAAGAGTCATCCAGTCCATGGAGCTCTCCTATGGCAGTGGTGCGTAGAAGTAATGGTAAAATACGATTATGTCTTGATGCCCGTAAATTGAACAGTGTGACAGTAAAGGATGCATACCCTCTCCCAATAATTGATGGACTGCTCAGTAGATTGGGTAATACCAGGTACATTTCAAGTTTAGACCTCAAAGATGCTTTTTGGCAAATCTCGTTGGACCCGTCGCCCCGGGCTAAGACTGCATTTACGGTGCCCGGTAGGCCGCTGTATCAATTCACAGTGATGCCATTCGGATTATGTAACGCAGCTCAGACTATGTGTAGGCTCATGCACAGAGTAATTCCACATGAACTTCACGATAGAGTATTTGTATACCTAGATGATCTATTAGTGACAGCACCTACATTTGAGGAACACATTGAGTTACTCAAAATAGTGGCAGAGTGTTTGAGAACAGCAAATTTGACAATCAATGTGGAAAAGTCTAAATTTGTTCTGAAACAGTTAAAATACTTAGGACATATCATAGGAGATGGTTGTATGAAAGTAGATCCGGACAAGGTAAAGGCAATTAGTGAATTCCCGGTTCCAAATACAATCAAACAAGTTAGACGGTTTCTCGGAATGAGTGGTTGGTATCGGAAGTTTATTCCTAATTTTTCTACAGTAGCGGCACCAATCAGTGACCTACTGAAAATTAAAGGCGGAATAAAATGGAATGATGAAGCACAAGTTGCTTTTGAGCAATTAAAGTCAGCTCTAGCTTCAGCACCAGTGCTCAAACATCCGGATTATAACCGTACTTTCTATATACAAGTAGATGCGTCAACGGCGGGAGTGGGATGTGTGTTGTTTCAGAAGGATGATGAAGAGAAAGAACACCCCATAGCATACTTCTCCCATAAGTTAAACGGTGTACAAAGAAATTATAGTGTCACTGAATTAGAATGCCTTGCGGCAGTATTGGGAGTAAAGAAGTTCAGGGCGTATATTGAAGGGTATCAATTTGTAATAATAACAGATCACGCAAGTCTGCTATGGTTAATGAACCAGAATGATCTATCAGGGAGACTAGCACGGTGGAGTCTGAAACTCCAGGGGTATACTTTCAAGATTGAGTACCGAAAGGGCACACAAAATATAGTACCAGACGCACTATCTCGGATGTATTCTGAAGAGGTGTCAGTACCGGATGTAGATGGAAGCCTAATCCAACTAGATTTACAGGCTCAAGCTTTTAAAGAGCCAGTTTATCAAGGAACTATAAACAGGATTATGGACATGAAACCGGTACCAGAGGACCTCAAGGTCCTTGACGGCAAGTTACTGATTCATAAGCCGACTAAAGATCCAGACCTTAAAACAGATATCCCCGAGTGGAAACTTTGGCTACCAGACGGTTTAAAACACAAGGTACTAGCATGAACCACCTCATGCAGCGCATATGGGGACTGGTAAGATGATTGAATTTATACGTCGTCATTTCTATTGGCCAACACTAGTAAGAGATACTAGGAGGTATGTAAGGCAGTGTCAGATATGCAGGATGACAAAAGCTACTAATACCATTCTAAGGCCGAAGATGGGAGAATATAGAGAATATGAGAGACCATTCCAGAAATTGTATTTAGATTTTCTAGGACCATACCCCAGGTCAAAGAAAGGCAATACTTGTATTTTATTTGTGCTAGACCAGTTCTCAAAGTTTGTATTTCTTAAGCCATTACGTGATGCCACTGCCAACAAGGTTGTGGAATATTTAGAGACAGAAATATTCCCAGTGTTTTCAGTACCAGAAGTAATTCACACGGATAATGGTAAACAATTTAAATCACATGTGTTTGAAGCATGTTTATCCAAATTAGGAATTGAGCACATGTTTACCCCAGTGTATTCCCCACAATCTAATGCTTCAGAACGGGTAAACAGGTCCGTACTGGCAGCCATCCGTGCTTACGTGAAAACAGACCAATGGACATGGGATGAGCATTTGAACCTGATTGCATGTGCACTGCGAAATACTTCACATTCATCAATAAGATATGCACCTTCATATTTAGTATTTGGGCAGCACCTGATTCATCATGGTTCACAATACAATTTATTACGTTTATTGGGAAACAACAGTTTGGCTACCTACACGGTACCAAACAAGAACGATCGCCTGACATTAGCTAAAGACTTAGTCCTCACACATTTAAAACAGGCACATGCCACCACAGCCCGTCAATATAATTTGAGGTCCACAGACAGGAAGTTAGAAGTAGGACAAAATGTTTTTGTTAGAAATTTCAAGCAAAGTAATGCTGCTCAATATTACTCTGCTAAATTAGACAAGAAGTTCATTCCTGCAAAAATACACCGGTGTGTGGGCCGTGTGGCATATGAACTAATAAATGATAGAGGAAAGTCATTGGGGGTATTTCACAGTAAAATTATCTTGTGTGATCAAAGAGTCCAGTGAAAAACATGAGGTAGTAGTAAACTCGGTGCCTAAGGACTAATATAAGGTTATGTTTATTTCTAGAAAAATGGCTGACTTCAGGAAAGCTACAGTGGAAAAGGAAGCCGTGCATTCAGCAATGAAAAAGAAAATATCCCCAGAGGAGTATAGGAATAGACGACCTCTCCCAGACTACCACCCTGAGGTGTTGCCAGTAGTGATTAAACAAAAGACAGGGGTGGATAGAGTGATAAGAGCTAGGATAAAGGAAGTCGCAGAAATCATTAAGATGGGCGACGAACTCGAAAAGAAAAATGTCTGGATATGGGAAAGAAAGAAGTGGGTAACCCAACTAAAAGAACTTAGGCACCAACAGAAGCTACTACGCCAAAAGAAGCGACAAAGAAAGAAGCAAGAAGTAGGACAGGAAAAGAAAAATCAGCGTGATTAGAATCAAAATACCGGGACAAATATTATCCACTTTCCCATTAGACCATCTATGTAAAATTGGGCATTTGCATAGATGATGTAATGGTAAGGTGAAGGCTGGCGCTCCGCGTGATTATCAAAACGCCAGCGTTCGGTTAAGATATTAATTAGGATTTATTAGTTTAGGATAGTATTTAATTCAATGTTAAGTTTTAAAGGTTACAAATAAAAAAAATAAAATAAAAAAAAATGAATTGTTATTAAGAGTCATTACCATGTTTTTTGTAGAAAATGAATACTTCGAGTTTGTGGTTGAGTATATTCCTGGTAGTAAGGATAACAGAGGGACAACTGCAGTTCGACAAATTCCAAACCGAGCCAGGTATCTATTTCTCAGAGATAGGGAAATCTGTAGTATCAACTAGTGAGTGGAAGTTCATCGTATACTTCAACCTCTCTGGCTACTGGCATGAATGGAGGTACCTAGAGCAAACTTTCGCCCAGCTCCAGCTGAGATGTGAGACCAAGTCAAATGGTTCCAATTATATACAAAACTGCAGGGAACTACTGGAACCCATATCACACTTAAAAAACCAAGTAGAAGACAATAATGAGCTGTTCAAGCCACATACATCAAGGGTACGCCGTGCACCGCTAGATTTCGTTGGGAATATTTTTGGGGATCTGTTCGGGGTATTGAACCAGAGAGATGCTCAAAGGTACAGCGAACAGATCGAAGGGTTAGCTGCAGGAACAATTAAGATGCAGAAGTTCATACAGCAGCAAACCAAAGTGCTTGACCTTACCAGCAACATCATTAGAAAAGAACATGAACAAATTCAAAAACAGTACTCGTGGGTGCAGAAGGAGATACAAACCATCCTGATGCATGAAGAATTCCTAGACGCGGTTTTCCAACTGTCCACAGCAGTATTTATATATAAAGATATTCAAGGAGATTTAATTGATATTGTTACGGTGACATCTAGTTTAGAGTAGAATAAGTTATTTTAATAAGTTGCTCAACTTTAATTTGGTATGGATCAACATTTAGGCGCTATTTGTATACTAACGTATTTGCTAGAATGTTCTCGTATAAATTTTGGACAACATTCGGGATTATTATGAAATGTACGTGTATAATTTATGAGAACATTTGGGATTATTCTAGAAACAAATATTTTGGTATATAAAGGCGCGCGTTGACGTGGAATGCTGAGTTTTATTTTAAACGTGATACAGTGAAGATTAAATAGAAAGATTATTAAAGTGATTATAAAGTGTGTTATAGTTGTAATAATTAATTGTTAATTTTGTGTTGTATAATAAATTGTGTTGCGTAAATAAACTGTGTGAGTTCAAATTTGAAGCAGTTGTATTTATTCACAATCCAGTGATTCGAACCTTGAGTGACAAGGCGAAAACGTAACAATTGGTGACAGCGGTGGGATTGTGAATAATAAGAAAAATGATTCTCTACGATTTAAAGTTTCTGCAATTAAAGAAGCAACTAAAACAGCGAGGTTTGGCCAGTGAAGGCTCAAAAGCTAATTTAGTGGAGCGACTACGTGAGGCTATGCAGAAGGAAGGTTTAGATCCGGACGTGTATCATTTCGAGGAGGATAAAATGGACGAGACTACTGTAGACAACAAAGCAGAGGACGCGCAAACGGTGGCCGAAACAACAAAAGATCAATCTGGAAGTTTCAATTTATCGCAGTTGATGGCTGCTATGAATCAAATGATGGGACAACAGTCGGAAATTAAACACCAAATAGAAGATGGCCAAAAGAAAATGGACGAGAAGTTTCTGGAATTATCTGCTACACTACACGGCGAAGTGGAGAAACGGCAAACAGAGTTACACACAGAAATTCGAAATATTAAAGGGGAGGTTCAACAAAAAATTGAAACCGTTAAACAAGATCTACGAACCGAAGTGCAACGTCTTGAGAAGGGGCTTGAAGATGTCAAGTCAAATGGAACAACACATCAAGTAATCCAGACAGTAACCGCTGTTAAGTTAAAACCACCAACATTTGATGGAACAACATCCTTCAGCATTTTTAAGTTCCAATTCGAAACGGTGATTAAGCAAAATCAATGGAATGAAGAGCATCCTGTTGGCGCATTAATTGTGGCTCTTAAAGGTGAAGCGGCGGAAACATTACAAACAATTCCGGAGCAAGAACGCAATAGTTACGTCGGAATTATGAAGGCGCTGGATCGAAAGTACGGAAGTGACCACAAAAGAGAAATCTATCGCATGGAATTGAAGGGTCGATATCAAAGAGGAGGAGAATCGCTACAGGATTATTCATCGGCAATTGAGCGGCTTGCGCATCTGGCACATTCAAGTATGTCGGCCGATTACATGGAGCGAATCAAAATAGATGCATTCATCGACGGCATTCGAGATCCTGAGACACGCAGAGCGGTGATGTTGTCACCTAAGGCAACTTTCGCGGAAACCATCACTTGTGCGTTAACAAACGAAACTGCTCAGGCCATCGTCAAACCAGCAATAAAAATTCGCCGAGTGGAGATCGATTCCAGAAGCGGGCTCCGCCAAGGTTCAGAAAGGGAAGTGGCAAAATTAAATGCTGGGCATGTGATAGGATGGGTCACATTTCACGGGACTGCTGGGAGATTAAGAAGAAACGAGGAAGATCGCCATCTCCCATGAAGCGTAGACCAAACGAAGAGCAAACAGAGGCCAGAAAGGAGGGTCAGACGACAGCGGAGTCGTTAAACTAAAAAGAGTCAGCTTGAAGAGGCAGAAGCTGACTCCTACAACCGATTGCCCCATGACCTCCATCTATGTTTCGAGAGTAGCAAGAGGCGGTGACAGCTTGACAATTAAAGCCGATATTGATGGGAAGAACTGCATGATTACGCTGGATACGGGAGCAACTCATACGATTGTTCGTCAAGATATTATCGATGGAATTGTAAAACCAGCCAATGGAATGAAATTACGAACGGCAACTGGAGAAAATTCAGCAATAAAAGGTAAAAAGGTTGTGAAAATAAGGATTGGGCGAAACCATTTTCAACACGAGGTGCTGGTGGCAGATATTGTAGATGAAGTCATCTTGGGGATGGACTTCATGAGAACGAATGGATTCGTGGTGGATGTTGGACGAGGTGTATTAACCTACGATAATATCGATTTGCCACTTCATGTTAGCACTATAGGAGAAACGACCAGGCAAATTATAATGGATCATCGGGAGAAGCTGCCACCGAACTCAGAGACAATAGTATGGGCAAGATTGGAGGGCGGTTTTGGGTCACCCAGGTTGTGGGTTGTGGAAACCAATGAAGCGGAGAACGGAGCCAGAGAAATAATGATCGGAAGAGCTCTAGTGAAATCAGACAGCGAAAATAGAGTGCCAATTCGGACTCTAAATCTCTTGGATAAGACGAAAACCATCAAGAAAGGGACTATAATCGGAAAATGTGAAGAAATATCTGCGATAGTGAAGTGCGAGCAGAAAAATCCGATTAAGACGGCTAACTCGCAAGGGCAGAAAGTAATGATTGAACAGCTCATGGAGAAATGGACCGAAGATCTTACCATGGAACAGAAAAATATGGCAAAACAATTGCTCAAGCGGTACATGCCAATATTTTGCAGTACATCGGATAATAATGGGAGAACCACAATGGTAAAACATCGAATAGATACAGGAGCAGAAATGCCGATTCGCCAACCACCCAGGAGATTACCATTGGCAAAGCAAGGAGAAGTGGATCGAATGGTAAAAGATATGCAAGCAGCAGGGGTAATCGAAACATCAAGCAGTCCATGGAGTTCGCCAGTGGTGTTAGTCGAGAAAAAGGATGGTAGCATGAGATTCTGCGTGGATTATCGAAAATTAAATGCTGTGACCAACAAGGATAGTTACCCATTGCCAAGGATCGATGACACGTTAGACACATTATCGGGTGCTCGAATATTTTCGACATTAGATCTGCAAAGCGGCTATTGGCAAGTGGAAGTCCAGGAGGAAGATCGCGAGAAAACGGCATTCAGTGTGGGTAACGGATTATGGCAATTTAACGTTATGCCATTCGGATTATGTAACGCCCCTGCGACTTTTGAACGGCTAATGGAGCGCGTACTAAAGGGATTACATTGTAGGACGTGCCTCGTATATTTGGACGACATCATCGTAATGGGCAAAGATTTCGACGAGCATTGTAGGAATTTGGCAGAGGTTTTGGATCGGATACAAGCCGCCGGATTAAAGCTAAGCCCAAAGAAATGTAAATTATTTAGGACGGAAGTAAAATATTTGGGTCATAAGGTAACAACCAATGGAATTCACACCGATGAAGACAAAATCACAGCGGTAAAGGAATGGCCACGACCTAAAAATTTACATGAATTACGGAGCTTCCTTGGATTATGCACCTACTATAGACGATTCGTGCCAGGATTTGCCAGCATCGCAAAGAGTTTACACGAGTTAACCAGGAAAAACAAGGCATTCGAATGGAAGGAAGACCAAGAAGAGGCATTCGTGGAACTAAGACGACGATTATGCGAAGCGCCAATCCTCGCATACCCTATACCCAACGTTAAATTCATTGTGGACACCGATGCAAGTAATGATGGGATAGGAGGAGTATTATCACAGGCAACAAATGGTGAGGAGCGAGTTATTGCATATTACTCCAAGATGTTATCAAAACCGGAACGAAATTATTGTGTGACACGGAAAGAGTTGTTGGCTATAGTGGAATGTGTGAAACACTTCCATAAGTACCTCTATGGCCAAAAATTTCTTCTACGGACGGATCATGGAGCTTTGCGCTGGTTGTTACAATTCAAAAACCCAGAAGGACAAGTAGCACGTTGGATCGAACGTTTGCAAAGCAACGATTTTGAAATTGAACATCGGAAGGGAAGTGCACATGGAAATGCCGACGCATTATCAAAAAGGCCATGCCCCGTGGAATGCAAGCATTGTGGACGTGTGGAGGGTAAGGAAAACATCATCGATATTCGGCTTATGCAAGTGCTACCTGATGAGGAGTGGACTGATGAAATGATCAGGAAGGAGCAATTACGGGATGCTGATCTGGCATTCATCATGGAACATAAGGAAAAGGAACACCGGCCCACATGGAGCGAGATAGCCGACAAAACCCCCATCGTAAAATCTTATTGGGCTCAATGGGACAGCCTCCACATGGAAAATGGATGTTTAAAGAGAAATTGGGAAAGCGCGGATGGTAAAGTAAAACAATTGTTGGTGGTGGTTCCAAAAGGTCGGATTGCGGAAATCCTCAAAGAGTATCATGGAGGAGCAAGCGGAGGTCACCTAGGGATTAATAAAACACTAGCCAAAATTCGCCAACGGTTCTACTGGTCTGGATGTAGACAGTCAGTAGTGGAATGGTGTCAAAGATGTGATCAATGTGCGGCAGTAAAGGGACCAGCACGAAAAAGCCGTGGAACCATGAAACAATATAATGTCGGGCCACCATTTGAGAGAATTGGATGGAATGGATGTGGCGGGGCCATTTCCGACCACCGAGAGCGGAAATAAATATGTGCTAGTAATCATGGATTATTTCAGCAAATGGCCAGAAGTGTATCCCATACCCACTCAAGAGACAACAACAATAGCTGATGCCGTGGTGAACAACTGGATTAGCAGATTTGGTGTACCGATGGAAATTCACACGGATCAAGGAAGGAATTTCGAATCGGTGGTATTTCAGGAGATATGTCATGCTTGGCATCAATAAAACGCGAACGACGCCTCTACACCCGCAGTCGGACGGTATGGTGGAAAGATTCAATGGCACATTGGAGGAATATCTAGCAAAGATTGTGGAAAAGAACCAACGCAACTGGGATCGACATATACCGATGTTCCTGATGGCTTACCGATCAGCGGTACATGACACAACAGGAGTGACACCAGCTAAAACAATATTTGGGAACAATCTGCGACTACCGGGAGATTTAAAGTTTGGAGCAGTTCCATCAGCGGCTCTATGCGGACAGGATTACGTCGACCGGATGAAAGAAGAACTTAATGAGATACATCAATTTGTACGGGAGAAAATTCGAATATCAAGTGATCGAATGAAGGCTCGATATGACATACGAGCAAATAATCAAGGCTTCGAGGAAGGGCAATTGGTATGGCTTCACAACCCACAACGGAAGAAGGGATTATCACCGAAGTTGCAACCTACATGGGAAGGACCTTACACTGTCATTAAAAGGATGAACGACGTGGTTTATCGCATTCGAAAAGGACGGAGAGGTAAACCAAAGGTGGTGCATTTAGGGCGTTTGGCGCTCTACAGAGGAGGTGATTTGGATCCTGTTCGGGACGAACAGGCTTGAGTGAGGGGTAGTGTTACGGTGACATCTAGTTTAGAGTAGAATAAGTTATTTTAATAAGTTGCTCAACTTTTATTTGGTATGGATCAACATTTAGGCGCTATTTGTATACTAACGTATTTGCTAGAATGTTCTCGTATAAATTTTGGACAACATTCGGGATTATTATGAAATGTACGTGTATAATTTATGAGAACATTTGGGATTATTCTAGAAACAAATATTTTGGTATATAAAGGCGCGCGTTGACGTGGAATGCTGAGTTTTATTTTAAACGTGATACAGTGAAGATTAAATAGAAAGATTATTAAAGTGATTATAAAGTGTGTTATAGTTGTAATAATTAATTGTTAATTTTGTGTTGTATAATAAATTGTGTTGCGTAAATAAACTGTGTGAGTTCAAATTTGAAGCAGTTGTATTTATTCACAATCCAGTGATTCGAACCTTGAGTGACAAGGCGAAAACGTAACAATATGTTATCTGATGTACATCATGGACGTGCTAGTACGCGAGTGTTACCACCTTCACTACTCGCGAAGCAATTGGGAGAAGTGGCGCAGTTGATAAGCAGAGATGAACGAGTCCCTAGTTTTGAAGCTCATTGGATAGAAGTATATAAATTGTTGGAAACAGAAGCTGCAATAATAAAGGAGCAAATAATCTGTGAGGTCCGGATTCCACTGGTGCAAGGAGAAGAATTCCAGATTTACAATATCATACCACTACCAGTAAAGCATGAGGGCAGTTTTATTTACATTGAACCTCATTTTCGTTACGCACTAGTTAACAGAGACAGGACATGGTATTACCCTACATCAGCGCAAGAACTTCAGGAGTGCAAGTATTGGGAACGAGGCACAGTCATCTGCAGAATAGAAGGCCCAATGTATAGGGTGGCATCATCCGAAAAACAATGCGAAATGTCATTGCTCACACATGCTGAGAAACCGCCAGAGCATTGTCAAATGCGCCACTTACTACTTTTGTGCACTCATTAAGAAATAATCGATGGTTACTGGTGTTGTCAAAGGACACCACATTCGACCTAACTTGTGACCAGCAAACGCAATCGGTGAAGCTACAAGGAGGTGGAATCATAACACTAACGTCAGATTGTAGTCTCCGAGGGCCATCCACATTATTTAAGGCAAAAATGTCATACAACACCAGTATTTACACAGATATGATACCCAAATTCAATTTGTCACAAGAAACAAAATCGCCAATAGGAATATTCGAGAGCGAAGACATTGGTGCAGAAATATCCGACCTACAACAAAGCATAACTGACCACAAACAAGAAGAAGTATGGAATCAAGTTAACCTACATCATGTAGCAAATTATGTAGCAACATTTATCACGGTAATCTTAATCATAATCCTGATGATGTGGCTATACAAACACAAAAGGCAACAGAAGAACCTAGAGATACGGCTCGCGAGGAAGATACCTAAAGTAAGGGAAAGGGTCCCAGACGACAATATAGGAAACATCATATGAAGATACTACCAGGAGAAGAACACAATCACAAAGATCAGTTAGGCATAGTAGTATGTTTAGGTACAATAATAGTTAATAAGATATGAAGAATAATTAGTAATTAAGAATATTTAGGTTAATTGCCCGGCTAGAGACAACTCAGGATGTGGAGGTTCCCCACGTTGAACTCACACTTAACTGTACCGTTAAACCACGACTTTATTCTACCAGAGCATGAGATCTCTTTTCATCTCAGGGATTGGGTTTTCCCCACGCTGTAATGGAATTCTTATTATATTCCGTTATCAATCCAATCTTACCTTTGTCTCATCACAGTAATTCTGTCATGGCATTGAAGATATCATCTTCACAAATATTTATTAAATAACTCATTGACGGAACTACATATTTTCCTTATATGGCTGCTACATAAACGAAAATTACAGTAGTACAAATGTCCATATAAGAAACCTATCTCATTGTTTTGTAATTTGAATACGGAACATATTTTTATTTTTCGATTGTCATAAATGCTCCACATAAATATAATACGTAAGGTAATTAACCGACCTACGTAAAAATGTAGTATGTTGCATTTATGATTATGCACTAAATTTTCTATGTGAGTGTGAAATGAATGAATTTGTTTACGAAAGGGGTAAACAAATTTAATTTATAACACTTTTAAATTGGGCAGTGTTTATACAAATTTTTGATTAAACAGCAAAATTTATTAATCGATGGAAAAGAGGCCATTCATTTATTAAATTCTGTTATACAAATTAATTTCCCCCTCTTTTCTCTTCGATTAATTTTTGTATAAATACCGGGCAAAACGGTCCTTCACGGTCAGTGTTTAAAAGTGAAGTTTTAGTCAGTGTTTAAAAGTGAAGTTTTAGTCAGTGTTTAAAAGTTAAGTTTTAGTCAGTGTTTGGAGTTGGTTTTGGACCGTTAACTAAAATAGGGTTAAGCCCTCTAGTTAATAAATAGTCTTAAGAGCCAATAAAGTAAAAGTGTTTTCAAATAAAATTAAATTTTAAGAAGTTAAGCTGTTTTTTTTAATAAAACCCAAGAGTGCTGTACTTGGTAAGTATAGAGGATGTAATTGGTGACTAACCACACGGGTACCGATTAATATAGTAAAAGTCAGCTGCCTCATTAGAGGCACAGGTCATAATAGGGTTCCGCCCTGGGCTTGCTTCTGTTGACAATACTATATTATCAATTTCACCTATACTAACCACATGGACCAAAGGCCAAGCTCCCTAACTCCAGCTAACTAAAGATTGAGAGTTAGAATAACCATGTTATTCTAGAGCTCAGAATTATAACTGCTGGATTGAGTCTCAATCCTTAGACGATTACATGACCAGAGAGAGCATGAAAACCTATTTCCCTTCCTTATATATTTTTCTGATGGTATCAGGCCATCACATCCCAGAAATCCACATAATTATAACGCGGTAAGCTAGGTCGATACCAGTGCATTCCCCTAAACCCACGACTAATTATTGCCCTCGAATCGACTGAGCTCGGGTTAATGCCGCGTGGGGAATGCATGCAAAAACAGGTAATGGCAAACTTTTCTTGGTAAATGGGTTAGCATTAGCTGTAGCTAGAGGCTAATCCATTTCAATATATATATACCATTTCGATGCGGTTATCAAGGCTTTTACTTGTGCATCCCCATCCCCACGGCCAAGCATTTACCTCTCTCGACTGAGCTACGGGTCAATGCCGCAGGGGGATGTAATACAGGTAAGGCAAAATTTCTATGAAACTGGGTTAGCCCTAGCATAAGGCAAAAGCTAACCCGTTTCAGATCTTAAAGATGCATTTTGGCAAAACCCCCTTAATCCATCAGCACGAGCCAATACTGCCTTCACTGTGCCAGGCAGGCCATTATATCAGTTCACTGTGATGCCTTTCGGGTTGTGTAATGCTACGCAAATCATGTGCCAGCTTATGCACAAATTAATTCCACACGAGTTACATGATCGTGTTTTTGTATACCTGGATGACTTACTAGTCACGTCTTCCACGTTTGAAGAACATATTCATGTACTGGAATTAGTAGCCAGGCGGTTGAGTGAAGCTGGGCTCACCATCAACATAGAGAAGTCAAAATTTCTGTTGAAACGGCTGAGATACCTGGGACACGTGATTGAGGATGGTAGTATTAAAGTGAACTCGGATAAGGTCACAGCTATTCAAAATTTCCCAACCCCGAAGACAGTCAAGCGGGTTAGGCAATTCCTAGGAATGAGTGGAAATTCTTCCGAAAATTCTTTGCAAACTATTCATCAATCGCATCACCACTCATTGACCTTTTAAAATCCAAAGGAGATATAGTGTGGAATAAATAAGCCCATAAGTCTTTTGAGCAACTAAAACCCTGCCTGTCCGAGGCACCAGTACTAGTGCACCCGGATTATACACGTACCTTCTATATTCAGGTAGATGCGTCTAAAACAGGCGTAGGTGGAGTTCTGTTCCAAAAGGACGATAAAGATGAAGGACACCTCAAAAGCTACTTCTCGCATAAGCTAAATGGAGCAGAGAAGAACTACAGTAGAGAGTGTCTTGCTGCGGTCCTCAGTGTAAAATAGTTCCGAGCCTATGTTGAAGGATACGAGATTGTTCTGATCACCAACCACGCCAGTCTCCGGTGGTTTATGAATCAGACAGATATTTCGGATTGGTTAGCTCGTTGGAGTTTAAAACTCCAAAGCTATAACTTCCGGATAGAATATCGCAAGGGACACGCACAAAATGTGATTCCTGACGCATTACCTCGAATACACACCAACGAGGTTGAAGCGCTGGACATCACGGAAATTGCGCCGCGACTAGACTTGTAGGCACATCAGTTCAGTGACCCTGAATATCAGGACCTAAAGAATACACTCTCAAACATAAAGCCTGTGCCAGATAATATGAAAGTCGTGGATGGGAAACTACTAATTCATAAACCTACAATAGACCCAGACCTTAGAACAGACATCCCTAGCTGGAAGCTATGGGTTTCCAACAGTCTAGTCCAAAGAATCTTAGTTTGTTTACATGCCTGACACTGGCGCACATACTCTTAAGAGTATGTGCACCAGTGTCAGACATGTAAACAAACTAAAGCCGCGAATACCATCTTAAGCCCAAATATGGGGGAGTACCAAGAATATAAAAGGCCTTTCCAAAAATTATACCTCGACTTCTTAGGGCCATACTCGAGATCCAAACGCGGTAATCCTCATTGTCCTGGATTAATATTCGACGTTAGTGTTGCTTAAATCGCTACGTGATGCGACAGCCAGCCAGATTGTGGATTACCTGGAGAATGAAGTATTTCCGCTATTTTCACTCCCAGAAATTATTCTCACAGACAACGGCAAGCAGATTAAATCTAATTTGTTTAAGCACTGCTTAGCCAAGCTGGGAGTTTAACATATATTCACACCGGTGTATTCACCCCAAGCTAACGCATCTGAACGAGTGAATAGGTCCATCTTAGCAGCGATCTGTGGCTACATAAAAGGGGATCAGCGAACATGGGATGAGCACCTCGCACAAATTGCAAATGCTTTGCGAAATACCACCCATACCTCAACGGAATACGTTCCCTCTTACCTGGTGTTTGGTCAACACACCATAAATCACGGGTCACAGTATGAACTACTTCGGCTACTGAGCAACGGAGCAGTTAGTACCTCCTACACGGTAAACGGTAAGGATGATCGGCTGGCTTTAGCTCGTGAGTTAGTACTAGCTCATCTCCGGCAGGTCCATGAAAAAGCAACACATCGGTACAACTTGCGATCAGCAGATCGTGAACTGAGTGTGAGGCAAGAAGTACTGGTGCGCAACTGTGCCCAAAGTAATGCGGCTCAGCATTATTCAGCAAAGCTGGATAAGAAATTTGTCCCGGCCAAAGTTCTTCGGCGCATAGGCCGCGTTGCTTACGAGTTAGTGGACGAGAAAGGAAAACAGTTGTGCATATTCCATGATAAGGACATTAGGAGCAGTACGGAAGCTTAGATGGACTAAGAAAAGCCCCAGAGCCCATTTAGAACCAGTAAGCCAGCAGTTGCTAACAATGGGTTTTCCTCTTCTCAGGGGTCCCTTAATGATGGCAGAGGAGGTAGGGAAAGACAGAGTAGCAACAAAAAGGGAAGAAAGAGAGAAAAAACCTAAGGAAAAGATCAGGAGGCCTATCTGTCTATCGGAATACTGGGGCAGAAAGGCATTGACGATTCTGCCGCGGTACGAGCCCGAGGATGTGGTGACACAGAGACGGGCGGCCAGAAGGCCAAACTGAAGGAGAAATTGCGGGAAGAGGGTCGCATCGCAGGGTGTTGCACAACACTAGAGGATGCGGCAAAACCAAAGGAGAGGCTTGACAAATACAAATTGCAATTGAGTGCCTGGAGGAGAGACAGGAGGAAGCGATTGAGGGAGAAGAAGAATAGAAAAGAAGGGCGGATGATCATGAGTAGAACCATACCCAATGACGCAAACCAATCTGTGATTGCACCATCTACGCATCCATAGATGCGTGCTTAGATGATGCAACGACAGATTGAAGGCTGGTATTCCGAGCGGGTACAGAATAACAGAATTAGTTAAGTTAGCTAGAATATTAAGAAGTATAGAGTAGTTAGATAATTAGGTCTTAAATGTAAAACTGTAGAATGTAGCACTATATTTCTCTCTCCTAATGAATCAACAACTAGTATCATGGAGTGGATCAGCGCATTCGTACACCAACCCGGTATATTTCTTGAGCAAGTAGGGCAAGCCTACTTGACCCACGAGAACTGGAAGCTGATATTGCATTACAACCTTACGAACTACTGGTATGAGTGGAACCGCATTAGCGTCACGGTTTCTCAATTGGCTACATGGTGCACATGGTGCAGTCACTCTTTGACTGGAAACAGAGCAGAAGTGATTCAAACAACATCACCCAGGGCTGCGGGATACTGATAAAATCAAAAGAACATGTGATAGATGAGATGGAAGATCGCAATCGGTTATTAAAAGATGAGAACGTTAATGGAGGACCTGTTTGGGGTGATGGACCAAAGAGAAGCCGAGAAATACGCAAAACAAATTGAGGAGTTGCAGGCGGGATCACTGCAAATGAGGGACCTAATCAGCAAACAAACCCATGTGTTGGATGTAACATCAAACATTATTCGCAAACAACACGAACAAATAACAAGCCAGTATCAGGCAACGTAGCAGGATATCTTGGCATTCTATCAGCACAGTGACTTCATCGATGCAGTAGTACAATTAATGATAAATATAAATATTTTTAAAGAGACACAGGAAGCCCTGATACATGTAATAACACCATCACAGCTCAAAGAACAGCTGGAGAGGTTGCGTCAGTGGATGACCGAGGATGTACGAGTGACAGATTATGAACACCACTGGGTGCAGCTATACCAAGTGTTGTGCGTAAAATCACGCCTGATCAACAACCAAGTAATTTTTGAGCTCAACATACCATTGCTGGGGCAGGCGGCGTTCCAAATATATCGAGGTCATCCACTGCCCACAATGATCGCATGGTATACGTTCAATCATCATTTGCAATGTTCTTGGTCGACCTTCAGAGAATATGATTTTACTCTATCACACCCGAAGAGTTGAGGCACTACCAGCAATGGATGTCATCGCAAGTGATATGCCTGCAACAAAATGCTATATGTATGGTCCAGTGAGACGAGCACCCTGCGAACTCCGGTTACTACAACATCAGGAGAAAGCTTTGGATAACTACCAGGTCCAAACGACGCTGCCAAGCACGGTAATTATCCCACTGAGCAACATCAACCAGTGGATAGGGTCAGTACCAAACAAAGAGGCGTACAACGTAATATGCAAAACTACGGTGGAACCAGTCGCTATCTATGGAAGCGGCAATCTGCAATTGTCTCCAGACTGCGAAATCAAAACCCGAAACTATTTGCTCCGAAGTCAGAAGAGTTATGAGACAAAGGGGGTGTACTGTTCCTACCGTCCTTCAACCTGACGCAGGAGGTTAACGCTGAGAAGATGCCAATGGTAATCAATGGGCTAGATGATGGTATGGAGAGATTGTCAACGGCGGCAAAGGACCTCCATTTCCAGGAGGTATGGACCGCGATAAGCCTACATGACATTCCGCATTACGCGACGACTACAATGTGTTGGTGTTTGTAGTAATCGTCTGGCTGATTTGATGGAGGCGGCGTGGACTAAGTAAACTGATATATCAGCTGCAAGGGGGTCAATAACCAGTACAGGAGCAATCGTCCACCATGTTGGTTCGCGGGAGAAGAATCAGTTGTTAGAAACTAATTAATTTATAATATTTCCACTACTATATTGTTTCCATTTATTTACTAGCATGTACGTTGTGAGTACATGATTTAAAATTTACAAAAAAATAGATAAATAATTAGATGTTCTGAATCAGATAATTGGTTGTTAGAGTAAGTTGCCCGGCGGGGACTTTCTCAAAGTGTGAGGCGTCCGCCACGTTGGGCTATCTAAATCCTGAATCCCTAAACCACGTCCCTTCTAAATAGAGCATGAGATCTCTTTTCATCTCAGGGGTTGGGTTTTCCCCACGCTGTAACAGAGTTTTATTCAATTCTGTTACTGACCTATCCCAATATTACTAATTCCCCAAGAGCGTGCCCTCGAAGATAATATCTTCAACTAATTCTAATGTAATGCCGTCATGTTTTCAGTTTTGTTTAGGGTTCATTTAATTAACGGTTACATAATTCATTCACATTAGAATATTTTATTTGCCGCGGTTAAATGAACTCAAATATGTTCATGAACGTAATTTGATATGTCGTTTATGCACATATTGAAATGTATATTTTCTTTATACTTGTGCATAGGTAAATGATAATGACCGATGCAAAAATTGGAAATGTTGCATTTGTTGTTATGGTTAATGTACCGATAATGCAAAACTTTTACACGCACGGTAATTGATATCCATTTTTTTATTGGTTGAGGTGAATTCTCAAGTTCAAGTACAAAAAAAAAATCCCCCCCTCAACCAATTTTCTGATGGAAAAATTACAAAACCACGTTTGGATTTTTTTTGGTTGATGGATAGTCATTCAGTCATTGTTTAGATAGACCAACGTGTGGTCAATAGTTTTTTTTTTGTGTTTTATTTCTTTAAATCGTGGTTTAAATATGTTTTGCCTTTTCAGCTAATACTTCGCTAACGGCTCTAGATTGTTGTTTTATATTTTTATGTTGTTGCAATTCAAATGGATTACAACACTGTGGGTTTACCATCTTTTACTTTACGAGAAATATCTCACTTAAAAATTTACAAGAGCACTACTACGTCGTTTAATGTTAAGTATTATCTAAGTAAAGTAAACATTTATTCATCTATTTATATTGAAAACTGTAAAAGTTTTAAATGTGACATCTTTTATTGCCGTCAGATCCACTTATAGTTGACAATAGCAAACATTGGAACAGGCGTATCGAACCATATGCTTCGATACAAAAAATAAATATTAGAGTAGAGACCTTAAATCACGAAAACTACCTAAACTACATTATACTAAAGATGAGATGAGATACGTACCTTAAAGAGTAAAAGAAAGTGACTCACATAATAAAACGAACATAATAAACAATAAACATAAACCATAGGGCTAATAAATTGCGTCATGCTAGTGCACCCTATCAAGCACCCTCTCCAAATTTCATTTAAAATACTGGACTTTCAGGTTTAAAACTTAATACACATTAAAATTGCATTTAAGTTACATATTTGTTTTACTGAAAGAGAAAATTAAA
>OY829913.1:163372797-163419089 GCA_963691935.1 Nephrotoma guestfalica | reverse complement strand
TATTCACCAGAACAATCCAGTTATTTTGTTATATATTAATTATACAGTATTATGATTTCAGGAACTGAATTTTTATGTTTTATTATTAATTAATGTTTTTTTTTTTTTATTAATTTACACAATTTGGGTTTAGGTTTTTCTTTTGTATATGTGCACCTTTATGACTTATGATTTTTGTCCACCATTTTATCTTTGAAATACATTCGTAATATTTTTATTTATTTTTTTATTATTGGCTTTTTAAGTTTACTTTTATTTATACAATTTTTATTTTTATGAATATTTAAATTGATTTTTGACAGGTAATCAGAAAATTTTATTATCAATTTTACTCATATAATTTTATTATACTATTATATAAAAAAAAAAACGAAGAATAACTGACCACTTAATGATGCGTATTTTCTTGTTTTTTTTTTTTTTTTTTTATTTTAATTTTGTTTTATAAAAAAAATATTAAGTTCCGATAAACTCTAATATTTTTTTTAAATTTTTTATTGGTCCAACTTGACCGATCACTTCATCAACCAATCGTTTACTAACTCAAACTCTCCACCGCCGAAAACACCAAAAATATTAATCATCATCGCTCCTTCACCCACCATCGCACATTTTTCCCTAATTTTCTTTCTCTTTTGCAACTATCTATTATCATCGAAAATAATCGATTAATATCGATTCTGCATGTGTTATTGTTTGCCTGTCATCTAGCGAGAAATAATTTCAAGCTTATGATAATAAAACAATTGTTAGTGCATTGTCTATATAAATACCAACTGCAATTGCAACAAATCGTGGGGACGACCAATGACCCAGGAGAAATGTCTCAAAACAAGCCGGGCAAATATAACAAAAGTCATAACTCGGATTCAGATTTTTAATTAGCACTACTAGTTGGTAGTTTAGGATTTTATATCTTTAATATGATAAACTCCGAGAACTGTACCATTTTCATCCTGAAGCTGACATGCGACATTACCAACAAGTTTCTGAACAAAAGCTTTCTTAAACTTCGGTGCTAGTTTCGCTGAATATTTATTAGATGCATTGCTTTGCGTGAAATTTCGTACAAAAACTTGTTGACCTATATTGAATTTTCTTAACCTACTCCGTAAATTATAGGTATGTTTATTTCGTTCGTAAGCTTGTCGAAGATGTTTTGGAGAGATGGATAAGTTTTTCATCTAAACTATGTAATTTATGCAGTAAAGCATAATCTGACCCATGACCAATATAGTGTTGTCCAAAAACTAAGAAGCTTGGGGAACTACCAGTAGATTGGTGTATTGCGTTTCTTAAGGCAGCCGCAATTGCATCTAAATGCTTATCCCATTCAGTATGTTCTTCCCGTATATAAGACCTAATTGCCGCAAGAACAGATCGGTTAATTCGTTCGGAGGCGTTAACTTGCGGTGAATATTTAGCAGTTAGTATCTGTTTTATTTTGTATTTATCTAGGAGGTCTAAAAAAATTTTTGCTGTAAATTGTTTCCCATTGTCACTGAGAATCATTTCAGGCACAGAAAATATGTTGAAGATTTTATTATCTAGGAATTTTACAATATTTTTGCTATTTGCATCTCTCATTGGCTCAAGTATGACAAACCGCGAGTATGCATCAAGTACAACAAAAATATACATAAAGCCTTGTTTGGAGCGAGGAAATGGACCAGTAAAATCTATATATAACTTTTGCCATGGACGACTTATTTCGACAAAATTTCCCATCAGGGGACGAGATATTAAGTTAGAAGATTTACTGGTCTTACATGTCTCACATTTATGAATAAAACTCTGAACTTCACCAACCATATTTGGCCAATAATAAAGTCTGCGCAACACTTCTAAAGTTTTCTGAAAACCTCGATGGGCGGAACTAGGTGGACAATGCGCTCGATTTACTAACATTGGTGTTAATGCTTTTGGAACATAAAGCTTCCATTCTAGCATGTCGGAATAATAATCATTAGAAACAACACCCGGTTTAATATAAATTTTGTTCTCCGATACCTTTAAATTAACTTTATCTTTCGGATAAAGTAAGATTGTATTAATCAATTCGAGGTACTCGGGGTTTTGAAATTCAACTGAGTTCATGTCAATATGTAATGAATCACCACTGCTGTGACCCGTAATGACTTCGACTTGTCGGGATAGAGCGTCTGGAACTACATTATCTTTCCCTTTTCTGTATTCTGTCACAAAGTTGAAGCCCTGCAACTTAAGACTCCAACGAGCGAGATGCCCAGAAAGATCACGCTGTCCCATCAACCATTTTAGACTGGCATGGTCAGTGATAATGGTAAACGGGTATCCTTCTATGTATTGCCTAAATTTGCCAACACTTAATACAGCAGCCAAACATTCCAGCTCAGTCACACTGTAATTGCGCTGCGCTGCATTAAGTTTTTGGGAGACAAAAGCAATAGGGCGTTCCTCGCCGCTAGAAGACTTTTGGAAAAGAACTGCACCAATGCCGGTGGAAGAAGCGTCACACTGTATGAAAAATGGGCGACTATAATCAGCATTCGACAAAACAGGTGCGGATGTCAAGGCGGACTTGAGAGCCTCAAAGGCTTCTTGCGCTGCACTGTTCCATTCGAACTTTTTATTCTTTTTAAGGTTTGTCAAGGGCGTAGCAATTTCAGCGTAACGATATATAAACCGCCTGTACCAGCCGGACATTCCAAGGAACCTACGAAGCTGACGGACAGATTTCGGAACCGGATACAATTTAATGGCATCAACTTTTGAACTATCAGGACTTAAACCACCGTCGCCAACTATATAACCTAAAAATCTTAGTTCTTTGAATACAAATTTATATTTTTCGATATTCACCGTTAAATTAGCTTTGGTTAATAGTTGTGCTACCGTTTTTATTAACTGTATATGCTCCTCAAATGCCTCGCTGGTAATGAGCAAGTCGTCCAGATATACAAATACGCGAGTGTGCAGTTCATGGGGTATCACCCTATGCATCAATCGACACATAGTCTGCGGTGAATTGCAGAGTCCGAATGGCATTACTGTAAATTGATACAGTGGCCTTCCAGCTACTGTGAAGGCTGTTTTATCCTTTGACTGCTCATCTAGTGGTATCTGCCAAAAAGCGTCTTTCAAATCAAGGCTCGTGATGAACCTTGTTTTTGTCAGACGCCCCAACAAACCATCAATGAGAGGCAAAGGATAAGCATCCTTCACAGTAACCTCATTGAGCTTTCGGGCATCTAAGCACAAACGGACTCTGCCATCCCCTTTTCGGACCGATGTAATAGGTGAACTCCATGAACTGCAACTCTCCTCAATCACACCCAATGAGAGCATTCGGTCTAGTTTCTGATATATTTCCGCTTCTTTAGCAGGTGACACTGCATAATGTCGCTGCTTTATGGGCTGTGCATTTCCCACATTAATAATATGCGTGACCAAATTTGTTTTACCGAGTCCACGTTCTGCAGAAGAAGGAAACATGCGTATTACGAAATCTAATTGAGATTGTTGTTCAGAACTTAAATTGTGGAATTTCGTTTCTTCAGGTTTAATCTCAGACACCTGCATGGATACTGCTGACAAGTGTTCGGCGGACCTCGGAAATGTAATCTTAAGATCAAATGTATCCCAGAAATCAACACCGAGATACAATTTTTGGTTGAGATTTGGTGCCAAATGAAGTGTGACCATGCGAGTCTTTCCAGCAAACGTAATAGGTGTTCGAATGTGACCCACAATTAATTCCGTATGGCCGTTTGCTGTTTGAACGTGGGACGGCAGCTGCCGAAACGGTATGCTATGCGACTGCAAAAGCTCTAAGCAATCTTTTCCTAGAAGTGAGACGTTCGCACCACTATCGAGTAATCCTGTAAAAGCTGTTCCAAATAACTCAACCTCCGCGTGAGGCCTGCCATCCGCTTTATCGGTAATTAATGATGCCGAAATAAGTGCTTTATAGGATTTCCGTAATTTAAAATACCTAGTTGAACGACATGTTCTTGAGTTAGCATTGGGAGTTGTAGGCTTGATAATAGATCTGGTTTGAGAATTTGGTTTGATTTTAGAATGTGAATTTATGTACGACTGTTGGGATTCTTTGTTTGAAGAATCCGATAAAACTCCGGATCTGTATTTGTGGCTGCAACCGCTACACTGCGTTTTGTTTGGGGGTAAGTAGCTTGCATCACTCTTGCCCCCTCTCTGTAGTTTCCCGAACGATTACGACAGTTTTGACACGTTGGATAGTACGTGTTCACCGCACCACATCCATAACAAAATACCTTCCGTACATTTGATATACAATTTTTGTAATAATGACCAGTTTGAGAACAATTCCAACATTTTGGCAGAGAGTCTACAGAATTTACATTACGAGTTGTAGAATTATGTGGAATGGAATTGTTTCGATTACTGGGTCGATAGTAATTTTGGCCTGTATTAATGGCACAGACCTCTTCGTGGAATTCAGAAGCGGGTGTTCGAGAGGTTTCGCTAATATTACATTCTACCGGAGTCTCATAATATTCAAGCTCGTTCACATGTCTTTTTGGCTGCTGACATAACAACTCAGGAACAAATCCTGTGCGTGACCACGTATCTTCATAGGATACACATCGTCTAACCATTTCGTCTATTGAACCAAATTCTATCCCCGTCAATTTGTCCTGTAAACCAGGTCTCATGTTTTGTCTTAAAACATTCATGAGATGAAAATCGGGTATGTGCTTCTCTAACATCAATGAAAGGGATAATATTTCGTTATAAAAATCATAAAAACTTTCTCCTTTCTTCTAATGCCGACTCTCAAGACACCGCAATAAATCGAAATCCGATCTTCTATCTTGAAATCTTTTAATGAATTCAGATTTAAAAATATCCCACGAAGTAGGCATATTTCTTTCGAGGTAATTCCAGTACCATTCTGCAGCGTTTCCCTTTAGTAAATAACTTACTGCATCTACTAACTGAGAATGAGGAATTTTATCGGCATTAGCCAAATGTTCGACCTTAAATATGAACCTCTTCGCAGGAGCACTACCAGGAGAACCATCGTAGGACACATTCCATCGGGAAGGATTCCGAGATAATCGTGGTTCCGGGTGAAAAAATATGGGCTGGTGTGTGGTCAGCTCTCCTGAATAAGGTTTATGACCTGCAGACCTAGATTCCACATTTTTCTAATCATTTTTCTCGAATGCGACCCTCGAGTGCGAATGAATATTTCGTTGTTTCAGTGTCATGACTTCTTCTGTTAACGCCTGCACTTGACTAATCAGTTTTAACATTTTTGTTTGCTTATCTAATACTTGTTCCTCAGTGAGTTCTACTAGATCTTCTAATTTCGGTGGTGGATTTTCAAAAGATGTTTTGGAAGATTTTCCTTTTTCTAAACTAGAATTAATTAACATTGATCCATTAGAAGGAATGTTCGATGGCGGTTCCACAGACGTGGAAGAATTGGTAGATTGTACAATAGGTTCTGGTAACTCCACGGATGCTGCTGCTTCCATGGATTGATTGAGATTTTCCGGATTTTTGAAAAATGGCTCTAAACTAGATAGAAGCTGTTTACAAGATAATTGAGCTTTCTTTGCCGCGTCCTCATAAGCAACCGAACGAGTTGCACGACCAAGCCTATCAGACACATGCATGAGCCTACTCTCGATTTCATTAACCAACTTATCTTGAGCATCTCCCGAACTTCCATTAAGTTGAGAAATTTCAGTTTTAAGACATTGGAGTTTTGCCCGACAAGTTTCTATTTCAAGATCGGGACGTTTGGATGCCCTCGGATGCATCTTAGTAGGAATTGCTTGCGTACCATTGGATTCATTTTCAATAAAACTTTGTAAAGTAGTCAAGGCATTTAGATCATTCGCGTTAATACCTCGTACTTCACACTCAACACCTAATTCGTCTGGTTTTAACACAAATACGTCCATTTTGAATGTGTTTGTGGGAAATTTATGTAAGTAAATTGAAAAAATTTTCAAGCTTCGAATTGATATTGTAATTACTATGAATTGGCCAAAAAAAACTATTATATGGTCGTAATATTTAAAATACTATTTGTTTATAGCGATTTAAATATTGTATACGACTGAACAGAAGAAATGCGATGATGGTCATTAGTTCACGTGCGAATTTTTGTGTGAACGCAGAACCGATAATTATTAATATTAATATTTTCAAATTATACGTATTGTATTATTATAATTATTTAATACCAAAAAAAAAAATGTATTTATTACTAAAAAAAATAATTAGAGCATATTTAAAATGAAGGTAAAATTGAGCAGCAGATCACTAATTTTATAATTTAATGATTTTTTTTTTTTTTTTGACCGTAATCCGTTCATATATATATTTTTGTGTTAATGGGATGATTAATGTCTGTTCGCAGGTTAAAGAAATAAATTATATTTCTTTTTATAGTTTGTAATTATTATTATTTCTTCTGTTGCTTATAGTAATTATTATATTAGTGTTAAGGATAGGGTGTAGTTTAATTAATATGTAATTAGTTTATATTTTTTTTTACACATATAATTAAAACAAAACAAAATTAGTATATATATATAAATAACAAAATAATAACTTCAATAAACATTTCGGTTCAAGGCCATCTTTGGCCAGATATGAATTTAATCATGTGGAATTTACTTGTTTTAGATATCAAAAATTAATTAAATGAGATAAACGAAATATCCTGATGTGAAGGTGATGTTGAGTGGTGTTCACTTAAAAAAATAATAATAATAATTAATGGGATGTTTAGTGTTTGTTCAGCATACAGTGTCTTTAGTATCCAATAATTTTACCTGGTCTCATACAGATTCACACACACCCTTAATAAAACCACTCCCACGCTCCTGAGTTTAAGCTACAGCATCAGACCAGGTCAAGGGTTACTGTGTGGATAAACAAATTTTCTGATAACGTGGGTCCAAGGTTGTCATGGTAAACGTTAGATTGGTTTTCTTTAACCAGATAGCCTTTGGCTTCTGTTACAGATGGCGCCCAAATTTTGTTTTATAAAAAAAATATTAAGTTCCGATAAACTCTAATATTTTTTTTAAATTTTTTTATTGGTCCAACTTGACCGATCACTTCATCAACCAATCGTTTACTAACTCAAACTCTCCACCGCCGAAAACACCAAAAATATTAATCATCATCGCTTCACCCACCATCGCACATTTTTCCCTAATTTTCTTTCTCTTTTGCAACTATCTATTATCATCGAAAATAATCGATTAATATCGATTCTGCATGTGTTATTGTTTGCCTGTCATCTAGCGAGAAATAATTTCAAGCTTATGATAATAAAAAAAATTGTTAGTGCATTGTCTATATAATTACCAACCGCAATTGCAACACGCAATAAAAAGAAAAATTATTGTCCGATAATTATGATTTTGGGCTCATGTTAAAGGTAAGTTAATAAGGATTTCTAAAAAAATATAAAAATAGTATATTGTTTAAATCCTTCTTCTCTAAATTTCCCAAAATGTTCTTTTTGAATTTTCTCAACAACCTATTTTTTTTTTTTTTTTTTCTAGAATTCGATAATTAATATTTTACAACATATCAAAAAACTAGAATACCATTATTTTTTGTTTTCTTGCAAAAATCGGTTTAGTAAGAGAAGCATTTCATTTTTATATGGAAAAACTGTATTTCAGTGGATATTTCTCAATGTTTTGAAATTGTTTACAAAAAGGATAGTTCAGTAAAATTATTAACACTAGATATACCGACAATTTGACCATACCTATTTCTACCGACACCAGTCAAAATGACTGGTTTTAGAAAAAATGGTTAATAGGGTTTCCGGTCTTAATGTATTTAAAAAAAATGATAAATTACTTCAATTAAGTTAATTGTAATATATTATTTTAATTATAACTATATTTATTAGTTAATTGAACATAATAAGTAGTAAAAAAAATAAGGTGAAGTAGTAAATTGAAAATATAAATTTTAAAACCAGTCATTTTGACTGGTGTGGTAAATCTAGTGTTAATATTTATTATTCAAATTTAATAACATATATTTAAAATTTCAAACCCAAATTCTTTGATTCGTCATCCTGATACATCGTCTTATATCCTTCGTAGCACTCTTTCAATGTACACATCATTAGCCGCTTTTGAACTTTAACTTTATCGACTGTTAAACAATCGTTTTTGCCTGGCATTATCCGACTAACATCATCATCAGTATAATAAGATAATACTGCTTGCTTCAGCTCATCACTTATTCGCTTTCCTACTTTAGCTGCTGGACGACTTAGTGGACCATTCTCGTCTCGTAGATCTTTAGCGGTTCGCACCATATGTTGCGTTGCCTTGAACTCATTCTGGATTTCTTGAATGGTTAATGATTTTGGCAATATAGTAAGTAGCTGAATCTTATGATGTTGATGGTGTTATTGAAGCTAAATCTAATACTTTTTGCTGCTGATGGTTTGGCCTGGCTTCTAACGTACTCGGATATATAGGAGACTTTCCAAGAAAGGGTAACACTTCATTCATTTTTTCCAAAACGGACACATTTTTTAAATAACACTCTTCATTATCACTGCTATTATCGTTATCGGCTATTTGCGGTGGTAGAGGTGATGTTGTTGATGGTCCCGCAACTGGTGACAACTGTGATTCTATTTTTCGTCGTTTGCAGGTAATATTTATATAGCACGTTGAACAGAGATACAAATTATCTTGATTCTCAACTGATTGTGGCATAAATTGCTTAACATAATCCGTAACTCGTTTTAGTTTACTCGAACACTTTGAATCGTGATATGGTTTACAACACTTTCGAAATTTATCCATTATCAAATTTAGCGCACTAGTACTTATTGATCCACTTAAACTTACACTCAGTTTAACACACTGTTACTTTTTCAAATTTTAAAAAATGTTACTCCTTATTTAAAATGTTGTCTACAATTCACAATGTCAACTAATCAAAAATTTTAATTTTTACTCCTATTTATATCAACAATGTTCTTTTTTTGTTTTCAAAAGAATTACTCATCGTTTAACAGGCACGCCTGCGTCAAGTAAAAATAATCCACCCTCAATAAAAAAGGAGGAAACAACATTTTATTTAGTCTTTTATAAAATAACCCCAAAAAAAAAAAAAAGGAATTTATGGTACTACGCCTAACCAAGCGATATAAACCAGGGGGTGGCACCTCATAATTCTGTGTCTCATACTTAAATATGACGCAAAATTGTACAATAAAGAAAATACAAAACACACAAATTAAGAGAACTACCACTTTTGTAAACAATTTCAAAACACTGAGAAATATCTATATAGCTTTCCATATAAAAATGAAATACTTCTCTTACTAAAACGATTTTTGCAAGAAAACAAAAAATAATGGTATTCTAGTTTTTTGATATGTTGTAAAATATTAATTATCGAATTCTAGAAAAAAAAAAAATAGGTTTTTGAGAAAATTTAAAAAGAACATTTCGGCGGGAAATTTAGAGAAGAAGGATTTAAACAATATACTATTTTTATATTTTTTTAGAAATCCTTATTAACTTTCCTTTAACATGAGCCCAAAATCATAATTATCGGGCAATTATTTTTCTTTTTATTGCGATAAATACAATACCATGATTATCATTTTTCTCAAATTTTGACACCCTGTATCTTTAACAACAACAAGAACCAAAAAAAATTAAGTGTCTCAAAATGTTTGTTTTAATCAAGGCTACATATTCAAAACATAAAAATCATAAAATTAATCATTCAACGCGGAGTACAATATACTCGCTCGATTAAGAATCGGTTTTAACCCAAGTAAGTCGCTCTAGAAGAGACATACACCCGGTGAAAGTTTTCCTCTGACATCCTGGACTAAAGGTATTACCGTCCAAAGGACTTGCGTATTGCGCCGACCGCACTACATAGCATACTTTCGGTACCCGCTGTCTTCTACGCCACGACTACACACAAAAATAAATTTTTTTAAGGTAAGAATTTTTTTAATATTTTTTGTTGTAAATTTTAAATTTGTTTCGCGTACAACTTCAAATTTGTATTTTGTGTCATGTACTACTAGATAGACGTGCACAGAGTCACAGTGTCAATTGACATTTTTTAATTGTGTTGGTTGAAAATCAAACTTCTTACCGCCACGCTATTGCGCACTACTAGATACACGCAACAGCCGGTGCTACTACCATCGCATACTACAAGATAGGTGCGAAAACAATCAAACACTAAATTACATACCCTATTGCCCTAAGTGCACTAAATTAATAAATTAATTTGTCACGCAAAGTAGTAGTAATTCGACAAAACGGGTTCTACTCGGGAAAGGAAAAAAGCTATCGAGTCAATATTTGACGAAAATAGGAACTTACGGCAAATAGCGGAAAATACACACCGAGAAATGGAGGTGGATCAGATTAACGCACAATTAGCCGCAATAGCCGCTCAATTGACGAAATTAAGTCAAAAACAAGACAAGACGAACAGGACAAAGTATTAACATACCTTGGCCAAAAAATAGAAACACCAGTTAACCCGGTTGTTCTACCGGAACCAACGCACGACAACCAAAAGGTTGCCGACATATTTAGGATCCCCGATCCGATCAAGTCTATTCCCTCCTTTGATGGGAATATAAAGCAGGTGACTGCATGGTTGAAAACAGCTGAAGAAACGTTAGCTTTGTTTGCACAACTAGTTCCGCAAGCACAATTCAGGATGTACACTCAAGCGGTTAAATATAAAATCGAGGGTAAAGCAAAAGACATCTTATGTCTCGCCGGAGATCCTGAATCATTCCCGGAAATCAAGAAGATCCTGCTTGAAGCTTTGGGCGACAAGCAAGAGCTCTCGTATTATAAGTCCCAACTCTGGCAAATAAACAACAAGACACGATGACAATTCATAGCTTCTACAAAAAAACTAAAAAAATAGTGCAGAATATTAAATCCCTTGCGAGACAAAACGCAACTTATGGTGCATTGGCGGCGTTTATCTCCGGCCTGAAAAGCCTTACTTTGGATACGCGCAAGCTGCAAAACCAAAAAGCATAGAGGAAGCATACGCTTTCCTATGCAAATTTACCAGTAATGAAATAATTTCGAGCACTTCTAAAAGAAATCAAAGTCAGACTGTTCAGTCGAAAGTAACCCAGTTGAATACCAACCATTCGAGATATAACCTGGTACAAAGTAAACCAAAGGACATTCCGAATTTCCAAACCAAAAGGTTAGATAGGCCTCCCACGGAGTATATGGAGATAGATCCCTCATCTAGGACCAGAAACTCCGGTAACAAAAAGTATACTTATAATACCCATGAAATCCTCCCGGACGACCAGAATAGAATAGAAGTTTCGAACACAGAAACCTCGCACGACGATGAAAACTCCGACCTGGGAAATTTTCAGAAGGAGCCAGATTCGGATACGGACAATTAAATTTCCTGCCATACCTCAAATGTCACGCTGCCAATAACCAATACATTACCTTGGACACAGGTGCCAATAAGAACATAATCAAACCAAAGATCATACCTAAACGCCTCTTAAAACACAAAATACATCAGTGAAGAATATTTTAGGTATCCACAACCTGACAAAAAAAGGTACGGCAAATCTTATAAGTAAAAATCAACCCCCCCAAACCTACTACGAGTTTAACTTTCACAATTTTTTCGATGGTATCCTCGGATCTGAATCAATGGCGATTATGAACGCTAACATCGATTACAGATCCAATACTATATCCCTTAACAACCACAAGTTTCAGTTTTACCGCTACTGCCCAGCGAAAAATTTCTATCATCATACGGTCACCTTCCATACCCCAGAAAACGGCGACTGGGCACTACCCTAGTATGCGGAACTTAACAGTCAAATTACTAGCCAACCCGGCCTTTATAGGGCCTCTAATCTGAAAACGACCGTTAAAATTTTAACTAGTGAACCAATTCTACCATTCCTACCAACACTCACATTCATAAGATTAATAATTTTGAAACTATGAAACCGATACCGATTTCGAGCGACGTTGATATTACTAAAGAAGATATAAAAAAAGTACTTTGCACAAACCACCTCAGTACACAAGAATTAACACTTCTCATTGACACAATTTATAACAACCGCACAGTCCTCTTAAGACCCAACGAAAAATTGTCCGCTACAGTCGGAATCAAACACAACATTATCACACGAGATGAAACCCCAGTCTATACAAAAACCTACAGATACCCCCACTACTTTAAAGCAGACGTAGAGGAACAGATCCAAGAAATGCTCAATAACGGGATAATTCGACATTCTCATAGCCCCTACTCAGCGCCAAATGAGTACTCATTTAGGTAGTCCCCAAAAAAGTAGACGCTTCAGGAAAGCGCAAAGTACGGGTCGTGATTGACTACAGGAAACTAAACGAAAAGACAGTCGACGATAAATACCCAATTCCTCAAATAGAGGAGATACTTGATAATCTGGGAAAAGCTACGTACTTTACCACATTAAATTTAAAATCGGGCTTTCACCAAATCCTAATGGATGAAAACTCGCAAGCAAAAACTGCATTTTCCTCAGAAAATCTCCTGCATTGGACACTTCGAATTCTGCAGGATGCCGTTTGGGCTAAAAAATGGTCCGGCGACATTCCAACGTGTCATGAATAATCTACTGCAGGGACTTGTAGGAAAAATTTGTCACGTTTATCTCGACGACATTGACGTTGTCGGAGAAAATTTGAAATCACACTTGAATAACGTAGGCTCTCAGAATTCAATCTGAAAATCCAACTCGATAAATGCGAATTCATGAAAAGACCAACCGAATTTTTGGGTCATCTCATAAAACCACAGGGTGTAAAATCTAATAGGGACAAAGTACAAAAGATCTTGGACTGGCCGTTACCGAGGAACCAAAAAGAAATTAAACAATTTCTTGGGCTCTCCGGATATTACAGGAGGTTCATAAAGGACTACTTTAAAATCGTAAGGAACATGACGAAGTACTTAAAGAAGGAAACGCCTTTAAATCTGGCAGACCCCGACTATGTCAAGTCCTTCGAAACACTCAAAAACATTATAGCAACCGATCAAATACTTGCCTACCCGGATTTCTCCAAACCATTCATCTTGACGACAGACGCGTCAGTTTTCGCTCTTGGCGCCGACCTTTCCCAAATCCAAAATAATGTCGAGAAACCCATCGCGTTCGCATCTCGTACTTTAAATTCAACAGAAGCGAGATACGCAACCAATGAAAAAGAGGCCTTAGCCATAATTTGGGCAGTAAAAAAGTACCAGCCCTACTTTTACGGGACTAAATTCACCTTGGTAACCGACCACAAGCCTCTCACATTTCTCAAGTCCTCTGAAAAGAATTCCAAGATCTTACGATGGAGATTGGAACTAGAAAACTACGACTACAATGTCGTATACAAGGAAGGCAAAGCCAACGTCGTTGCAGACGCGCTTAGCCGCATGCCGAACATTAACACTAAAGAAACACACACGAATGAGTTACTAGATCTCAACCCTGTACGCGAACCCAGCGAACCTCCAATATATAACACACAATCTACTGACGAAATCGAAACGATTCATTCAGCAGACACTTCGGATGATCACTTCATCCACTTTTCTGATAGACCTATTAATTATTATAGAAACCAACTAATCTTTAAAATCTCAAAACTTGTTAAGGTTATATCAGAAAACATCTTCCCAAACTTACGTAACGTAACGGACGATGTCACGCGTTTTATAAAAGAGTATCACAATGGTAAACAGTCGGCAATTATGGCACCCGAGAGTCTATACGGTACAATTCAAGAAACCTTTAGGCAAAATTTTTGTCAACCTGGCCACTTTGTCTTTGTGACAAAAATGGTCGAGGATGTTACCAATGAAGACAGACAGAACGCACTAATTATCAAAGAACATCAAAGGGCCCACAGGGGTACTACCGAAGTGGAAAAACAACTAAGGCGAGCATTTTCTTCCCAAGAATGGGAAACAAAATAAGAATCCACATCAACGCTTGTAATATTTGCAACATGCACAAATATGACCGCAAGCCTTACAATATTAAGATATCCCCGCGGCCAATCACGACGAAGCCGCTAGAGAGACTACACATGGACATTTTTATTATAAACGGAAACAACTTCTTATCAATAATAGACTCCTTTTCCAAACATTTACAAATGCTACCAATGGAAACAAAAAATACCACCGATGTAACCTGTGCTCTCAATAAATGCTTCAACCTTTTCGGAATACCGAACCGTATTGTGTGCGACCACGAAACGACATTTCACTCGTGCACTCTGCCACCGGCTTCACGCCGAATGAAGTGATTTTCAAAAAAAAAACGTCACTAACCCCGTCACTAATATCGAGAGATTCAAGCACAAGCACACGAAATATTTCAAACAGTTCACGATCATTTGCAAAAAGCATCCACAAGAATGGAAAAATATAACCCTGGCAAGGAGGAACCACCTGACCTTACAGAAGGTCAAACTGTGTTTCTCAAACCCAACATCAGAACGAAGTCTCAACCGAGAGGAATTGAGACAAAAATTCAGAATGTCGCGCTGAAAACATTCCACACAAATAGAAACATTAAGCGGAATCACAGTAAAATAAAAAGATTGAAAAAAAGAATTTAATTAAAATCAATTTTTCTTTCATTACAGATAAACTTTAGTAAAACTTTGCAATTTTTGATAAAATTAGATGGAAATACAATTTTAGTTTAAGAGTAGTATTGGTAATTTAATATACAATTGTATAAGCTTAAATTTACTTTTAACTCAAAGGAAAAAAAACAAACTAATATTTATAATGCAGTTCGTTATGAAACTAATTACAGTAACAGTAACTTTACAAATTTGTTTTGGTCAAAAGTTAAAAATAAAAAATTTACACACAGACCCAATTTTATTGCTTAAATTGAAACCATGCAAAATACAAACAGGGGTAATAAGAATTATACACCCTATTAACTTAACAAATCTAGAAAATACCATAAACTCAATCAGTAGAATTGTTAAAAATAAGTTAAATGATAAGTTAGGATACGACACAAACTTTGGGACACCTTAGGGTCTGCCTGGAAATGGATGGCAAGCACCCCCGATGCCGAAGATCTCCGGCTAATTAATGGTACAATGAATGAACTCATCAGTGCAAACAACCAACAGTTTCACGTCAATGAACAAATCAGCCAAAGAATCGAACTTATCACAAGCACTATAAACGGAGCAATGCGAAATAATACTATAGCCAATACTGTGATACTCACTGAGAGTAGTCGATATGATCGCCACGATTATAAACATAGATACCGTAAATACAATACTTGAAGATATACAGGACACAATAATCAAGACAAAGATCGAACTCCCAAGCAACCGAATCCTCACACTGACAGAAATCCTAAAGATTAAGGATCTTCTAGTCAACCAGGGCATCAATGTAATACTACACGACGAAGCACTGCAATATGTCACGCCCAAAATCGCCATTAACAAAGACACACTTCTATATATCCTACAAGTACCTAAAATGGAAGAGGAAGACTCCGTCATTTTGACTATAATACCTTTAGTCGTCAACAACACAATCATACCCGATTACCCACGACATTTAATTAAATCTAAACAGAAGTTATACACAACATTAAATCATAACGCCTTCGTCCAAAAACACTCCGACATTAAGGAACTCCAGGATGGCTGCATCAAACCGTTAGTGATGGGAACTAGAAGTCAGTGCAACGTTACATCAGAAACGCAAACTACCGTTCAATATATCGCAGAAGACAAACTTCTTATCAATGCAAAGAATGAAACTATACTCGAACTGCGGGCCCAACAATAGAGAATTGACAGGGAATTATTTGGTAGAATTTTTCAATTGTACACTGACCATCCGTGACAAAAAGTTCCACTCGTATGAAGTCGAAACTGAGATACAAGTAGTTCAGGGAGCGCTACACAATGTACAAGCCACACGGCAATTAATCGCCTCCTTGAGTGTTGATATTCTCAATCAAGAAAACATCGAGAATAGAAAACGATTGACGCACGTGTATTTAAGACAAGCCAATCATCAAACATGGATGTTGACCCTGTCAGGCGGAATCTCCGTTTCATCAATAGGTATAATCATATTGATCGTCTATAAAATAAGCATCAACGATTCGCGTAGCACATCATCGCCTACATCCACCACTATGCCTAGCACATGCTACTCCGATGTACTCTCCAAATATGGCATCATACCAAAGGCCGAGGACGCCCCTCCTCCACCCCCGGAAGGAGTTACATGCTCAAGATAAAAGCTCATTGCATTCCATTCCCACGATTCAAATGCAACATCAGCAAAAGCGTCTAGGTTGAAAACCCTAAACAAAAGATATCGGATGGAAAATATTGTATGTTAATTATATTTGATAACGCAGCATTAATTGTTGTATAGAATAAAAATTAAACGTTAAATAGTTAGTTCTAGTTTACTCGTGTTTAAGTTAAGATCTCTAAATAAAAAATTGTAAGAAAATTACTAAATAAATATTCCATTTTTTTATTTAAATCACGGTATTCTAACTCATAACTATATAAAATATTTTTTATGAAATTCTGCATTGGCATGAAAGAGAGATATATATTAAATAGCTAAAATATCTTACTCTATCTGCTCTAAATTCCATCGAACCCTATTATAACTGGGTGTGCAAATCAGAAATATATTTTTCATACACATCAAAATTGTCGGAAAGATCATTATCTGTTTATAATTCCATGTGGTAGAACCATAGAATAAGTAGATAAGGATGATAATTTTCTTGTATTCAAATAGCATTAAGCTAATCAAAATGTATAATTGGGTACTGGTTATATGCACTTTACCTCAGTATGAGACCACGATATTATTTGGATTAACAAGATGATCATACTGTCGGTTTATTAAAAACGAACTCGCCTACTCATGATTTAGTTGTTGTGTGTGTATAATGAACATTTATAAAAAATAAAACATACTACCGGGTGACTGACACGAAGTGTTACCAACTTCAGACTAATGACACTTCATTCCATTGTTTATAAGCGTACATGTGGCTGACACGAAGTGTTACCAAAACAAAACGCCACAGAATTTTTATTTTTTGAAGAACTTTATTGAATCAAAGTAAAAAATGTTCACAAATATTCAGACTTTCGAATTGCATTAGCAGTTTTCGATTTGGCCACCCTTAGCCGCGATTATGGCCATCAAACGGCCGACAAAGCTATTGCATGCAGCACGAAAGTGGCTCTGCCGTATTTTGGCCCATTCCCAGCGAAGCGCTTGCTTGAGATGATCGACACTTTGGTATTTTATTGTCCCAACCTTACTCTTAAAAATACCCCAAACCATTGGGCAGTGCAAATGCACCGCGAAACGTTGTTTCTCAGCCAATCTTGATTGACGCGCGCTTTATGACTCGGCGACGAATCCTGTTGAAATGTCCAGGCTCTGCGGCCGAAATGTTTTTGAGCCCAAAGCTTCAACAAATGATCCCGATAAATTTGAGCATTTATCTTGATGCGACGGTCCAAAAAAATGAACGGTCAACGGCTTTCGGCCGTTACGGCGGTCCAAACCATCACCATCGGCGGCGCTTGGTTTCAAGCGGCAATCCGTTGGTCAACATTTTCAGTAGAACGGCCGGGCAAGTAAATCCGGTCGTTTTGCTTGTTCACATATTGCTCAATAACGAACGGTGACTCATCGGAGAAAACCAAATTCGGCAAATCGCCACTTTCGTACAAGCGTAACAACTCCTTTGCTCTTTCCACTCTAACTTTTTTTTTGAGCATCGGTGAGACCATGCGTTTTATGGAATTTCAAGGCCTTCAGTCTTGACATATTGAAAGATCATCTTCAGCCAAGATGAGCTTTCAATATGTGCTGCATATTTTCCTGGTAGTCTCAGTATGACCTAAGCTATTAGAAAAACAACCGAAAGTATTGGTTACTAGTGGAAGTTTTTGAGATATCGGCCAAAAACTGAAAATAACTTACATGGCCGCAGAAAATCAATAAATTATAGTGAAAATTCTAATTCATCAATTTTCCCCAAATTTTGCTGGTAGTCTCAGTATGACCTAAGCTATTAGAAAAACAACCGAAAGTATTGGTTACTAGTGGAAGTTTTTGAGGTATCGGCCAAAAACTGAAAATAACTTATATGGCCGCAGAAAATCAATAAATTATAGTGAAAATTCTAATCCATCAATTTTGCCCAAATTTTCATCGTAGTCTCAGTATGACCTAAGCTATTAGAAAAATAACCGAAAGTATTGGTTACTAGTGGAAGTTTTTGAGATATCGGCCAAAAACTGAAAATAACTTATATGGCCGCAGAAAATCAAAAAATTATAGTGAAAATTCTAATCCATCAATTTTCCCTAAATTTTCATCGTAGTGTCAGTATGACCTAAGCTATTAAAAAAACAACCGAAAGTATTGGTTACTAGTGGAAGTTTTTGAGATATCGGTCAAACACTGAAAATAACTTATATGGCCGCAGAAAATCAAAAAATTGTAGTGAAAATTCTAATCCATCAATTTTCCCCAAATTTTCATCGTAGTGTCAGTATGACCTAAGCTATTAGAAAAACAACCGAAAGTATTGGTTACTAGTGGAAGTTTTTGAGATATCGGCCAAAAACCGATAATAACTTATATGGCCGCAGAAAATAAAAAATTATAGTGAAAATTGTAATCCATCAATTTTCCCCAAATTTTCCTGGTAGTCTCAGTATGAACTAAGCTATTAGAAAAACAACCGAAAGTATTGGTTACTAGTGGAAGTTTTTGAGATATCGGCCAAAAACTGAAAATAACTTATATGGCCGCAGAAAATAAAAAAATTATAGTGAAAATTCTAATCCATCAATTTTCCCCAAATTTTCCTGGTAGTCTCAGTATGACCTAAGCTATTAGAAAAACAACCGAAAGTATTGGTTACTAGTGGAAGTTTTTGAGATATCGGCCAAAAACTGAAAATAACTTATATGGCCGCAGAAAATCAATAAATTATAGTGAAAATTCTAATCCATCAATTTTGCCCAAATTTTCATCGTAGTCTCAGTATGACCTAAGCTATTAGAAAAACAACCGAAAGTATTGGTTACTAGTGAAAGTTTTTGAGATATCGGCCAGAAACTGAAAATAACTTATATGGCCGCAGAAAATAAAAAATTATAGTGAAAATTCTAATCCATCAATTTTCCCCAAATTTTCCTGGTAGTCTCAGTATGACCTAAGCTATTAGAAAAACAACCGAAAGTATTGCTTACTAGTGGAAGTTTTTGAGATACCGGCCAAAAACTGAAAATAACTTATATGGCCGCAGAAAATCAAAAAATTATAGTGAAAATTCTAATCCATCAATTTTCCCCAAATTTTCCTGGTAGTCTAGCTATTAGAAAAACAACCGAAAGTATTGGTTACTAGTGGAAGTTTTTGAGATATCGGCCAAAAACTGAAAATAACTTATATGGCCGCAGAAAAACAAAAAATTATAGTGAAAATTCTAATCCATCAATTTTCCCCAAATTTTCCTGGTAGTCTCAGTATGAACTAAGCTATTAGAAAAACAACCGAAATTATTGGTTACTAGTGGAAGTTTTTGAGATATCGGTCAAAAACTGAAAATAATTTATATGGCCGCAGAAAATAAAAAATTATAGTGAAAATTCTAATCCATCAATTGTCCCCAAATTTTCCTGGTAGTCTCAGTATGACCTAAGCTATTAGAAAAACAACCGAAAGTATTGGTTACTAGTGGAAGTTTTTGAGATATCGGCCAAAAAACTGAAAATAACGTAAATGGCCGCAGAAAATCAAAAAATTATAGTGAAAATTCTAATCCATCAATTTTCCCCAAATTTTCCTGGTAGTCTAGCTATTAGAAAAACAACCGGAAGTATTGGTTACTAGTGGAAGTTTTTGAGATATCGGCCAAAAACTGAAAATAACTTATATGGCCGCAGAAAAACAAAAGAATATAGTGAAAATTCTAATCCATCAATTTTCCCCAAATTTTCCTGGTAGTGACAGTATGAACTAAGCTATTAGAAAAACAACCGAAAGTATTGGTTACTAGTGGAAGTTTTTGAGATATCGGCCAAAAACTGATAATAAATTGATAAAAAAAATTAAATTTTCAAAAGGATTGGTTATGAAATGGCCTAGTTTAGTCCAGCATGAACAGATCCTAGAATTTTTTCCTAAGTTTTGGACCCCTGATCAATACTTTTATCCAAATTTCATCGTCATTCGTTTAGTATGGCGGAAAGACGGAATATTGTTAGATTTCAAGATTTCATTTACCGAGTTCCTTTACTTCGGAGATCAATTAATTTGTTATTTTAAGGATCATTTTTAATATTTTATTCCGCTGGGATGTTTTATTTAGTGAAAAAAGAGATACAAAATGAATAATAAATTTCCGCTGGTAATTATATAACAAAACAATTCTCTTTTGTGATTGTGCTGCCACTTGCGGCGAGTAGCGAAATCTCTTATTTTCCGCTGAGAAATTTCCGCTATCTTATACAGCATCTTAAAAATAGTGTTTCTTTTGACTTAAAAGCAGCGTTTTTATTTCATTTTAAAATTGACTTAAAATCTGTAATGAAAATGAAATAAAAAAAGCTGTCTTTATTAATGCATATCATAAGTCATTTTGAAAATGATTTAAGAAGTGTGTTTATAAATGACATAAAATGTGTATTTTTAAGTCATTTTGAAAATGAAATAAAATTTGTATTTAAAATCGAAATAAAACGTAAAATGTACTAATGTACGGAGAAATAAACGCGATTAGTTGTTTCATAAATTTCATTTGTGAATTATTAGTATTAGTTATGAATTAAAATATGCATTTTTAATTCAATTTGAAATTTGCAATTGTTTTCATTAACGAAAGCATTAGTTGAAAATTTTAAATAAACAAATTTAAATTTAAATTAATTTAAATTTAGTACTTTTTCTTAAAAACATGAAATTTCGCAAGCATTTATTACGTGTATTAAAAACAAATGTAAGTTTTATGTTTATAATGTGAAATAAAATATGCCTTTTCAAGTCATTTTAAAATAAAATTTTTTTTTGTAAAACACCTTTGTTAAATCAGAAAATTTGTTAAAAATATGACTTAAAAAAGGACCCATTTTTTCATATAAACACACATTTTTTAAGTCAATCTTTTTAATTTCAGCCTTTTTTAATTCAGGGAGCCATTTGTACATATATCACATAAAGAAAGATTTTAACGTTTAAGTTAATTAAATTATATTTTATAAAAATTTTTGTAAATAAAAATTGGAAACATAATTCTGTGATATAAGAGAAAACATCCAAAAATACAATGCAATTTTTATCAGTCATTTCTGCTTAAATGTTGTAAAAATGATTTAGACCTATTTTATTGCAAATTTAATTTAGGATTCTAAATTATTCGTTTTGTTCTTAATCGAAAATTTCATCGTATTTCTCAATTCAGGAAAATCTACTTAAGAGGTGATTTAAGTAAATATTCTGATCTTCGTACCTGTCAATTTATACATACACTTGCACTGTATAAGAGCGCTTCCTATCTGTTTAATAAAATTCAGTTTTCTAGGTCTAATCGTACAATTACTATTGCCGATTAACAAACATATACGGTACAGTGTCATTCAATTCTAGCTGGAATCGGTTTTAGACTTTCTCTTCATGCCCATTGCTTGTGGAGATGTTGATTTCAATGCGAGCGAAAAAACGAGCGAACGGGTGATTTTTTAAGCCCGATAAAACTTGAAATTGTAAAAAATAACACAAAAATTAAATTGTAATCAAAATTTTTGTTTTATTCGAAAGATTAATACATGACATTAATATTTGAAAATAATTTCGGGCATATGGGCACACCGCGGCTGTTATTGACGAAACGCATTCTGGACGTTCAATTTTGAGCCACTTTTTCGAGCACAGCTGGCTGTACGTTACCAATAACACGAACAATGCTGGCCTCCAAGGATCCATTTCACGAAATTAACTTATCACCAAATTCTGATTTTAATAAGTCGATGGTTGCGGTCGCCGTGTGGCACGTAACATCATCCTGTTGAAACCACATCTCGTCCGGATCAATGTCATCCATATTTAAAAAAAAAAAAAATCATTGATCATGGTGCGATAACGATCTCCATTGACCGTAACGCGATCCCCTCATTTTTGAAGAAATAAGGTCCGATGATGCCACCAGCATGCAAACAGTGCATTTTTCTGGGTGTAATGGAGTCTGTAGGGTTTCTTGTGGATTGGTCTCACTCCATATGCGGCAATTTTGTTTATTAACAAAAGATGGACGATTAAGTGCGCGATAAAAATCACGAAGTCGTCTATAAGTTGCACGAATCGACGACTGATTTTCAAAGTAAATTTTAATAATTTCGTAGCGTTGTTCAAGCGCGAGTCTATTCATGATTATTTTCCAGAGTATACTGAGATCTGCCAGAGTATATTTTTCATAAAAATTTAATTTTCTGTTTTATTTTTTACAATCTATAAGGCTTAAAAAAACACCGTTTAGATGTAATTATTCCAGCGGCATTTGAAAGTAAGTATAATTTGTTATACAAACTCATAACAAGAACATAAAATGAAGAATTAAATAATCAATCCTTATGTTTAAGTGCCACTGTAACACTAAATCTAGTTCACGTTTCACTCGCATTGAAAACAATAAAAACGGTGGAAATGAAGAGAGATAGTCTAAAACCGATTCCAGTGAAAATGGAAAAACATTATACCTTTATTTGCTCGATTAAATAATACGGCGGAGAAATGGATTAATAATTAAGAATATAGTATGTGATTTGAAATGCTTTTGTATTAAGAAAACAAAATTATTTTGATTTGTGTAAGAATGCCTCGCCTTATAGTAGATAGAGAAATTCTATAGTAGCTAGAACCCTAAGACAGAATTATAGTTAGAGCCCTTGCTGATATTCGGGGATCCCGGATTCGATTCCGGTGTTAACAAAAAAGTTGCGGCTGGGTGTTTTTAACTTATCATATATCCCTTCTTTTCAAATTTTCTAGCATTTGTAGTTGCCTTGCCTAATTGGATGCCTAAGATAAGTGTTTTCATTTCTTCACTGTTTTAATACATATTTTTCCGAAATGAATTGTAATTGTACAGGGATAGATATTTTAACGGTTTCTATAGCAGTCATTGGCGGGAGCGTGTTAAGAGATGAGCGTAAAATAAAATACCATTTCATTTATATGTTTTGGTTTCGTATATTAAATGTATACAATTCTATTTCTTGTTTTTGTGCTTGTTTGCTGGGTGAGAACTGAGAATAGATTATTATGATCGTGATTTATGGGCCTATTCCACTACAACATCGTTTTATTTTGCAGAAAACTAGAACGAGATAAAAATATAGATTCTCTCTGTGTATGACCCATACATCAGAATTTTTTTTTTTAAATGTTTTGTTGTTGTTGAGTTGGTTGCCATAATTATAAATAAAAAATATCAAACAAAGTATTTTTTATGGCAACCAAAATGAAAAAAATTCCCCCACTCTCAGCAAACTTTTATTATTTTGATTTGTTTATGGTAGAAACATAAACTTTTTGTGCTTGGTGTGTCTGTGTCGACACAATAAAAATTTTTTTTTTTGGAAAAAATTGAAAAAAATATTGGAGGAATTCACACTACATTTTAAATAATATTTTTTCGCCTTCTTGCAATTTCACTTTGCATTAAATTTTTTTAGGTTATATTTCTATTAAAAAATTGTTAATTCAAAATTTAAAAATAATACCGACTGCGGAACTAGGTAACTAGGCCAAAATAGTTCCTTCGACTATAAAAAAACACCCTACCTAGGTATCATATTGCGTACACAAAATATTAAAAACAGGATTTTCAGATGAGAAATATTTTATTAAAATTTATCATTAAAATTAAAATTTATTTGAATTTGTTTATTTAATATAAAGTCGACCATTAATTGGATATATTCAATGCGATTGGATGAGTTGACCATTATATTAGAACCGTTTTGTCACAGCTCTTCAACTCGAGTTATTCCTAATTCACCACATGTGTGTCAGACAACAGTAAAATATAAACCTAATTCTGATACATCGTCCTCATATGATTTGAGATGCCAGTTGATGTCTATCGAAATCCGAATGCTTAGCGGCCAATTTCGATAAGATGAACCCGGCAAATATTCGTCCAAATATCGTAATCGATCGAATTTGTTTGATCGATAATGGTGGCCCAACCTCAATATCTTCGCGGGTAAAATCTTGAATAGGTTGAAATCGTCGTGGGCCTCGTTGCATACCACCACATCTGCCTTGTGAACTGCTACCACCACAGTTAAATGAATGAGTCTCTGGAAATGCTAGTTAGGCAAAACCCAAACAAATCTATTTCGGCGTTGTACTCAACGAAATTAGCAGCATCGAGATTGGAGACGAAAATTAATTTTGGCCAAAACGAGTGAGATTAAACCACAATGTTTTGATGAAAGATGGCTTGAACGCCAACATGTAGTAATCTAAAGTAAAACGAAATTGTTGTTAGTTAAAAACTTTACCATTTCTTTATTGAAAGAATTACTTGTATTCATAAACCGCCATTCGAAACATATCTTTAAAAACTATCCGACCATTTAACAATGTTTCATAATAAATTTCACCATGTTTGGCGATAGGTTGGACATGCATTTTTAAAATTTCCGAACGTGCCTGTTCATTAGGAAGCAGAATTTCGATTTTACGATCTAAACGTCCGGGACGTAATAATGCCGGGTCTAGCGTATCCGGACGGTTTGTAGCCATAATCATTTTAATCTAATCCAACGAATCGAAACCATCCATTTGATTAAGCAATTCCATTAGAATATGTTGATTTTACGATCGGCTGATGTACCTTCCGAAAAACGACGACCTACAATTGCATAAATTTTTTTTCATCCATTAATATAATGCACGGCTGATGATCACGAGCGTAGTTAAACATTTTACTTATTAACCGAGCACTTCATATCTAGAGATACCCTAGTTCCAGCTTTCAATTTTGTCTTGTCTAACTGACGTCGATATCCAACAACATATCGTGGCCCGTTTGTTGTCGTTTCACTGAATCACTGACATATTGGAGGTATGTACTTACATTTATCTTAAGATCTAACCGTCCGGGACGTAATAATGCCGGATTTAGTGTATCCGGACGGTTTGTAGCTATAATCATTTTAACCTAATCCAACGAATCGAAACCATCCATTTGATTAAACAATTCCATTAGACGGCACGTTTGTTACCTTCACAATAACTATAAAAATATAGATAACATAAAATATCGTTTCACTGAATCACTGACATATTGGAGGTATGTACTTACATTTATTCTCATTCAATTGTTTGAGTACCTCCCAGACAATTTGCCCAACACTTTGCAACGCTTTTAAACCGTTTTCTAATTTATCGAACTGTTTCGTTAAATCTTTTAATTGTTCTCTCACTGAAACTAAACATATAAAATACCATACAATACCATATAATTTTTAATTTATATAAAATACCAATTTGGTACATTTGCTTACAGTCAGAATGATTCTGCTATTTTCCCTTCTACATGTATTCATGAACGAATGTTCATAAATTGATAATTGAAATAGAAATTTATTGGTATAGCTGAGCACAAATTGTATAAGATCGGCATCATTCAACATTATCAAAATTTCAATGTCAGTTCGATAGAATAGCACTCAAATGATTAATGTAATCGTATTATCGTTTTCTAAAGAATCCAAATCATCCACTTCCACATCACTGCTGTTATTATCCGGTTTCAATGATCGATACACAGTTTTATACAAGTAGTTTGATACAAATATAAGACTGAACTGACTTTTACTATATTTTTTTGGGTTAAAAAATCTGACACTTCGATTTTTGTTTGATTTTTTTTCGGCTGCTGAATGATTTTTTTAGGTTAATATGAACTTGTCAAAAATTTCCCCTCACATGATTTATAGTAAACCAATTTTTCGATAGTTTCGTAAATTATTCAAAATAATTAAAATGCATATGTTTTTTCATCGAAAAAATAATAATAATTTTTTTTAGTAATTTTTGGGATATAAAATTATTGTCAAACATCAAAAATAAAGATTTTTTTATAACGGGTGTTTTTTTAGGAGGTTTGTTTTTCCGATAGATGTCGTTTTATTTTATGACAGTTGTTTTGACAGCTCAAAGTGGCATTTCTACTCAGTATTGTTTGGCAAATCATTATGAATAGGTTAACTCCAGAACAACGTTTTCAAATCGTGGAAATTTATTTTCAAAATCAGTGTTCAATTAAAAATGTTTATAGAGCACTTCGTGAATTTTATGGTGCACATAATCGTCCGTCAGAGACCACCATAAAGAACGTAATTACCAAATTTCGGTCTACATTCACTCTTTTGGATGCCAAGCCACCGACAAGAATGAGAAGAGTTCGTACAGAAGAAAATATTGCTGTCGTTGAGGCCAGTGTCGAAGAAAACGACAATTTATCGATTCGTCGTCGTGCTCAGCAAATTGGACTTTGTCCATCGACTTTATGGAAAATTTTACGTAAAGATTTGGGTTTGGTGCCATACAAAATTCAATTGGTGCAAGAATTAAAGCCACACGACCATCGTTTGCGCCGTGAATTCAGTGATTGGTCGTTAAATCAATTGAACGAAGATCCATTTTTTTACCGTAAAATTCTCTTCAGTGATGAGGCGCATTTTTGGTTAAATGGATACGTCAACAAACAAAATTGTCGCATTTGGAGCAAAGATAATCCACACGCCGTTCTAGAATTACCAATGCATCCTGATAAATGTACTGTTTGGTGCGGTCTATGGGCTGGTGGGATCATCGGTCCATATTTCTTTAAAAATGAGGAAGGACGACGCGTTACCGTGAATGGAAATCGATACAGAACCATGTTAAATGAGTTTTTGTTGTCAAATCTTGAATATATGGATATGAATGAAATGTGGTTTCAACAAGATGGTGCCACTTGCCATACAGCACGTGAAACAATCGACTTATTGAAAGAAACTTTCAACGACAACATTATTTCGAGAAATGGTCCGGTGAATTGGCCTCCGCGTTCGTGCGATTTGACGCCACTCGATTACTTTTTGTGGGGATACGTGAAGTCATTGGTTTATGTGGATAAACCTCAATCGATTGACGCTTTGGAAACCAATATTCAACGTGTCATTGCTGACATACGCCCTCAAATGCTTGAAAAAGTGCTGGAAAATTGGACCTCCAGAATGACATTTGTGAAAAATAGTCGTGGTAGCCATATGCCAGAAATTGTGTTTAAATGTTAAATGCCAAAAAATTATCTACCAAATAAAAAAAAATTTTGGTCATTTCATAATTTTATATGTGTTTTATTCAAAAAAAAAATCGGCAACCTCTTAAAAAAACACCCTTTATCTTTTAAATAATTTATAGGTTAGTTTTCGATGATGTCAAAATTTCCCCAACTTTTTATACCATAAAATAAAAATGTTTTATCTCAGTCGCGCTAATGCAAATTTTAGTTCTTGTCTTTGTCATGTTTTCTGCAAAATTTTTGTAAAATTTGTCGAAGTGATACAAACGCCATGTAGCTTAAGCTCTGAAGTGTTCGCTGGTTGAGGTATTAGTGTTTTGTAATTTATCCCTTCCAAGTTTCAACTAAAAAAAGAGTAAACAGGAAATAGAAAAATAAAATACATAAAACAAAATTTTGAGGGGTAAATACTCGTATATGACGAAATTGGATAAAAACTAAACAAGAATGATCGTGGTTTATTCTGTATAATTTGTCTAACTGATAGCAAAGCGCCAAAATTCGCCATTGTGTTTTTTGTTTATATTTTTATATAGTTTTACAATCTTTTTGCGCGATCGCCTGTATTGAGAGCTGATTAATAGCAAATGGTAATGGCAGTGGCAATGTAGGTGGAGTACGTATCGTGGCCTAGTTGGTTTCTTGGTACAGTTGTGATCGTTCACCGTAGCGGATCTCGTTTAGTTCAGCAGCGGTCATTGTTGTGGTGGTGGTGTATTCTCATACTTCGAATGAAAATATAGTGTTTCGAGGACTCTGTAGGCATATTTTTGGGTTTGGAGACTGTGAGTTCAGTTTTTAGTTTGTAGTTCTGTCATTTTTTAGTTTTAGTCCGGTTTAAATCGTGGAGTCGTAACCAGTTTAACGTTGTTTGCGCTGACCTTTACTGGATTAGTATTTGTACAGGAAAACATTGGCACTATGGAGTACTAATGATACGGAATGGAATCTCGTTTTGACTAATCCGGAAAGAATTACTTCGGGTTGTATCGTTGTAATGAATTTTTTGGATTGGTTCTGGGCGATTTTTGAACAGGTCAGAAACTGTTTGCTTTATCCAGAAGCACCCTTTCTTATCCCAAACTTTTAAAAAAAAAAAAAATCGAAATTCCGATTTGACTAACCCATGCTTTCTTGATCGTGTCTTTTGATTCCGCTTTATCTCAGTTTTTCGGTAAATGTAAATTGCGTTAACGAAGCGAACTGCTCCGAATCTATTTTGCCGAAATTTTGATTTTGTTCTAGCGATGATATTTCTTTATAAGTTGGGAGTTGCTCGTCTGCAGTCGGGACCGATAGCCAAAGGCGGTTGCTGGATTGTAACAGTAATCGGTGCTTGCTCTTGTGTTGCATGCGATGTTTCTTCGGCGACATCTTTTATTATAGGCAAGATGTTTTTCTCAAGTGATTTATAGTAAATATAATTTTTCTTACATAGAATATACCGGCGGGTGGTTTCTCGTTAGATTCGATTTCATAAAGCAATTTTGTATGAAAGCTATTTTTTTTTAATTGAAGAAAAGAAGAGAATGAAGTACATCATTGTGGCTTATGTTTAACTGTGGTGTATTGATCCGTTTTGTTTTCGACTTTTGAATGGATGTGGTGCTGCTTTTGGTTGAAGAAGTGGGGAGAAAAGTGCAAATATGCTCACTATAATGAGGATGAAATGACAAATGCATATGTACTTCCATCCTTTGTTTTGATCATTTCTGATCATTCTAGATGGTGATTGCAGAGTTGTCAGATTAATAAAGTTTCATCAATATTGGTGCAATTTGGTCCGGATATTGGTGTGAAGGAGTCAGATTATTTAATTAATATCTCATTCATATATATAGATTCTTGTAGAAATATAAATTAATAATTTATTAATTTGAATTTTAGGTTTTAGTGTAAAATTAAAATTCTTAAATTTCTTATTATTCTTGTTTTAAACGTGATAATAACAACTTAACGAATTTTGGAACTCTAGTTCAAGACATGTATAGATAAGCGGCTGTGATCGATTTGGAATTGTTAGTTTAACTTTATAACTTTGCTATAAAGCGAATATTTGAATTTATGGAATTACAGATAGTTTGGAAGCTACGGAGTAAATTTAAAATGCAGCCAAATTTGCTGTACTTAGATAGTTTTTCGGGATCATGCACTTTTTAATTAAATTATTTTCTAGGTTATTTGGAAGACTGTAAATTGGTAAAGGTTTTGGTTAGCTTGTTCTAGGTTGGATAAATAATTATCGCTGGATGTCGATTATATGATTTATAATTTATTTAATGCTGTTGTAAATAGATATGTATAAACAATAGTTAACTATCATAGATTAATTTTTAATATTTTATTTTAATATTTTCTGAATCATTTATTTTATAATTAAAGCATTGAACAATTAATTGGGTTATTCAATTATCATGGATCCTACAGATGTGCTAGCTACTTATTATTAATTCTGTCATCTTACAGATTCCTGATTACTTTAATAGTTTTATTTAATTTTGATTGAATTTGTTTAGATATTGGGGATTCTAAAGCTGTGTAAAACATTCATTATTAACATTACCTTACAGATTCCAGATTAGCTGTTTTTGGAACAAGGTTTCGTTTGGTCATTTTCTATTTTTATAAATAAACATATTTGTATTAGATTAGGGATGGCAAGGACAAGTGACAAAATAAATATTTTTTATAAATAAATCCATCAAATCAACAGACTTAGAATTTGTGCTATAATGGTTGCAATCCATTTTTTAGCCCCACTGTTAACTTTTGTAACTTATAAAATTGAATTTGAATTGTTTTTTGTAAAACACTTAAAAAATTTTCCTTAGAGTGACAATATTTATTGATTTTATTATTAGGAAGATCGATTTCGAAAATGTATTTCTTCTCCAGATTCTTTTTTACAACTAATCCCTAGATTAGTTGTAAAAAAGGAACTGAAGAAGAAATACATTTTCGAAATCGTAGGAAGATCGATAATAAAATCAATAAATATTGTCATTCTAAGGAAAAAATGTTACAAGTGTTTTACAAAAAACAATTCAAATTCAATTTTATAAGTGACAAAAGTTAACAGTGAGGCTAAAAATGGATTTCTACCATTATAGCACAAATTATGATATACCAAGTGAGACTTAGAAGTTAGGAAGGCCGTGCGTGCCTTTTCTGCTTTGATACTACAATATTTGGATTCGATTTATTTTATTGTTACATGTTTTAAGAGAACCAAATTAATTTAGTTAATACTAATCATTACTTTACATTTATTTTATTCACGTATAATTTTATTATATCGTACATTGTCCTAAATAATCAATTAACTATGGATACAGAAAATTCTATTGTAAGTTGTGGAGTTGCAGGAGGAGAGAATTAAATCAAAAAAATTTTATATGATTTAGGTAGCAGGAACATATTAATTTAGTATTAGATTTCAGGAAACCTGCAGATACTTGTGAAATAATATTTCTTCCTATTTTTAAAATAATTGCTGATTAGTAGATTAGAATTATATTGTCATTGTGTTACTAACTGTCGACTTTATCTAGGTGTATGTAACCGAGCCGATTCAATCAATCAGCTTTGTTTAGGAAGCCGGAAAATATTAATGCAGAATTAAATTTCAGGAAATTTCCAGATGTACGTGAAGTAATAATATTTTGTTCTTAGGTTGCTGATTTAGAGAAGTTGTTGAAGACCAATACCATCATTATCTATTAAACCTATTAAGCCCTCTAGTAGATTAGAAGTAGATTAGAATTGTGTCGTGCCGTACGATCGCTAGGTGCCTGAAACCGGGTCGTTCTGTCCCAAAAAAAACCTTTCCTATCCTTCCTATTGTTATGTGTAAACAGGCTGTAGGAATAACCCCAGCGTTATCCGGGACACTTGTCCAGTACTTGGTCTTACAGTTCAATCAACCAATCAATCAACCAATTGGTAGTTGCCTTGCCTTATATTTATAAATCGAGCCAATATACATGGTGCCTGACACGAAGTGTTACCAAAACAAAACGCCACAGAATTTTTATTTTTTGATGAATTTTATTGAATCAAAGTAAAAAATGTTCACAAATATTTAAATTTTCGAATTGCATTAGCAGTTTTCGATTTGGCCGCCCTTAGCCGCGATTATAGCCTTCAAACGGCCGACAAAGCTATTGCATGCAGCACGAAAGTGGCTCTGAAGTATTTTGGCCAATTCCCAGCGAAGCGCTTGCTTGAGATCGACACTTTGGTATTTTTTTGTCCCAACCTTGCTCTTCAAAAAATCCCAAACCGACAAATCTAGCGGATTTGCATCCGGTGAATTTGGTGGCCATTGGGCAGTGAAAATGAACCGCGGAAAATTGTTTCTCAGCCAATCTTGATTGACGCGAGCTTTATGACTCCGCGCTGAGTCCTGTGGAAATGTCCAGACTCTACTGCCGAAATGTTTTTGAGCCCAAGGCTTCAACACTCCCTCCAACACATGATAAATTTGAGCATTTAACTTGATGCCACGGTCCAAAAAAACTAGCGGTCAACGGCTTTCGGCCGTTACGGCGGCCCAAACCATCATCATCGGCGGCGCTTGGTTTCGAGTGGCAATCCGTTGGTCAACATTTTCAGTAGAACGGCCGGGCAAATAAATCCGGTCGTTTTGCTTGTTCACATATTACCAAATAACGAACGATGACTCATCGGAGAAAACCAAATTCGGCAAATCGCCACTTTCGTACAAGCGTAACAACTCCTTTGCTCCTTCCACTCTAACTTTTTTTTGAGCATCGGCGAGACCATGCGTTTATGGAATTTCAAGGTCTTTAGTCCAAGATGATCTTTCAATATGTGCTGCATCCGTTCGAGCGAAATGTTCGCCTCACGAGCCATTTTTCTGCCGCTACGGCGGATTCCGAGCCAATTTGGCCTTCGCCTTCCGAATGATAGCCGGCGATGGTGCATTGCGTTTCGGTCCACCACCATGGCGTTTTACTATACTGCCAGTATCGTTATGACGATTTATGGTGCGATACACAAACATTTTATTCACATGCAGATATTTTAACTGGTTAACATTCTGCGGCTGTGGTTTTCCAGACAAATATAGAGCAATCACACTATTACGCTTGAATTCCATTGCGGATGACTTTTTTCTGAATATTTCCCACTAAATGCTTTTGTACGCTTATAAACAATGGAATGAACTGTCATTAGTGTAAATTTGAGCACTCTGTCATCACTGGTTTGACAGCAATGACAGTCTGAAGTTGGTAACACTTCGTGTCAGTCACTCAGTATATTGTAAAGCGGAGTAATGAAATAGAGAAAAAAAACTGCCATGCAATTTAAAAGAGTATATATACGATATATTTATACAATTAATTTAATTTTTTTTATCTCAAGGTCGCGACTGCGCTTAGATAACGGTACAAATTATAGTAAATTAATGTTTTTAAGTGTATCGTATAACCCATTTAAATTGTCTGACCAATCGTTTCGTTACTTTATTTTACAATATACTCACAATATATTTTAGAAAGCCGCAGCTGTAATTAACTTAACCTCATTCCACCTATATGTTTTTCGTGGGGTTTTTCTTGTGCACCTCTTTCAAACCGGTTGCAACATGATTTTATAGTTTACAGCAGTTTAACTATATTATCTACATAATAATTAAAATAGTTTAATTTTACAGTTTTTAACATGTTTAATCGGTCGCATTCTACAAGCAGACGTCTGCAGTGACAATAAAAATTGTCTCGAATAAAGTATCATTTATAAAATACCATTTATAAAAAAATTTAAGTGCACTTACCTGTTAGAAGCACGCTGTTATTATTTTTATTATCATGATCCACTGGTATTGATGAAACACGTTCAGCTCGTAATGTTGCAATTGTTGTTCCTTGTCGGCCTGCTTTTCCCGACCCTACTAGCTCAACAGTCATATCCATTGATTTCTGTAGAACTGCATCCATACGAATAATACCCTCAGCTAAAGTTTTGTACCCCAGAATTGTGCGTGTTTTATACTTTTTGCGCCGTTGTAACAATAAAAGAAGTCTGAAAATATAACATTTTAACAAGTTCATATTAAACTGAAAGTAAAACAATGGGTGGTGTGTGTGTGTGTGTGTCAATGAAAAGGAGGTATTAATTGACCTTCAAAGGACATTAAATACACTGGACAATTAATACTTTCTTTAAAAAAAAACAAATTGAAAATAAAATAAATTACGTTTAATTTGTGGTTATGCCCGGAACGTAAAGTTGCTCCGTTTCAAGTACATTTGAACAATTTCTTAAATTTGTTTCATCACTAAACATGTTTTCACTTTTTGTGTACTTTTATTTAAATTTATATGAATAAAAAACTAATTTTACTTTATGAAATTTTCTAAAATTTATTATGTCTACCTAAAATCTAAAATCTATTATGTCTTATAGTGATATTTTTTTATATTTTGATTTTTAAACATCGATTTCGGAAATTATTCCTTCATAAGTTTATCATAGTAATTGATAAACTGAGAAAAGTAGAATTTCCGAAATCGATATTGAAAAATCAAATTAAAAAAAATTATGGCTATGAGGTAAACCTAATAAATATTTAAAAATTACATAAAGTAAAACTAGTGTTTTATTTATAATTAAATTACATTTTTTAGAACCCGACTCCAAGTTTCCGCAGTCTCGATTAAATGGAATTCATTAAGTAGAAGCCTATTTTTTTAGGGGTTCTAAGAGGCTCTGTCGCTGACACGGAAGGTATTACGATTGAAAAGGATTTACAAAAGCGGCCTTCCACCGACTTACCCTGTGTTGTAGAACCAGATCTATCTCTAAAACTAGATTGATTAGAATTTTATATTAATTCATTCGAGAGCTTTTAAAATTGCCTGTCATTTATACAATTGGTTTTTGTTTGTTTCTATTTTTACTTGGGCCCTGAATCGTACTTAAGTAATAAATTAAAAGTTTGAGGTAATAAATAAAATTAGGTAGCAGATTTTGCACTTCTATTATTTTAAAAGATCCATTAATAGAAAAGTGGGAACACTCTAAAAAAAATGGATAAATACAACACGATTGTCGATCAGACAAACAAAAATAAACAAGTACTCAATAGTTTTTAAAAAACCTCTCTAGTGACACCAAACTCCATCCTCAGAAGACGGAGTGAGGGCCTTTAAAATTTTAAATATGAACCCCCATTATTTATTGCAGATTCGAATTCTACTAGGGTTGCTAGAAACAACTTGTTTAATATACATACACTTTATGAAAAACTTGTAATTGAGATTTACTCGTGGAGCTCTCCACAAAGCAGCAAAATTATATCAATAAGAAATAACTTTTTTTATACACACAGTTTGATGAATCAGGGGTGGGATCATAGCACTTCGTTGTTCATAGTCTTCGGCACATCTAATTAGCCGGATTACACACTGCACTTTCAAACAAAAAGCAAGCAACACTTGCCTCTTCATGTAAAACTCAAGTGCGGCACTTGTCTAATGTGTAAAATTATTTTCTTTTTTTATTGGATGCGAGTAGTTCCACTAAAATTGCATAGTGTGTCTTTTACGTATGTCATGATTTCTGATTGATTGATTAGGATGTACAGCTAAGACTAAGCAAGGATCCCGGATACGCCGGGCCTACCGTACACCCCTTACACATATAACTATATGGCGGGATAGGAAAGGTTATTAGATATGATTGACTTGACCCGGTTACAGACACCTAAGTAGTCAATAGTTAGTAAAGCACAAGCACAAGACGGCACAATAATTTTTGTTTTCTGGATATAAATAATCAGCAATCAAGATCCTAAAAATTTAGTTGTTAAATTTCTTGAAATACAACTTAATTATTATGAGTGATTAACCATTTCCAACACCCATATAATTGACAACCAGCAAAAACTATTTATCCAACTTAGAACAAGCTAACCAAAACCTTTACCAATTTACAGTCTCCCGTTCAAGCTAGAAAATAATTCAATTAAAGAAGTGCCATGAACCACAAAATACAAAAACTATCTAAGTACAGCAATATTTACTGCATTTAAATTTTATTCTGTAGTCTCTAAGCCATTTATAATTTCAAAAATTCCAACAACCACTGAAATATCAAATTCTTTAGCAAACCCGGCTATAGTCATTGTGATTCCTACCTTGACTTCTTCCACAAAAGTCATGAAAATATGCATGCTTCCTAAAAAATATTAATTAGAATTAAAATTTAATTTAAACAGGAATCAGGCAATACCGCTGTTATGCAACTCTATAAATTTCCCTCCTTCGATACCTCAATTTTCCATACAATCATATTCTATTGATCAATTAAAATAGTTTTATAAACCCATTGACGTAAAACCAATTAAATCCTAAATATACAATTAAATTATATTAAATTAAATAAAACTCAGTATTGTTAATTATGCAATCAAGAAATTATAAAGGAAACCAACTATAAAGGATAGTATTAATATTAAACATCTCGGACGATTCTAGATTCTTAAATTCCCAAATAAACTAAATCAGTAATTTGAATAGTAATTATCAACTAGTTAAAAGAATTAAAAGAATTATTACTACTAATTACAACCAATTACGGACACATTGATTGACTTTTAAATTAAAATTTAATTTTTAATGAAAAAGTAGTACAGCTTCAAAGATATTCTGTAATCAAAAAACTTCATTAGAACTAAATAAATTAGCTTAATCAGGAACTGCAATGAATAATAATATTAATCATTCACACCTGATAAACCTCGATATCTCTAAACTAAAATCCAATAAATAAAATAATTAATTACTCAGAAGCTGAATAATTGGATACATGAACAACACTAAAATCAGCCAATCTTTGAAATCAAAATAAATCCGAGTAGAAGGCGAACAAACATACGGTCGACATCGTCATGCAAATGCCATGGAAATTCCCTTCTGTCAAGATCCTCCCCGACCCAACCCATCCATATCTCGCATGCAGCGTACACATAAACTCTACCCATCCAACTTAAATCCCGATAAAATATACCTTTCACTTCCAAGTCATTCCCCATTCAGAACTTCATCGTTCTCCACTAGGACATCCCTAATCTGACGATCACCGTACAATATATAGACCAAAATCTGTGTGTATGCACGTAGAGTGGATGACCAACGAAATTACCATTCTTCAAGCGTACACCCCAACCACAATCTATACATTTTATTCGACGATCATCAAATAAACGATACCACCACGGAAGATGGTAAATTATAAACGAAAAATACCCTAAAAATAAAAAACAGTTCAGTAAAACCAAAGATAAACAAACAAAGAATTCATTTCACCACCGCAACTACAAGATAAAATCAAGTAACGCGAAAAAACTCTTCAAAAACAAAATCTATATCATCCGTATGAAAGTTTCTTCTCAAGTTTACATTTTACGTACTAACATACAAAATCTATACATTGCGAGACGACCATATACACACACATAGGCCCTAGTTTATCAATTATCAAAATCTACTTAAATATAAGTCCTGGTCTAACGCTCATTGACAGATGCCTATATAAAAAAAACTACCGAAGAGTGTGTTGGATACACTAACAATGCAATGTAAATTTGAATTTTTTTTCATTTTTTGTCGTTTCTGCACCTACGCATTTATACTTAGTTTTTAAAAAAAAATTACTATGGAAATAAAATTACCAATACATGTTTAGTTAGTTATTGTTTATTTCATATGTGTGGAGTTAGCAGGACTTATGTTTAAGTAGATTCTGTCAATTATTAGAAATTCATTGCTGCGCGATCATCACACATACACACATTGAAAAATCCTTCCACAATAATAACAATATACGAAATATGTACAATACAATAAATATGTACAATGCAATAAATACGAGTATGTACAAATGTAAATGTGTACAATACAAAAACAAAAGGTAAATCATTCGATCACCAAAACATGCTCACTCCACCTAGCAAAAATATAATGTACGAGTAAATATGAATATAAAACAATTGAGAAAAACACGAAAAAGAATCATCGTTCAACAACAAAAAATGTTAGCTGGTCGCGTAAAGAATACTCGATAACCCACTACATGAGAATTCTAGAACTCTACAACTTTAAGAGTTATAAAATATGTACAATACAAAACAAAAAAAGGTAGATCATTCGATCACCAAAACATGCTTACTCTACTAAAAATATAATGTACAAGTAAATATGTATACAAAACAATTGAGAAAAAACACGAAAAATAAACATCGTACATCAACAAAAATGTTAGCTTGACGCGCACACAATACTCGATAACCCACTACATGAGAATTCTAGAACTCTATACCTTTAAGAGTTATAAAATACATACGAGTAATGGGCCTATTCCACTACACATCGTTTTATTTTGCAGAAAACTAGAACGAGATAAAAATATAGATTCTCTCTGTGTATGACCCGTACATCAGAATTTTTTTTTTTTTAATGTTTTGTTGTTGTTGAGTTGGTTGGCCATAATTATAAATAAAAAATATCAAACAAAGTATTTTTTATGGCAACCAAAATGAAAAAAATTTCCCCACTCTCAGCAAACTTTTATTATTTTGATTTGTTTATGGTAGAAACATAAATTTTTTGTGCTTGGTGTGTCGACACAATAAAAATTTATTTTTTTTTGGAAAAAATTGAAAAAAATATTGGAGGAATTCACACTACATTTTAAATAATATTTTTCGCCTTCTTGAAATTTCACTTTGCATTTAATTCTTTTAGGTTATATTTCTATTAAAAAATTGTTAATTCAAAATTTAAAAATAATACCGACTGCTGAACTAGGTAACTAGGCCAAAATAGTTCCTTCGACTATAAAAAACACCCTACCTTTTGTGTACAAAATATTAAAAACAGGATTTTCAGATGAGAAATATTTTATTAAAATTTATCATTAAAATTAAAATTTATTTGAATTTGTTTATTTAATATAAAGTCGACCATTAATTGGATATATTCAATGCGATTGGATGAGTTGACCATTATATTAGAACCGTTTTGTCGCAGCTCTTCAACTCGAGTTATTCCTAAATCACCAGACACACAGTCAGACAACAGTAAAATATAAACCTAATTCTGATACATCATCCTCATGTGATTTGAGATAGTAAATGTCTATGCAATACGGGTTCCAGTGATGCCAGTTGATGTCTATCGAAATCCGAATGCTTAGCGGCCAATTTCGATAAGATGAACCCGGCAAATATTCGTCCAAATATCGTAATCGATCGAATTTGTTTGATCGATAATGGTGGCCCAACCTCAATATCTTCGCGGGTAAAATCTTGAATAGGTTGAAATCGTAGGGGCCCCGTTGCATACCACCACATCTGCCTTGTGAACTGCTACCACCACAGTTAAATGAATGAGTCTCTGGAAATGCTAGTTAGGCAAAACCCAAACAAATCTATTTCGGCGTTGTACTCAACGAAATTAGCAGCATCGAGATTGGAGACGAAAATTAATTTTGGCCAAAACGAGTGAGATTAAACCACAATGTTTTGATGAAAGATGGCTTGAACGCCAACATGTAGTAATCTAAAGTAAAACGAAATTGTTGTTAGTTAAAAACTTTACCATTTCTTTATTGAAAGAATTACTTCTATTCATAAACCGCCATTCGAAACATATCTTAAATAACTATCCGACCATTTAACAATGTTTCATAATAAATTTCACCATATTTGGCGATAGGTTGGACATGCATTTTTAAAATTTCCGAACGTGCCTGTTCATTAGGAAGCAGAATTTCGATTTTACGATCTAAACGTCCGGGACGTAATAATGCCGGATCTAGCGTATCCGGACGATTTGTAGCCATAATCATTTTAACCTAATCCAACGAATCGAAACCATCCATTTGATTAAGCAATTCCATTAGAGTACGTTGAATTTTACGATCGGCTGATGTACAATCCGAAAAACGACGACCTCCAATTGCATCAATTTCATTTCATCCATTAATATAATGCACGGCTGATGATCACGAGCGTAGTTAAACATTTTACTTATTAACCGAGCACTTCATATCTAGAGCTACCCTAGATCCAGCCTTAATTTTGTCTTGTCTAACTGACATCGATATCCAACAACATATCGTGGCCCGTTTGTTATCTCCACAATAACTATAAAAATATAGATAACATAAAATATCGTTTCACTGAATCACTGACATATTGGAGCTATGTACTTACATTTATTTTTCGATCTAACCGTCCGGGACGTAATAATGCCGGATCTAGCGTATCCGGACAGTTTGTAGCCAAAAGCATTTTAACCTAACACAACGAATCGAAACCATCCCTTTGATTAAGCAATTTCATTAGAGTACGTTGAATTTCACGATCGGCTAATGTACCTTCCGAAAAACGATGACCTCCAATTGTATCAATTTCATTTCATTCATTAATGTAATGTACGGTTGATGATCGCGAGCGTAGTTAAACATTTCACTTATTAAACGAGTACTTCATATCAAGAGCTACCCTAGTTCCAGCTTCAATTTTGTCTTGTCTAACTTACGTCAACATCCAACAAGATATCGTGGCACGTTTGTTGCCTTCACAATAACTATAAAAATATAATCATAAAATATCGTTTCACTGAATCACTGATATATTGGAGATATGTACTTACATTTATTCTCATTCAATTGTTTGAGTACCTCCCAGACAATTTGCACAACACTTTGCAACGCTTTTAAACCGTTTTCTAATTTATCGAACTGTTTCGTTAAATCTTTTAATTGTTCTCTCACTGAAACTAAACATATAAAATACCATACAATACCATATAATTTTTAATTTATATAAAATACCAATTTGGTACATTTGCTTACAGTCGGAATGATTCTGCTATTTTCCCTTCTACATGTATTCATGAACATTCAAATAGAAATTGATTGGTATAGCTGAGCACAAATTGTATAAGATCGGCATCATTCAACATTATCAAAATTTCAATGTCAGTTCGATAGAATAGCACTCAAATGATTAATGTAATCGTATTATCGTTTTCTAAAGAATCCAAATCATCCACTTCCACATCACTGCTGTTATTATCCGGTTTCAATGATCGATACACAGTTTTATACAAGTAGTTTGATACAAATATAAGACTGAACTGACTTTTACTATATTTTTTTGGGTTAAAAAATCTGACACTTCAATTTTTGTTTGATTTTTTTTCGGCTGCTGAATGATTTTTTTAGGTTAATATGAACTTGTCAAAAATTTCCCCTCACATGATTTATAGTAAACCAATTTTTCGATAGTTTCGTAAATTATTCAAAATAATTAAAATGCATATGTTTTTTCATCGAAAAAATAATAATAATTTTTTTTAGTAATTTTTGGGATATAAAATTATTGTCAAACATCAAAAATAAAGATTTTTTATACCATAAAATAAAAATGTTTTATCTCAGTCGCGCTAATGCAAATTTTAGTTCTTGTCTTTGTCATGTTTTCTGCAAAATTTTTGTAAAATTTGTCTGTTTCCTAGTGGAATAGTACCATTAAGCCTCAACCAGTGATAACTTAAGAGCTTAAGTTGTGCTCCGTTTGGCCTACTTGGGAGAGAGGTACGATCACCAAAATTTTAGAGGTCAGTTGTTTGTATGTGACGAGAAGCCTATTTTGGTGATTGTAGCACTAGCCGAAGTGATACAAACGCCATGTAGCTTAAGCTCTGAAGTGTTCGCTGGTTGAGGTATTAGTGTTTTGTAATTTATCCCTTCCAAGTTTCAACTAAAAAAAGAGTAAACAGGAAATAGAAAAATAAAATACATAAAACAAAATTTTGAGGGGTAAATACTCGTATATGACGAAATTGGATAAAAACTAAACAAGAATGATCGTGGTTTATTCTGTATAATTTGTCTAACTGATAGCAAAGCGCCAAAATTCGCCATTGTGTTTTTACTATATTATTTTGGGTTAAAAAATCTGACACTTCGATTTTTGTTTGATTTTTTTTCGGCTGCTGAATGATGTTTTTAGGTTAATATGAACTTGTCAAAAATTTCCCCTCACATGATTTATAGTAAACCAATTTTTCGATAGTTTCGTAAATTATTCAAAATAATTCAAATGCATATGTTTTTTCATCGAAAAAATAATAATAATTTTTTTAGTAATTTTTGGGATATAAAATTATTGTCAAACATTAAAAATAAAGATTTTTTATATCTTTTAAATAATTTATAGGTTAGTTTTCGATGATGTCAAAATTTCCCCAACTTTTTATACCATAAAATAAAAATGTTGTATCTCAGTCGCGCTAATGGAAATTTTAGTTCTTGTCTTTGTCATGTTTTCTGCAAAATTTTTGTAAAATTTGTCTGTTTCAAAACAAAATGTAGATCATTGGATCACCAAAACATGCTTACAATACTTAGCAAAATATAATGTACGAGTACTCAACCAAAAATGTTAACAAGTGTAACAACACAACACACAGCAACAGAATTGAAAAACCCATTGTCGCACAAACAATACTCAATAACCCACTACATAGGAAAGAACTCTACACCTTTAAAAGTTAAAAATACATTTAAAATATATACGTATATATGTTTATATACTTGAAATTTATATTGGAAAAATTTAAATTAATATGAAAAAATGAAAAAACACTTACGAGGGCGGATTGAAAATGAAGCTACCTAAGTAGGAAAACAAAATTTTTTTTTGCCAAAAACCATTTATTTCTCAACATAGTCTCCATTTAGTTCGACACACTTAGTAAGACGATATTCCAACTTTTTTATACCATCTGAATAATACGGTTTCGGGAACCCCTCAAAATACGCGTTAGTTTCGATAATCACTTCTTCGTCTGAGATGAATCTTTGTCCTGCGAGATATTTTTTCGTTTGGAAACAGGAAAAAGTCACTAGGAGCTAAATCTGGACTATAAGGTGGATGATCAACCAATTCGAAGTGTATTTCACGTAATTTTAGCATCGTATCTAATGCTGTGTGAACCGATGCGTTGTCTTGAAGAAAGAGCACTTTTTTCTTCTTTAAATGTGGTTGTTTTTCCTTGATTACATCAACCAATTGATCCAATAATGCACGATGATACTGTCCTGTGATTGTGGATCCTTTATTAAGATAATCGATGAGCAATATTCTGTGTGCATCCCAAAATATAGTGGCCATAACCTTGCCAGCCGCTTTCACTGCCTTTGCCTTCTTCGAAGCACTTCCACCAGCTTCCACCCATTGTTTCGATTGATTTTTGGTTTCAGGTGTGTAGTGGACCCACGTTTCATCAACAGTAATTAATCGACGCCAAAAATCAACAGGATTATGCTTTTTCATGTCCAAACACCAAGTCCACGAAGTTAGCCCGAACCCGAAAGTTTTGGTAGGTTTATTCGCTAAAGTGTAGCCATCCCGAAAAAAATGTATATATCGAAAAAGTGTAGTCTCATCCCGAAAATATATAAAAAAGTGTAGGATTCACGAGAAAATGTAAATTTTGGAAAAGTGTAGTCACATCCCGAAAAAATCAGCAATTTAAGAAGAAATATTTTGTGTAGCATTATTTCGATAATGAATAATGTATTCATTATTCTTTAAAATACCAAACAAGAAAATATATATAAAAAATTATATACCTATATAAATATTATATTTTTTCGAAAACTGAAACTTGAGATTTGGGAGTTTTGTTGCGTTCCACTTGCCTACTAGATGCATACAATTAATATTATTGTTGATTGATGTAAATAATAATTAAATTTTATATTTACATCTAGTGTGGTTGAAACAACTGAAAAACCACATCAAATTCATATCCATATCATGGAGATAAAATATTTAAATTTGAATAAATATGTAAATCCTATTTCGTCGGTGTATGGATAGGGACACTTGAAATTGTGGGGAGTCAATCCTAGGGATATTCGACACCAGTGGCATATACCACCAGATTGGGCTTGGTTATGACTATCAATCACAAAAAATTCATATCCTTAACATGGAGATAAAATATTTAAATTTGAATAAATTTGTAAATCCTATTTCGTCGGTGTGTGGTATAGGGGCACTTGAAATTCTCGGGAGCCAATCCTAGGGATATTCGACACCAGTGGCATATACCACCAGATAGAGCTTGGTTATGACTATCAACCACAATAAATTCATATTCATATCATGGAGATAAAATATTTAAATTTGAATAAATATGTAAATCCTATTTCGTCGGTGTGTGGTATAGGGACACTTGAAATTTTCGGGAGCCAATCCTAGGGATATTCGACACCAGTGGCATATACCACAACAAATTCATATCCATATCATGGAGATAAAATATTTAAATTTGAATAAATATGTAAATCCTATTTCGTCGGTGTGTGGATAGGGACACTTGAAATTCTCGGAAGCCAATCCTAGGAATATTCGACACCAGTGGCATATACCGCCAGATAGGGCTTGGTTATGACTATCAACCACAATAAATTCATATTCATATCATGGAGATAAAACATTTAAATTTGAATAAAAATGTAATACTGTGGTCAAATAATAGTAAGATTTTGCTCATAATTTTAAAATTCTTTATTTATTTCTCCAAATATATTTCGTCCCCTTTTAAAGTAATCCCTTCCGGCTTCAATACACTTGTGTCAACGTTTTTACCAATCCTCGAAACAGTTGTTAAAGTCAATTTCCGGAATAGCCTCCTATGCGCGTAGCGATTCACGTTTAATGTCTTTAATTGACTAAAATGACTTTAAAGTAATCCCTTCCGGCCTCAATACACTTGTGTCAACGTTTTTACCAATCCTCGAAACAGTTGTCAAAGTCAATTTCCGGAATAGCCTCCTATGCGCGTAGCGATTTACGTTTAATGTCTTTAATTGACTCAAAACGGTTCCCCGGAGCGGTCGTTTGAGTTTGATGAACAGCTAGAAGTCACACGGAGCTAAATCAGGCGATCCATATCATGGAGATAAAATATTTAAATTTGAATATGTAAATCCCATTTCGTCGGTGTGTGGATAGGAACATTTGAAATTCTCGGAATCCAGTCCTAGGGATATTCGACACCAGTGGCATATACCACCAGATAGGGCTTGGTTATGACTATCAACCACAATAAATTCATATTCATATCATGGAGATAAAATATTTAAATTTGAATAAATATGTAAATCCTATTTCGTCGGTGTGTGGTATAGAGACACTTGAAATTCTCGGGAGCCAATCCTAGGAATATTCGACACCAGTGGCATATACCACCAGATAGGGCTTGGTTATGACTATCAACCACAATAAATTCATGTACATATCATGGAGATAAAATATTTAAATTTGAATAAATATGTAAATCCTATTTCGTCGGTGTGTGGATAGGGACACTTGAAGTTCTCGGAAGCCAATCCTAGGGATATTCGACACCAGTGGCATATACCGCCAGATAGGGCTTGGTTATGACTATCAACCACAATAAATTCATATCCATATCATGGAGATAAAATATTTAAATTTGAATAAATATGTAAATCCTATTTCGTCGGTGTGTGGATAGGGACACTTGAAATTCTCGGGAGCCAATCCTAGGGATATTCGACACCAGTGGCATATACCGCCAGATAGGGCTTGGTTATGACTATCAACCACAACAAATTCATATCCATATCATGGAGATAAAATATTTAAATTTGAATAAATATGTAAATCCTCTTTCGTCGGTGTGTGGTATAGGGACACTTGAAATTCTCGGGAGCCAATCCTAGGAATATTCGACACCAGTGGCATATACCACCAGATAGGGCTTGGTTATGACTATCAACCACAACAAATTCATATCCATATCATGGAGATAAAATATTTAAATTTGAATAAATATGTAAATCCTATTTCGTCGGTGTGTGGATAGGGACATTTGAAATTCTCGGAAGCCAATCCTAGGGATATTCGACACCAGTGGCATATACCACCAGATAGGACTTGGATATGACTATCAACCACAATAAATTCATGTACATATCATGGAGATAAAATATTTAAATTTGAATAAATATGTAAGTCCTATTTCGTCGGTGTGTAGATAGGGACACTTGAAGTTCTCGGAAGCCAATCCTAGGGATATTCGACACCAGTGGCATATACCGCCAGATAGGGCTTGGTTATGACTATCAACCACAATAAATTCATATCCATATCATGGAGATAAAATATTTAAATTTGAATAAATATGTAAATCCTATTTCGTCGGTGTGTGGATATCAATCACAAAAAATTCATATCCATATCATGGAGATAAAATATTTAAATTTGAATAAATATGTAAATCCTATTTCGTCGGTGTATGGATAGGGACACTTGAAATTCTGTGTCCCTATCCTAGGGATATTCGACACCAGTGGCATATACCACCAGATAGGGATTAGATATGACTATCAACCACAATAAATTCATGTTCATATCATGGAGATAAAATATTTAAATTTGAATAAATATGTAAATCCTATTTCGTCGGTGTGTGGATAGGGACACTTGAAGTTCTCGGAAGCCAATCCTAGGGATATTCGACACCAGTGGCATATACCACCAGATCGGGCTTGGTTATGACTATCTATCACAATAAATTCATATCCTTAACATGGAGATAAAATATTTAAATTTGAATAAATTTGTAAATCCTATTTCGTCGGTGTATGGTATAGGGGCACTTGAAATTCTCGGGAGCCAATCCTATATTTATTCAAATTTAAATATTTTATCTCCATGATATGGATATGAATTTATTGTGGTTGATAGTCA
>OY829913.1:163255413-163372597 GCA_963691935.1 Nephrotoma guestfalica | reverse complement strand
ATAGTCATAACAAAGCCCTATCTGGCGGTATATGCCACTGGTGTCGAATATTCCTAGGATTGGCTTCCGAGAACTTCAAGTGTCCCTATCCACACACCGACGAAATAGGATTTACATATTTATTCATATTTAAATATTTTATCTCCATGATATGGACATGAATTTGTTGTGGTTGATAGTCATAACCAAGCCCTATCTGGTGGTATATGCCACTGGTGTCGAATATCCCTAGAATTGGCTCCCGAGAATTTCAAGTATCCCTATACCACACACCGACGAAATAGGATTTACATATTTATTCAAATTTAAATATTTTATCTCCATGATATGAATATGAATTTATTGTGGTTGATAGTCATAACCAAGCTCTATCTGGTGGTATATGCCACTGGTGTCGAATATCCCTAGGATTGGCTCCCGAGAATTTCAAGTGCCCCTATACCACACACCGACGAAATAGGATTTACAAATTTATTCAAATTTAAATATTTTATCTCCATTTTAAGGATATGAATTTATTGTGATTGATAGTCATAACCAAGCCCAATCTGGTGGTATATGCCGCTGGTGTCGAATATCCCTAGGATTGGCTCCCGAGAATTTCAAGTGTCCCTATCCATACACCGACGAAATAGGATTTACATATTTATTCAAATTTAAATATTTTATCTCCATGATATGGATATGAATTTTTTGTGATTGATAGTCATAACCAAGCCCTATCTGGTGGTATATGCCACTGGTGTCGAATATCCCTAGGATTGGCTTCCGAGAATTTCAAGTGTCCCTATCCACACACCGACGAAATAGGATTTACATATTTATTCAAATTTAAATATTTTATCTCCATGATATGAATATGAATTTATTGTGGTTGATAGTCATAACCAAGCCCTATCTGGTGGTATATGCCACTGGTGTCGAATATCCCTAGGATTGGCTTCCGAGAATTTCAAATGTCCCTATCCACACACCGACGAAATGGGATTTACATATTCAAATTTAAATATTTTATCTCCAAGATATGGATATGAATTTGTTGTGGTTGATAGTCATAACCAAGCCCTATCTGGTGGTATATGCCACTGGTGTCGAATATCCCTAGGATTGGCTTCCGAGAATTTCAAGTGTCCCTATACCACACACCGACGAAATAGGATTTACATATTTATTCAAATTTAAATATTTTATCTCCATGATATGAATATGAATTTATTGTGGTTGATAGTCATAACCAAGCCCAATCTGGTGGTATATGCCACTGGTGCCGAATATCCCTAGGATTGGCTTCCGAGAACTTCAAGTGTCCCTATCCACACACCGACGAAATAGGATTTACATATTTATTCAAATTTAAATATTTTATCTCCATGATATGGATAAAGGTTGATAGTCATAACCAAGCCCTATCTGGTGGTATATGCCACTGGTGTCGAATATCCCTAGGATTGGCTTCCGAGAATTTCAAATGTTCCTATCCACACACCGACGAAATGGGATTTACATATTTATTCAAATTTAAATATTTTATCTCCATGATATGAATATGAATTTATTGTGGTTGATAGTCATAACCAAGCCCTATCTGGTGGTATATGCCACTGGTGTCGAATATCCCTAGGATTGGCTCCCGAGAATTTCAAGTGCCTCTATACCACACACCGACGAAATAGGATTTACAAATTTATTCAAATTTAAATAATTTATCTCCATGTTAAGGATATGAATTTTTTGTGATTGATAGTCATAACCAAGCCCAATCTGGTGGTATATGCCACTGGTGCCGAATATCCCTAGGATTGGCTTCCGAGAACTTCAAGTGTCCCTATCCACACACCGACGAAATAGGATTTACATATTTATTCAAATTTAAATATTTTATCTCCATGATATGGATATGAATTTGTTGTGGTTGATAGTCATAACCAAGCCCTTCTGTTGGTATATGCCACTGGTCTCGAATATCCCTAGGATTGGCTCCCGAGAATTTCAAGTGTCCCTATACCACACACCGACGAAATAGGATTTACATATTTATTCAAATTTAAATATTTTATCTCCATGATATGAATATGAATTTATTGTGGTTGATAGTCATAACCAAGCTCTATCTGGTGGTATATGCCACTGGTGTCGAATATCCCTAGGATTGGCTCCCGAGAATTTCAAGTGCCCCTATACCACACACCGACGAAATAGGATTTACAAATTTATTCAAATTTAAATATTTTATCTCCATGTTAAGGATATGAATTTTTTGTGATTGATAGTCATAACCAAGCCCAATCTGGTGGTATATGCCACTGGTGTCGAATATCCCTAGGATTGGCTCCCCAGAATTTCAAGTGTCCCTATCCATACACCGACGAAATAGGATTTACATATTTATTCAAATTTAAATATTTTATCTCCATGATATGGATATAGGTTGATAGTCATAACCAAGCCCTATCTGGTGGTATATGCCACTGGTGTCGAATATCCCTAGGATTGGCTCCCGAGAATTTCAAGTGTCCCTATCTACACACCGACGAAATAGGATTTACATATTTATTCATATTTAAATATTTTATCTCCATGATATGGATATGAATTTGTTGTGGTTGATAGTCATAACCAAGCCCTATCTGGTGGTATATGCCACTGGTGTCGAATATCTCTAGGATTGGCTTCCGAGAATTTCAAGTGTCCCTATCCACACACCGACGAAATAGGATTTACATATTTATTCAAATTTAAATATTTTATCTCCATGATATGAATATGAATTTATTGTGGTTGATAGTCATAACCAAGCCCTATCTGGTGGTATATGCCACTGATGTCGAATATCCCTAGGATTAACTTCCGAGAATTTCAAGTGTCCCTATCCACACACCGACGAAATAGGATTTACAAATTTATTCTAATTTAAATATTTTATCTCCATGATATGGATATGAATTTATTGTGGTTGATAGTCATAACCAAGCCCTATCTGGTGGTATATGCCACTGGTGTCGAATATCCCTAGGATTGGCTCCCGAGAACTTCAAGTGTCCCTATCCACACACCGACGAAATAGGATTTACATATTTATTCATATTTAAATATTTTATCTCCATGATATGGATATGAATTTGTTGTGGTTGATAGTCATAACCAAGCCCTATCTGTTGGTATATGCCACTGGCGTCGAATATCCCTAGGATTGGCTTCCGAGAATTTCAAGTGTCCCTATCCACACACCGACGAAATAGGATTTACATATTTATTCAAATTTAAATATTTTATCTCCATGATATGGATATGAATTTATTGTGGTTGATAGTCATAACCAAGCTCTATCTGGCGGTATGTGCCACTGGTGTCGAATATCCTTAGGATTGGCTCCCGAGAATTTCAAGTGTCCCTATACACACACCGACGAAATAGGATTTAAATATTTATTCATATTTAAATATTTTATCTCCATGATATGGAAATGAATTTATTGTGGTTGATAGTCATAACCAAGCCCTATCTGGTGGTATATGCCACTGGTGTCGAATATCCCTAGGATTGGCTTCCGAGAACTTCAAGTGTTCCTATCCACACACCGACGAAATAGGATTTACATATTTATTCAAATTTAAATATTTTATCTCCATGATATGGATATGAATTTGTTGAGGTTGATAGTCATAACCAAGCCCTATCTGGCGGTATATGCCACTGGTGTCGAATATCCCTAGGATTGGCTTCCGAGAATTTCAAGTGTCCCTATCCACACACCGACGAAATAGGATTTACATATTTATTCAAATTTAAATATTTTATCTCGATGATATGAATATGAATTTATTGTGGTTGATAGTCATAACCAAGCCCTATCTGGTGGTATATGCCACTGGTGTCGAATATCCCTAGGATTGGCTTCCGAGAATTTCAAGTGTCCCTATCCACACACCGACGAAATAGGATTTACATATTTATTCAAATTTAAATATTTTATCTCCATGATATGAATATGAATTTATTGTGGTTGATAGTCATAACCAAGCCCTATCTGGAGGTATATGCCACTGGTGTCGAATATCGCTACGATTGGCTTCCGAGAATTTCAAGTGTCCCTATCCACACACCGACGAAATAGGATTTACATATTTATTCAAATTTAAATATTTTATCTCCATGATATGGATATGAATTTGTTGTGGTTGATAGTCATAACCTAGCCCTTCTGTTGGTATATGCCACTGGTGTCGAATATCCCTAGGATTGGCTCCCGAGAATTTCAAGTGTCCCTATACCACACACCGACGAAATAGGATTTACATATTTATTCAAATTTAAATATTTTATCTCCATGATATGGATATGAATTTATTGTGGTTGATAGTCATAACCAAGCTCTATCTGGTGGTATATGCCACTGGTGTCGAATATCCTTAGGATTAGCTCCCGAGAATTTCAAGTGCCCCTATACCACACACCGACGAAATAGGATTTACAAATTTATTCAAATTTAAATATTTTATCTCCATGTTAAGGATATGAATTTTTTGTGATTGATATTCATAACCAAGCCCTATCTGGTGGTATATGCCACTGGTGTCGAATATCCCTAGGATTGGCTCCCCAGAATTTCAAGTGTCCCTATACCACACACCAACGAAATAGGATTTACATATTTATTCAAATTTAAATATTTTATCTCCATGATATGGATATGAATTTTTTGTGATTGATAGTCATAACCAAGCCCTATCTGGTGGTATATGCCACTGGTGTCGAATATCCCTAGGATTGGCTCCCGAGAATTTCAAGTGTCCCTATCCACACACCGACGAAATAGGATTTACATATTTATTCATATTTAAATATTTTATCTCCATGATATGGATATGAATTTGTTGTGGTTGATAGTCATAATCAAGCCCTATCTGGTGGTATATGCCACTGGTGTCGAATATCCTTAGGATTGGCTCCCGAGAATTTCAAGTGTCCCTATACCACACACCGACGAAAGAGGATTTACATATTTACCCAAATTTAAATATTTTATCTCCATGCTATGAATATGAATTTATTGTGGTTGATAGTCATAACCAAGCCCTATCTGGTGGTATATGCCACTGGTGTCGAATATCCCTAGGATTGGCTTCCGAGAATTTCAAATGTCCCTATCCACACACCGACGAAATGGGATTTACATATTCAAATTTAAATATTTTATCTCCATGATATGGATATGAATTTGTTGTGGTTGATAGTCATAACCAAGCCCTATCTGGTGGTATATGCCACTGGTGTCGAATATCCCTAGGATTGGCTTCCGAGAATTTCAAGTGTTCCTATACCACACACCGACGAAATAGGATTTACATATTTATTCAAATTTAAATATTTTATCTCCATGATATGAATATGAATTTATTGTGGTTGATAGTCATAACCAAGCCCAATCTGTTGGTATATGCCACTGGTGTCGAATATCCCTAGGATTGGCTTCCGAGAATTTCAAATGTTACTATCCACACACCGACGAAATGGGATTTACATATTTATTCAAATTTAAATATTTTATCTCCATGATATGAATATGAATTTATTGTGGTTGATAGTCATAACCAAGCTCTATCTGGTGGTATATGCCACTGGTGTCGAATATCCCTAGGATTGGCTCCCGAGAATTTCAAGTGCCCCTATACCACACACCGACGAAATAGGATTTACATATTTATTCAAATTTAAATATTTTATCTCCATGTTAAGGATATGAATTTTTTGTGATTGATAGTCATAACCAAGCCCAATCTGGTGGTATATGCCACTGGTGTCGAATATCCCTAGGATTGGCTTCCGAGAACTTCAAGTGTCCCTATCCACACACCGACGAAATAGGATTTACATATTTATTCAAATTTAAATATTGTATCTCCATGATATGGATATGAATTTGTTGTGGTTGATAGTCATAACCAAGCCCTATCTGGCGGTATATGCCACTGGTGTCGAATATCCCTAGGATTGGCTTCCGAGAATTTCAAGTGTCCCTATACCACACACCGACGAAATAGGATTTACATATTTATTCAAATTTAAATATTTTATCTCCATGATATGAATATGAATTTATTGTGGTTGATAGTCATAACCAAGCCCTATCTGGTGGTATATGCCACTGGTGTCGAATATCCCTAGGATTGGCTCCCGAGAATTTCAAGTGCCCCTATACCACACACCGACGAAATAGGATTTACAAATTTATTCAAATTTAAATATTTTATCTTCATGTTAAGGATATGAATTTTTAGTGATTGATAGTCATAACCAAGCCCAATCTGGTGGTATATGCCACTGGTGTCGAATATCCCTAGGATTGGCTTCCGAGAATTTCAAATGTCCTATCCAATTCCTATCCAAACACCGACGAAATGGGATTTACATATTTATTCAAATTTAAATATTTTATCTCCATGATATGAATATGAATTTATTGTGGTTGATGGTCATAACCAAGCTCTATCTGGTGGTATATGCCACTGGTGTCGAATATCCCTAGGATTGGCTTCCGAGAACTTCAAGTGTCCCTATCCACACACCGACGAAATAGGATTTACATAATTATTCAAATTTAAATATTTTATCTCGATGATATGAATATGAATTTATTGTGGTTGATAATCATAACCAAGCCCTATCTGGTGGTATATGCCACTGGTGTCGAATATCCCTAGGATTGGCTTCCGAGAATTTCAAGTGTCCCTATCCACACACCGACGAAATAGGATTTACATATTTATTCAAATTTAAATATTTTATCTCGATGATATGAATATGAATTTATTGTGGTTGATAGTCATAACCAAGCCCTATCTGGTGGTATATGCCACTGGTGTCGAATATCGCTAGGATTGGCTTCCGAGAATTTCAAGTGTCCCTATCCACACACCGACGAAATAGGATTTACATATTTATTCAAATTTAAATATTTTATCTCCATGATATGGATATGAATTTGTTGTGGTTGATAGTCATAACCAAGCCCTTCTGTTGGTATATGCCACTGGTCTCGAATATCCCTAGGATTGGCTCCCGAGAATTTCAAGTGTCCCTATACCACACACCGACGAAATAGGATTTACATATTTATTCAAATTTAAATATTTTATCTCCATGGTATGGATATGAATTTATTGTGGTTGATAGTCATAACCAAGCTCTATCTGGTGGTATATGCCACTGGTGTCGAATATCCTTAGGATTGGCTCCCGAGAATTTCAAGTGCCCCTATACCACACACCGACGAAATAGGATTTACAAATTTATTCAAATTTAAATATTTTATCTCCATGTTAAGGATATGAATTTTTTGTGATTGATAGTCATAACCAAGCCCAATCTGGTGGTATATGCCACTGGTGTCGAATATCCCTAGGATTGGCTCCCCAGAATTTCAAGTGTCCCTATCCATACACCGACGAAATAGGATTTACATATTTATTCAAATTTAAATATTTTATCTCCATGATATGGATATGAATTTTTTGTGATTGATAGTCATAACCAAGCCCTATCTGGTGGTATATGCCACTGGTGTCGAATATCCCTAGAATTGGCTTCCGAGAATTTCAAGTGTCCCTATCCACACACCGACGAAATAGGATTTACATATTTATTCATATTTAAATATTTTATCTCCATGATATGGATATGAATTTGTTGTGGTTGATAGTCATAACCAAGCTCTATCTGGTGGTATATGCCACTGGTGTCGAATATCTCTAGGATTGGCTTCCGAGAATTTCAAGTGTCCCTATCCACACACCGACGAAAAAGGATTTACATATTTATTCAAATTTAAATATTTTATCTCCATGATATGGATACGAATTTATTGTGGTTGATAGTCATAACCAAGCCCTATCTGGTGGTATATGCCACTGGTGTCGAATATCCCTAGGATTAACTTCCGAGAATTTCAAGTGTCCCTATCCACACACCGACGAAATAGGATTTACAAATTTATTCTAATTTAAATATTTTATCTCCATGATATGAATATGAATTTGTTGTGGTTGATAGTCATAACCAAGCCCTATCTGGTGGTATATGCCACTGGTGTCGAATATCCCTAGGATTGGCTCCCGAGAACTTCAAGTGTCCCTATCCACACACCGACGAAATAGGATTTACATATTTATTCATATTTAAATATTTTATCTCCATGATATGGATATGAATTTGTTGTGGTTGATAGTCATAACCAAGCCCTATCTGGTGGTATATGCCACTGGTGTCGAATATCCCTAGGATTGGCTTCCGAGAATTTCAAGTGTCCCTATCCACACACCGACGAAATAGGATTTACATATTTATTCAAATTTAAATATTTTATCTCCATGATATGGATATGAATTTATTGTGGTTGATAGTCATAACCAAGCTCTATCTGGCGGTATATGCCACTGGTGTCGAATATCCCTAAGATTGGCTCCCGAGAATTTCAAGTGTCCCTATACCACACACCGACGAAATAGGATTTACATATTTATTCATATTTAAATATTTTATCTCCATGATATGGATATGAATTTATTGTGGTTGATAGTCATAACCAAGCCCTATCTGGTGGTATATGCCACTGGTGTCGAATATCCCTAGGATTGGCTTCCGAGAACTTCAAGTGTCCCTATCCACACACCGACGAAATAGGATTTACATATTTATTCAAATTTAAATATTTTATCTCCATGATATGGATATGAATTTGTTGTGGTTGATAGTCATAACCAAGCCCTATCTGGTGGTAAATGCCACTGGTGTCGAATATCCTTAGGATTGGCTTCCGAGAATTTCAAGTGTCCCTATACCACACACCGACGAAATAGGATTTACATATTTATTCATATTTAAATATTTTATCTCCATGATATGGATATGAATTTATTGTGGTTGATAGTCATAGTCAAGCCCTATCTGGTGGTATATGCCACTGGTGTCGAATATCCCTAGGATTGGCTTCCGAGAACTTCAAGTGTCCCTATCCACACACCGACGAAATAGGATTTACATATTTATTCAAATTTAAATATTTTATCTCCATGATATGGATATGAATTTGTTGTGGTTGATAGTCATAACCAAGCCCTATCTGGCGGTATATGCCACTGGTGTCGAATATCCCTAAGATTGGCTCCCGAGAATTTCAAGTGTCCCTATCCACACACCGACGAAATAGGATTTACATATTTATTCAAATTTAAATATTTTATCTCCATGATATGGATATGAATTTGTTGTGGTTGATAGTCATAACCAAGCCCTATCTGGTGGTATATGCCACTGGTGTCGAATATCCCTAGGATTGGCTCCCGAGAATTTCAAGTGTCCCTAAACCACACACCGACGAAATAGGATTTACATATTTATTCAAATTTAAATATTTTATCTCCATGATATGAATATGAATTTATTGTGGTTGATAGTCATAACCAAGCCCTATCTGGTGGTATATGCCACTGGTATCGAATATCCCTAGGATTGGCTTCCGAGAATTTCAAATGTCCCTATCCACACACCGACGAAATGGGATTTACATATTCAAATTTAAATATTTTATCTCCATGATATGGATATGAATTTGTTGTGGTTGATAGTCATAACCAAGCCCTATCTGGTGGTATATGCTACTGGTGTCGAATATCCCTAGGATTGGCTTCCGAGAATTTCAAGTGTCCCTATACCACACACCAACGAAATAGGATTTACATATTTATTCAAATTTAAATATTTTATCTCCATGATATGGATATGAATTTATTGTGGTTGATAGTCATAACCAAGCCCTATCTGGTGGTATATGCCACTGGTGTCGAATATTCCTAGGATTGGCTTCCGAGAATTTCAAATGTTCCTATCCATACACCGACGAAATGGGATTTACATATTCAAATTTAAATATTTTATCTCCATGATATGGATATGAATTTGTTGTGGTTGATAGTCATAACCAAGCCCTATCTGTTGGTATATGCCACTGGTGTCGAATATCCCTAGGATTGGCTTCCGAGAACTTCAAGTGTCCCTATCCACACACCGACGAAATAGGATTTACATATTTATTCAAATTTAAATATTTATTTTATCTCCATGATATGGATATGAATTTGATGTGGTTTTTCAGTTGTTTCAACCACACTAGATGTAAATATAAAATTTAATTATTATTTACATCAATCAACAATAATATTAATTTTATGCATCTAGTAGGCAAGTGAAACGCAACAAAACTCCCAAATCTCAAGTTTCAGTTTTCGAAAAAATATAATATTTATATAGGTATATTATTTTTTATATATATTTTGTTGTTTGGTATTTTAAAGAATAATGAATACATTATTCATTATCAAAATAATGCAGAGCTACACAAAATATTTCTTCTTAATTTGCTGATTTTTTCGGGATGGGACTACACTTTTCCAAAATTTACGTTTTCTCGTGAATCCTACACTTTTTTATATATTTTCGGGATGAGACTACACTTTTTCAATATATACATTTTTTTCGGGATGGCTACACTTTAGCGAAGAAACCTACCAAAACTTTCGGGTTCGGGCTAACTTCATTGACTTCAAACACCGCTGTGAAGTGGTCTGTCGAACTCGTTTTTGTGCGACACTGAGCAAACGCGGCACCCATATGCAAATGTTCATGCAAAATGTTGAACACAGGTTCATATGATATGTTTACCATTTCAACAATCTCACGACCCGGCGATCATTCATAACGATATCGAGGATTTTCTTGATATTTTCTTCAGTAACCACCTCTTTTGGCCTTCCTGTTGATGGTATTGTTGCAGTGCTTCTTCGGCCTTAACGAGGTGACGGTTTTGTCACTAAAACATAAGTGGCTTGGTAACATAAACATACGTGAATTACCACTGCCTATATTACTATGCAACGACTTACTCCCGAAGTTTCAGCCATATTGTGCTGAACTGATCAACGTCTTAAAAGAACGGAACAGTGTACAATAGTAGACCTCCCCGTGACTAGGGACGGTAAAGTTATAATTTTTGAATTATAACGGCTGAAATGTACAAACACTGGTATCGACTGACTGCGCTAATTGATTTACATGAAATTGGCTAAGTAAACCGATACAAATTTGAATAATTCTTAGTTTAAGGTTATACCTAGGTATAAGAATTGACGTAAATTTTTCCGGAAATGTTGACTATGAGGAATGAATGAATAAAAAAAAAGTGCTTCTTCGGCCGCGTTTAAATTCAGCAATCCAATATTTTACCATGTAATCTGACGGAGCAGACTCACCGTAATGTTTATCGAGCATTTCTTTTGTCTCTTTCGCCGTTTTCCCTTTCAAATAATAGTGTTTAATCACTGCACGAAATTCGTTTTTTTCCATTTTTCCAGAAACACAAAAGTTGCTTACTTCAAACGACTACAACAAATAAACTAATCGATGAATTTGGGTGAAATTTTAACAGCTGACGTTTGACAGATCGCAATTTCTAAAAAACAAAAAATGTTTGTGTTTGTGCTGCCATCTAGCGCTAAGTAGTTTCATTTTCAATCCGCCCTCGTAACTTATGCGTTTTTTGGTAACAAAAAAAGTCAAAATATTGAAGGTTTACATAAAATGCATATGATCAAAACCAACAACAATTAAAAGCCATGAACAAACTCTGAAACGCAGATACCAACATACAAGAAACTACAGAAGATTGTGTTGGGTACACTAACAATGCTATGTAATTTTTTTGTTCTTCTGCTCATTTTGTCATTTCGGACCACTACTTAATAACTAGTTAGCGAGTTAGCACATATACTTATTTATGTAGTGGCTGTCCTTTTTTTTGTTTTCAAAGATATTTTTTTGTTTTAATATTTTGTTTAATTTAATAATAGTATCAAATAATTTTTAGTTTTTTTAAGAAGCAAAATATTTAATAGTAATTACATATTTTGCTTTTTAATTTATTAGATAAAACAATTTTTTTTATGTTTTTTCGTTCATCGTTTTCATCATTACGAACATCGACGATTAAATATATAAGAAAATGAAGTAGTGCAAATTTTATAAGCCCATTTCTCCGAGGTTAATCTTATTTTATAGTTTTGGTATATGTATTTAAATACGCAAATTTAATTGTTTGCTATATTTAACCATAAATACGTATCTTTTAAACATATCGGCATAGTTATTTTATAGTTCATTGTTCTTGTTAGGCTTATACAGATTGCCAATAGTAATGTAGATGATTAACCTCGGAATGTCTACATGAGTTTTCTTAAGTAGATGTTGCTTTATGGTACAAACCAATGATATTAGTATGTGAACATATTGAATTTTATTTGAAAACAATACAATGTATACATATACTCTAATACAACTTTCTGTGGTTTGGATTCCTTTGTGCGTATTGCTATAGCAGGGCTTCTATTGTAGTTGGTTTTGATATGATGCATGCAAGCAACGGTATCAAGATACACATAAACAAAAATTGTTACGGATATACTCTACACCACTGCAAAACGCACCATACACAAATTAATACAACCATACAATATGACTTACAATTCAATAACTTACCACTACTACTTTATTACACCAATTTATTAATATTATTATTATTATTTATATTTATTATTTATTTATTTATCAAACACATATGTTTTATTATATTATTTAGTTAATTAACTAATTGATTAAACACAATTAAATTAAATCAAATTATTTATTTCGAGGAGAGACAAAAACACGCCTTTCCTCAACGACGATCAATCACCGACCGTATGTCATGATTTCTGATTAGAAAAAAAAATTTACAGCAAATATCGCATGGTGAAAGCAGAGACAACCTAAAAGAGATATATCATCCTATGTAAACGTAAAAATTTAAACTGTAAATAGTCGAACATAATCAAAATTATTTTGTTTTTTAGCAGTTTAACGAAAAACCACAGATAGAACGATGACATTGGAATTATCCGAAATAAATTTCGTTTCACATTTTTACTTCAAATGGAAAACTTATTTGTCCGTAGTTCAAGCAAATCGCATGGTGTATATGGAAGGGCCTTAAGAAATTGGTTTCATTGCTACATTTGTATTCTGTTGAGATAAATCGGTAAATTATGCTGTTGATTTCCTCTGCAACTTTCACTACCGTACAAAATAGTCGGGCGGATATCGTGACCCGGCTCCAAACCTTCCAGGAATGGGTTAGTCCAGTAGTCTATAGTCACGAAATCGTTTATACTTATATTTTGGGATGTTTTAATATATATAAAAGCCTAAGTATTCTAAAAGTTTTGAATTAGAATGCACACAGCAGCTATCTGCGTATTAAAGCAGTGTCCGACATCTAGTGAATTTTTTTGTAAATTCATATTTAAACACAATATTTTTGGAAGCGATTTCATTCAATAAGAAATAAATTTTGACCACCTTTATCAGGTGGGAACGCCGTTCCTATCGGCACTCTTCAGGCATATAAATAATCTGGAGACAAATAGAAATTTATTATACTTAATTGGCCAGGATCAGTTTCTTCTGTTCTGCATGTTCTGTCTAATATTTTATTGTTAATAAGTGAAAATACATGCAATTGTGTATATATGTACTCGCCAACTCCAAAAATTACGTACATCATAAATTAAATTATAAAAATACGAAGTATTAAATACGTACGTGTGGCAACCCCAGATTATAGGTCTTAAAGTACATAAGTTAATCGAGTCCAATACACTATTATAATGGTACCGAGAACAGAACATTACAAATATAATCGGGCGTGAGTTGCGACACAAGGATCAGCCGTTGGACCGATACTTAATTTTTTATTAATGATCTGTGTTAGAACTGTCAGGCAAATTGATTATGTATCAAGAAGATTTGACTTTAATTTGGGAATCCAAAAATCCTATAACAGTTATTGAACAAATCTGAAATGATAGTTAAAACTGAAAATGGGTTATGCGCGAACAAAATAAATTTAAATTTATCGAAAACAAATTATATATTTTTCCAAAATAGCATCAATTTTTCAAATTACGGCTTATTTGGGGTTAGTGATTGATAAGAATCTAAACTGGAAAGAACACACATTGAAACTTAACAAAAAACTATTTGGTCTTACAATTTTGCAATAAAAGAAATACGAGAATATGAATTGAAATGAAAACGTCTATTGTATGATTTACAATGTTTACATTAATTTGAGGTAATGACAACCACGTCACAAAATAAAATCAAAAATTTCAAAATTGTACAAAATCGTAAATAAACCAAATTTAGACCAATTAGGCAAATTAGGCCAACTTCAATTATTGGTCCTCATTAGGAAAATTCAGTTATACCTCATTTAGTCCAACATATTGTTACAGACCTTCTAGAACGCGTACGTATTTTATATAAAGTTTAGATAGTTTCCCTTTGCAAATATACACAATGTTGTGATATTCACAACCCCATTCTCGCCTAAAAATACACACATTTTCCATCAAACGATAACGACAACAAAAAACCTTGACAATATACGCTAACGACATTCCAGTCATGTAAACAAAAATTCTTTTCTATAATCGCATATGACATACTTACATACTTGTACATGATATATGAAATTGTATACTAGGCGCGACGGACGCGATAAATAAGTATATATATATACAATGTGGTGTATAAAAACACAAACAAAAAACATGTGCGCTATGCGTTTATAAATTTAAAAAAATTACAAAACATATTGCAAAACAACAACAAAACATAAAAACAAAATAAAATCGTCACGCGAATCTAATTGTAAAATTGCCAAATTACCGAAATCAAAGTAGGTAAAATCGAAATAAATAAAATTTTGTCGAATGTAAAGTAGGTAAACCTAAATTAATTAAAACAGTTGAATTTTCAATAATAAAAGTTGTTGGTAGAATCCTACTAAAAAAATTAGTATATAAGATCTACAAATTTATTAATAAATACAGTTACAGTTATATTCATAAGTTGTATTAACCAACATCATAAAACAAGTATATTATTTTGAACCAGTTGAATCAGGGGAACGAAATAATTGGTAAGTATATTCATCATACTAATAATAAACCGAGCACCGTCTTCTTAATATCAGGCAACTAACCCTACATGGCAAAGTGGGGCATAAAGTGAAGAAATGTTTCTAAAACATATTAGCTTTATGAATTGCAATTTATTAAGATAGACTAAATTCTTACTAACAAACTACCACCGTTGCGGTGTACTTTACTAGTCCCAATTAAACTCATCTCATTAATCTCGCTTAATGCTATAGATGTGCATAGCAGTTACATGACCCGATACATGGTGGTTATAGCATCAAGGAAAGATTAATGAAAATTATAATAAATTGGATCCAACCAATTAATTATATAAATATGATTTAATACTTTCTTTTAAAACGTCGCTTAATATTCATAATACCATTATTTTACATTCCCAAATTGAATTAAGTAATAATCCCAACAGAAATATAAAACCAATACACAAAACATACATTCATATACACATATCATATATAAAACATTGGCGCTGTAGAATTCGTACCTGCCGCAAATAATTTTAAGTTCAATTCAACCAAATCGCAAACCCCCCGGTCGAAAACTCAACCACGCGAAACGTAAAAACCTCAGTCGCAAAGTTCGCTTAGCAAAATCAAAAAATTTGTCGAAAATCTGTCTTCACGAGAAAATCGAATCACAATAAAAAATAACACACTTGTTAATAAAAATAAATGAACAACGAATCCCCATTCGAAAGATCACGAACACCAAAAAGATCACCAATACGGACTAGAAGTCAATCCGATTCGAACGAAAGAATACCAAAATCTAAACCCCAAGCAGACGCAACCATACAACTAACAAAACCACAAAACACAGAACAAAATCAAAAAGTAAAGGAAACGATAAAATTCCCGGCAAATCCAAAAACCACACAACATAAAACAGACGAAACTAAAAGCACACAGGCAATAACAACGCGAAAAATGAATCAAACAACAATCTAGCAAAACATCGCAAGCTTCGTACCTGAATTTAACGGAGATGACAACAGAAATAGAAACAATAATCTAACTAGATTTGTTGGAACGGCCGACAGCATCTACGAAACGCTAAAAACCGAAGAAGAAAGAACCACATTCAACAAACTCATTAAATTAAGACTAACAGGAGACGCATACATGAGAATCTCGCATAGAAATGTAAGCAGTTATCCAAACCTCCGGAAAATACTCAGCAACATGTACGCAGAAACATACTCCCTGGACGAACTTGAAAGAAGAGTCACAGATATCCAGCAAACATACGGCGAAACGATAAGAAACTATGGCTACCGGCTACTTGAAGCACTGGAACAATACCGAACAGGATATAAAACCAAATACAACTTAGAAAACATAGACGAAGCTTATACAAAACACCTGAACACAACGTCAGTCCAATCATTCAAAAGTGGACTAAACAACACAATATTACGGGAAAAAATAGCAACAATAAAAGCAGAAAATGTCGATGAAATCATAAATGAAACAGAAATAATAGAAAAAATGTTGGCAGGATTAGTAGGAAACCAAACACAAATCACAGCTAGACAAATACCACCAATCCCAGCACAAACTTCACCTGCACAAAACAACTACTACCCAAAATCCCCCATCACATGTAATTACTGCCAACGACCAAACCATACGTGGGATGTATGCAGAACCCGGATGAACCAAGAACGAATGCAAAGAACAACGCAAACTCAGCCATACAATCCACCTTACCAGAGAAGTTTTAATAGAATACAGTAAACACAAAATTCAAGCTATTACCCTTTCAACCAAAATCAATCTCGCAGACCACAACGACAAGACACCCCGAACATAAGCAATTACCTCGCTCAACAATTTCAGAACTACAAACAAAATTTCCCAATTAACAGACCACAACCAAAATACTGTTCACACTGTAAAACAACAACTGGCCATACTTTTGATGAATGACGTAGCAAATTCTTCTCAAGAAACTTCAATCCTACAAACCAAAACCAACCAAATAAGAACAGTAACACAGAAGAAATCACAAACAAATTCAGCAACATGCGAATAAATGTAATACATCCTCAGCAAGAAATAAACCAACCAGAACAACACACACAACCGAACCAGGGAAACTCCAACGGATCCGACCAGTCCTAGGAGAGCCACTGCCATCGGATCAACACATGAATCAATTCCACATCGACCAACCAAATAACAATCAAAACGAACATTCTCTCCAAATGGGTACCATCCCCGAGATGTACCTAAACTTCACAAAAACAAGCAAAGTACACATTATCCAAAACCAACAAATTCAACAAAGCCCAGCCGCTCAAAATTCAAATCATAACGAGACCAGCTCTCACAACATAGTATGTAAGCAACAAATTCAACGAAGCCCAGCCGCTCAAAACTCAAATCATAACGAGACCAGCTCACACAACATAGTATGTAAGCAACAAATTCAACAAAGCCCAGTCGCTCAAAACTCAAATCATAACGAGACCAGCTCTCACAACATAGTATATAAGCAACAAATCCAACAGAGCCCAGTCGCTCGCCAATCCAACCAAACGGGACCAGCTTCTCGAACATTAGACATTAAGAAAAATCAAACCCCAGAAATCGAAATCAACAGCACACCGGATTTACAATTAGAAACCGAAAAACTTCAACTCATAGACACATTCGCAATCCTACTTATAATCTTAATGACAAAAATCGCACAATTAACCAAGCACATTACACTTAAACCAATTAATAAAATACACAAAATACTAACTTCAAGCATAACCAACCTCGTACAGAACGTATTACAGAAAACAGCAAAACTACAGAAAACTTTAGCTACATACAGACATCTCCACTACCCTGAAAACCCAACAACAACGCCTCAAAGACCGGTAGGAGAGCCGCCCCCCTTAGATCCAAGTAGTAGTCAAATTAACAAACCGCAAAACATTCAAAACCCAAATACTCTCACTCAATAAAACAAATATATCTACCAAAAACAAAAACAGAATCAATTTAAACTTACCCAGACGCACACGAAAAACATAAGAAATTAACCGCTCAAGTTAATTTACCGAGAAAAACACTTCTTCAAATTAACCGACAGAGTGAGGTTAACCAGCATATTTTTGCAAATAAGAAACTAAAATCATCAAGCTCAGCCGCTGATAACCAAAAACAAACCCTTAATTTTAATCAAACCAGTTCAACGTGCCCCGGCACACATCAAAATCATATGAAATCAATCCCTCACGTTAATTCACCGAGAATAACCATTTCTACAATTAACCGACAGAGTGAGATTGACTATCATACATTAGTTAGTAAGTCAATGAGTCCAGATGCTCCTTTATCAAATTTAGTTAGTAAGCAAACGAGTCCCGACACTCAACAAACAAATAATCAAAATCATATCAAAAGCATATCAAATTACACGAGCCCAGGCGCTCTCTCACGAAATTTAGTTAGTAAGCCCATGAATCAAAATGAATATCATCAATCAAACGAAAATGACATTTCCTTAAACATTATTATTATTATCTTATATCTAATTCGTACGATTTTCATGTCATCCTATCCCAAGGTACAAAATAAAGTACATAGAATCTACAGTAATATCGAAAATTTTCTTAGACTGATAAAACTAGATAAAACTCTCAAATTCAAAATAATATACCATAAAATCCGAAACCATATAAAATACAATAATAAACATTTGAGCATCACTAGAAAACCGAACCAAAATAACTATCCAATAATGAATAATCCAATAGACAAACAACACGCTCACAACCCACCAATCAGTCTCAAAAATTCTAAACCCAACAATTGTGTTCAAAATCCTACCACGGTTAGCATGAATAATACTCCATCATCCTACATCCCAGATTCCACATACCAGTACACCAATTTCAAAACTAGAAAAAAAACAATAACAAATCTCTTTGTTCTTTTGAAACCACTATTAACCAACTCCTAAACTAACGAATTAACTCTTAAAACCTATTTTTTTTACGCTTGCATACTTACGCAAAGCAAACTTTTTTCTTCTCACGATCATACTAACAAATATAATTACAAATGTGAGATGAAACAAGAAATTTTCTACTAATATATTAACCAACTAACAAATTAAATACCACAATCGAGATGAATCAGAAAAGTTACAACTCGCAATATTCAAATAACATTCAAATTATTTATTACTCATTGAATATTCAACATTTTTCAACCCATCCATTTAATCACTTTTAACGAAAATCGTCAAACATTTTATTATCTTGGAGTTGTACAACATTTATTAGTATACTTAACCCAATCACGTCTTAATACCCTAAACCAATTAATAATTTATTTCTCGTAAATCCATCGAATAAATTCCATATGTAACATTAAAAATATGATCAACATTGTCGACACCTACCACTTTACCCAACACTATTCAGATATCACCCAATAATATTCACATTATTACCTATTTGTATATAAATATTATACAACATTAATTTCATCCCATTGACTACATATTGTTCACCATTAATCACGCAATTATAAAATAAGTATACTACCTAAACGGACATCAAGAAAGAAAATAGCTCTATGAGTCAAAATTTTCCATTTTAAAAAATAAACACAAAGAAAGAATCCAGATCAAAATCTGTTAACAATGAAGCAGAGAGAAATATACCATAACAACAAGAAGATCCAACCAGCATTAAAACACAGCATCGAAGAGTAGTACCGAAACAACAGCAGAAGCAACATGAAAATAGCATCGAAACTGTATTTAGAATACCATCAAAATCGCATTGAAACAAGCATCAAACCAGCACCAAAAGATCAACGAGAACCATCATCAAAGCATCAGTAAAAGCACATTGAAAACGTATATCGAAACACAATTAAAAACTACTACGCAACAGCATCAAACAAGCATAACAAACGAGTACAGAAACTGCATTAAAATTATTTCGAAATAATAGAAAAGCCGCATAGAACCAGCATAGAAAAACAACATCAAAACAGTTTCGAACAATATCGAAAAACAGCATCTAAACAACAATGAAATCAGCATCGAAACAGCATCGAAATTATATCGAAAATTCACCATAATACAACTTCACCACAGTACGTTTATCATAAATCGAACACTTCAAACAAAATATAAATATATAACAGTCGAGACAATTTCAAACGAAAATGATTCAGCACACCAAGTCAAGCAGAAGCTATGGATACAACCAGTGTAGATTAGACAAGGATATAAAGAACATACAACGTAAGACACAAACAATAAACACGTAAAGTCAAAAAAAAAATCCATTCAAATACCAAAACAAAGGTTGAAAACACCACACAATGGGAAAAAAGCAGCGACTCAACAAAAAAAAAAAAAAAATCAAACAAAGCCGAGACCAGCTCTCGCAACCTAGTATATAAGAAGCAAATCAAACGAGTCCAGACACTCACCAAACAAAGCCGAGACCAGTTTTCACAACCTAGTATATAAGAAGCAAATCAAACGAGTCCAGACACTCACCAAACAAAGCCGAGACCAGTTCTCACAACCTAGTATATAAGAAGCAAATCAAACGAGTCCAGACACTCATCAAACAAAGCCGAGACCAGCTCTCACAACCTAGTACGTAAGCAAAAGAGCCCAGCCGCTCATAAATTAAACAAAACGAGCCCCGACGCTCATAAACCAAACTAAACGAGTCCAGAATTAAACAAAACAAACCCAGCCGCTAACAAATAAAATCAACATCTCACAAATAAACCAATAACCAACTCAAGCAATCATTTAAAGTATCTCAATGTCAATACGACGCCAAGAACTCAAAACAAAAGAAAATCAAAAAACACTAAAGAAGAAGCGTAACCAGAAAACAATCAATATGAAAGCTCAAACACACAGAATCCAGAAAACAACAAGCTCATCAACAGTAGACTATCAAATAAAAGCCATCGCTACAATTCCGGTGCGAAACATAAATTACACAACAATCGACTATCACCTAAAATCTGTCATTACAAATCTCGATACACAATACAAATCCAACATTAAACAGAACTAAAATTACAAAACGGAGATGCACAACGCGAAATCATCCTCAAATTATTACAAATCACGATGCACAACAAAAATTCATCATCAAGCAAAATCTATCAAACCAAGCCAAGATGCACAACATAAATTCATCAAGATGCAAAACCTATCGTTACAAAAATTCATCATCAAGCAAATCTACCATTACAAATCACGATGCACAACAAAAATTCATCATCAAACAATCATCATCTATCAAAGCAAGTCAAGATGCACAACATGAATTCATCAGGAAGCAAAATCTATCGTTACATAAATTTATCATCAAGTAAATCTACCATTGAAAATCTCGATGTACAACAAAATTTATCATCAAACAAAAAAACCCATTGTAAACCACGATCCACAACACAAATCCATCATCATCAAAACTAGCCTGCTCATCAACATCAGACCACCAAACAACAAAAACAAACAAAAAAAATGTAAAAACAAAAATAAATCTTAACCTTATTCGATTCCCATTTCAAATCTTTCATTTTATCAAAATATAATTACATTTACTTTAAATATCAATTCGTTTTACCAATTATAATCAAAAATCCATCAAAGTATTTCATTCATATTTTTTTGATTAACTCATTCTTATTTAATTAACAAATTATTTATCATAGCAAATCATTACTTCAAAAAAAAAATTTTTTTTTTAATTCATTCATATAAAATTAAAAAAACAAAACTACATCACAATAAATAATAATTTATCATATTAAAATTAAAAATCAAAATTTATCAAAATAATTCATTACATTAATTCATTACTTCCTTAAATTAATTGCAAACTAATTCTTTCAAGTAAAAATTAAATATTTATTTAAAACTCTAGATGTAAAGTAAAAACATAAATTTTTCCAAGCAAAATTGACATTTGCAAAAATAACTATCTATAAAAATCAACAACAACTAAATTGAAAATTCAACAATCACATAGTCCATAACAAAAATAAAATCCCTTACAGGAATTTTATTTCGCGATGAAAGAGAGGTGTGTTGTGATATTCACAACCCCATTCTCGCCTAAAAATACACACATTTTCCATAAAACGATAACGACAACAAAAAACCGCGGAAATATACGCTAACGACATTCCAGTCATGTAAACAAAAATTCATTTCTATAATCGCATATGACATACGTACATACTTGTACATGATATATGAAATTGTATACAAAGTCGCGACGGACGCGATAAATAAGTATATATATATACAATGTGGTGTATAAAAACACAAACAAAAAACATGTGCGCTATGCGTTTATAAATTTAAAAAAATTACAAAACATATTGCAAAACAACAACAAAACATAAAAACAAAATAAAATCGTCACGCGAATCTAATTGTAAAATTGCCAAATTACTAAAATCAAAGTAGGTAAAATCGAAATAAATAAAATTTTGTCGAATGTAAAGTATGTAAACCTAAATTAATTAAAACAGTTGAATTTTCAATAATAAAAGTTGTTGGTAGAACATTAAGTAAAAAATTAGTATATAAGATCTAAAAATTTATTCATAAATACAGTTACAGTTATATTCATAAGTTGTATTAGCCAACATCATAAAACAAGTCTATTATTTTGAACCAGTTGAACCAGAGAAACGAAACTAGTAAGTATATTCATCATACTAATAATAAAGGCACCGTCTTCTTAATATCAGGCAACTAACCCTACATGGCAAAGTGGGGCATAAAGTGAAGAAATGTTTCTAAAACATATTAGCTTTATGAATTGCAATTTATTAAGATAGACTAAATTCTTACTAACATAACACGCACCTATAAGGTGTTCTCAAATAATTTCAACTTTTATTTAGTAATAGTGGACAAGCCCCTACCAGAGGTAAGCGCACTATTCACTAAATAAACTAAAAAACCATTTCTAAACCTATTATCAATCAATACGAACAATCAAACATTATATTATCAACCACATCCGAATAATAAAACAACTTGAGCGCCATCCATTTTAAGGGCTAGTTGCTTCGGCAGGTGAGTTGTTACACACTCCTTAGCGGGTTACAACTTCCATGACCACCGGCCTGCTGTCTTAAGCAAGCAACACCTTTCATGGTATCTGAATGAGTCATTAATTTTGGCGCCGTAACATAACGTTTGGTTCATCCCACAGCGCCAGTTCTGCTTACCAAAAGTGGCCCACTAGGCACAATATATCATTAAAGAACCTCTAATGACTTCAATCAAGAAAGTCGAGAATCTTACCCATTTAAAGTTTGAGAATAGGTTGAGGTCGTTTCGGCCCCAATTCCTCTAATCATTCGCTTTACCAGATAAGACTATTTTCCAAAATATTAATATGCACCAGCTATCCTGAGGGAAACTTCGGAGGGAACCAGCTACTAGATGGTTCGATTGGTCTTTCTGACTTCGACCTGATCAGGTATAGTTCACCATCTTTCGGGTCACAGTATATATGCTTACAGTACGCTTTAACTCATAGAACATAAGCAATATGAGTTGATTAAAACGCCCATGGATGAAGATGCAATTATATAAAGTTACATGTAATCCCATATATTAGTTACGTTAATTATGCCTTTAGGCTTAAAAGCCCAATGACTCGCACATATACTAGACTTCTTGGTCCGTGTTTCAAGACGGGTCCCAAAGGTATCCCAAATCATTTCATTGCCGATAGGATCATTTACTCGAACTGCATTTATATTAAATAAACCGTTACGATATTCGCAGCAAATATGCTTGTACGATCAGATACATGTGTCATCATATTGGCAGATATTTTTATAGTTCCCTAAGAAACATTCACAAGTGAATGCGAAAGGAGCTTCATATAAAATCATTGACAAATATCTACATTTGTAGTATGCTGATAACACATCGCAATGTGATAATAGAAGAAAACTGCATAATATAATTTCATGATAACATCAATTATTATATCAATGAATCTCTTCGTTTATAAGTTCGGGTTCATTGAGTTTAACCACTTAGTGGTTTCACGTACTGTTTAACTCTCTATTCAGAGTACTTTTCAACTTTCCCTCACGGTACTTGTTCGCTATCGGTCTCTTGGTTATATTTAGTCTTACATGGAGTTTACCACCAACTTAGTGCTGCACTATCAAGCAACACGACTCTCTAGAGATATCTTCTAAAGCAAGGTTACAGTCACTACGGGCCTGGCACCCTCTATGGGTAAATGGCCCCATTCAAGATGGACTTGAACATATAATCAAAATGCATAAGATAATAGATACTCCTTTACATTGAATTTCCATTCTACCAGTAATCAGTAGAAGAACTTAATGCTGGACACTTCCCATTTCGCTCGCCGCTACTAAGGGAATCTTAGTTAATTTCTTTTCCTCTCCTAATTAATATGCTTAAATTCAGGAGGTAATCACATATGAGTTGAAGTCACATCTAATATTGTGTTAGTGAATAAGCGGCGATATAAAAACTATATAAACAGACATAATAAATGACTTACGTCTTTAACCGTCATATTATTACACAAACTACAAGTTATGCGATATTGTAAATATGGATAATATTTACATATCATTAATTAATAAAAAATAATTTATTTTGCTTATATTAGTGACCCTCAACCATATGTGGTCCAAGCAGAGTAACATGTACAGTGTTGGGAAAAAAAAAGTGGGACAAACGAATTTATTGCAAATTGGAGTCTTTTTTTGCTAAAATTACAAAACTTTTGAAAACAATTTGTTTATTGTTTCATTTTAAATACATGTATGACGTAATTTTTTGAAAAAAAAAATTTACCTGCAATTTAGGGGCAGAACCCCGAAAAATGCCAAAATATTCAAAATACGTTGATGGGTGTTAAAGTAATTTAATAAATTAAACACTTATTTTTTATTTTTTTGTTTGTGTTTTATTGATTCAAGATGTATTCAAGATGTATTGATTTTGAAGTTCAATCTTTAATATTAATATTTTGTTGGACCGCCTTTTGTTTTAATTACACCGGTTTTGTTTTAGTTACAACCCCGCAACTGATGTGCAAAAAAATTGGTCAAGCAATTATTTTATTTTACGCCTACCGTTCTCGGCCGTCGTTAGGGTGCAGTTGTTTTATTGCCTGTAATTTTTTTTTTGAGTATAAATAGTGCATATTTTGTAAGGTTTAAGTTATTCTGTAAGTGATTCTAGTCAAATAAAGAATAAAGTGCAATTTTAGTTTAAAAAAATGGGACAAGTTAGTGAGCAGTGTAAAAGCAATATGTTGATTTTGGCGCGAGCAAATTTAACCATTCGTGAAATAGCTGAAAGATTAAACATTCCTAAAAGTACTGTAGCGAGGAATCTTAAAAAAATGCGAGAGATGGGCAGTACACAAAGAAAGAAAGGCTCTAGAAGGCCCAGAAAGACAACTCCAGTGGAAGATCGTTTTATAATATTACAATGTCGTCGGAACCGTTTTAAAACTTCATCAGACATAAGACAGGATCTTGAGCGAGCAACGGGAAAAAAAATTTCAGCCAGCTTAGTGAGAAAGAGACTTGTTAAAGCTGGTTTGAGAGCACTTAAACCAGTCCAGAAGCCTGAGTTCACACTACTAGTGAAAAAAAAACGTTTGCTATGGGCCCAGGCGCATGTTTCTTGGACTCCAGAGATGTGGAATGAAGTGATCTTCTCCGATGAATCAAAATTCAAGCTACATGTTGGAGATGGAAGAATTCTCGTAAGGAGAAAACTGGGCGAGAGACTTAGCAACGAATGTCTTTTAAGACTTCCACCGAAAAATGAAGGAGTTATGGTCTGGGGATGCTTTTCTGGACATGAAACCGGTAGATTGTGCTTCCTTAGTTCTAGCGTGACAGCAGCTGTTTATCTGCAGGTCCGTCAGAACGAATTAGAGCCTTCTGTGTTAAAGTTCTTTGGCGAGACTTGCCCATTTATTTTTCAACAGGACAATGCTCCGTGCCATACCGCCAAAGTGGTGAGTTATTAATTTTGAATTGTAGATAGACAAACTGGCTTTCAGATAAACATAAATAATTTGTTAAAAACTTGTTTTTTTTGCTTATCTCTTCATTTAAAGGTAAAAAAGTACTTCGAAGAAAACAGTATCGATGTGTTGAACTGGCCCCCGTATAGTCCAGACTTAAATCCAATTGAAAATATTTGGTCTATAATGAAGCTAGAAGTAGCAAGGAAGCGCCCAGAATCGATTGAAGCTTTAAAAAGTTTGTTGATCACGATTTGGGAATCCATATCTCCTGCGACTTTGAGAAATTTATCAAATTCAATTAATCGGAGGTGTATCGCTGTAATAAAAGCAAGAGGCGGTCCAACAAAATATTAATATTAAAGATTGAACTTCTATAAATCAATAAAACACAAACAAAAAAATAAAAAATAAGTGTTTAATTTATTACATTACTTTAACACCCATCAACGTATTTTGAATATTTTGGCATTTTTCGGGGTTCTGCCCCTAAATTGCAGGTAAATTTTTTTTTTCAAAAAATTACGTCATACATGTATTTAAAATGAAACAATAAACAAATTGTTTTCAAAAGTTTTGTAATTTTAGCAAAAAAAAGACTCCAATTTGCAATAAATTCGTTTGTCCCACTTTTTTTCCCAGCACTGTACTATTAGCATGGACCGCAATATGCGTGGACAATAGTAATTTGGAGTAATGCAAGGAAATATTCACGTTACCGGGGAACAAATAAACTGGCGCTGATTTTTATATCTCGTATTAATTTTTAGTATTAAGTTATAGATTTATCGGATTTATAAGGAAAATCAAAATTATCAAGTTTAAATAAAAATGTTAAAATGTTTTGAACAGAAGAACCATAAGTTAGTTGTGCTGTTATTTTTAAAGAGAAATGCGTTTTTTAATACAGGTAGCGTAATTTTTAAATAATGTAATTCTATTACCAGCTTGGATCCACAGTCGTTAAATTGAATCTACTTAGCTTTAAGTGGAATTAACATATTTCAAAGGAAACCAATAAAAATATTTTCTACTTCGCAAAATGGTAATTTTAGTTACAGCGGCGTTAATTCAAGAAATCTACATGCTTCATTCTACTTAAACTTGTAGGTTCGTTTAATTTCTCCCAATAAGTTTATTTTACAAAACAAAACGAAAGAAGTACATACTCGTATAGTAGTGGCTGTATTCCGGAAACTCTAAGATGGGCAGTTAATTATGTGTTTAACCTCAATCGGTAAATAGATAAATCTTTCAAAACATTAATATTTGCATATCAGTATATTTTTTTGTTTGGTTTTAATTATAAATAATAACTGAATATTATAATTAACGTTTTTTTCGAATAAATTGTATTTTAAATATAGATTATTATAGATTATTTTCAAACACTTTTAAAAATGTTTTTTGTGTACGCTACACTTTTATGTTAATTTGTGTAGCTACACTTTTTATTAACTTTAGCAACTTCACACCGGTAGGGGTGAATATATTGTGGTCAACATCCGCCTTTCTTTTGCTACGAATCTACATAGATTTAAGTTGCACTACCTTAGCTTCTACATTGAAGAATTAAACATACTGGTATTTTACTTAGTAACATGTATAGTGGTTTTGTTAATAAAAACAGTTTTGTATAATAAAAATCAATATTCTCGCTTGAATTTATTATTCTCGCCTGCCAAAAAAATCGACCGAAATAAGATGAAACATATAGTCTAAAGCACGCGAAGATGTCCTCAGCGTCTCGCTAATATATATACAGGCCGTTCCTACAACTTATCCACCAATTTACCGAACGTTCGCTCCGTACATAATTCTTACAGGTTTTATATTGGTAGTGTCGAGCCAGTATATCAACGTCGATTTCAAACCCCATTCATACGTAAATACCTGTATAATGGCTTTATTTCCTTTTTCCAGAAAATTTGATTTCCAATTTAGGTTACCGCCTAAGATACCGCACGCCCAAGAGAGGCACCTCGCTTTATCAGTAAAAGTAAGTCTAGTGCCAAAATAGAAGAGGGAACATTTAAAATTTTGTGTTTCCTAGTAAATAGGTCCAGCCCTGTTCGAATGGATGGACCCCAATACTCGAATGCTTTTCTATTTTGTGATGAGTAAAACGGCCACAAAAATTAAACAATTCTGAATTAAAAGTGATGCTTTTCTGGATTAAAAACGTACCTTTTTAATTCATTTTAAAAATGAATTCAAACTATTATAAAAAATCAAATAAAATATTCCGGTTTTATTTCATTATAAATATGAAATAGGTAAGATACTCGTAAACTGAAATAAAATATGATATTTTTAAGCTAAAATACCATTTTTTCGACGACCATTTTAAATTCAGCCTTTTTTATGTACATACTCTTCTCTTTCAAATCTTCAATATTTCATTATAAGTGACTTGCGATACGAAACTTTAAGGATTTCGCACTTGAAAATGTTCATAAATCACACAGTCGAATTTAATAACTGGAAGTGATTTGATTAGTAGAAATAATCTTCCTAAGGCGGGAGTTCTCGGAAATATCTAGTATTGCCCATTTTATCACACAAAACTCTCCAAGACTTGCTTGTGTATGCTGCAGATCACTTCAATTTATTCACGAAACTTCCTTTAACCTTCCTTTGTCCCTTTTTAATAATTTTAAGGTTCTCCTTCTAGGAATTCCAAACCCAAAGCCTTTCTACTAATTTTAGTTGTACTGTTGGCTTTTTTACATTTTTTCTGGTAGGTCCCAAGTTCCACTGACAGCCATATTGGTATTCGCCTGCTCCGAAGCTTTGTCAGGTCGTATACGCTTATATCAGCCAGATATTGTAGTAACAATGCTTATCTCTAGTCAAGTCCCCATTATGTTGCCGTCATATCGAGTAGAAGGTAGAAGTAAAAAGTGTTTATATTACTTTTCAGAAGAATGCTGGATCTAATTCTCGGGATTACTTGAGAATATGATTCAATACCCGTTCGCTGCCAAAACGGCTTTGGTGTAATGCAGGATGATCTAAATTTATTGTAGCCTGTTTCAGCCAAAAATTCACAACTATGCATACTATACTACCCGCTACCGCAGGCTAATTGGTCACACTACCGTCTGGTTGGTTGGTTTCCAATTTCTTCAATTTGGCCTCCTGTATCATTTTTGGCTCGATCCTATAATGTACTCCAGGAGTTATTGGCCCAAAGTCAAATATGTAACGCCGTTTGTATTTGGAAGAGAGACTAGCGCGATTGGTTATTTATATTCATAGGGAAAAATTACATTTTTGTTTCCCCTGTGTAACGATATTTCTAATTATTGGTCGGAAGATAAAGATTGCTTGGTTAAATAATGCCCTGGAATCATCCAAATTTGGCTGGGTTGAAAGGCAAACGCGTGCTCTTGATTTAATAATTTGAATTTCCTCCTTGCTACCACTGTAAGCTTCGCAATTGCTGCGCATGCAGTCAGTTTAACACGCCCTTATCCCCAACCCGCATTCCCGTGTGGGGGTTTTCCGCTGTCACGGTTCCTGTCTCATTTTACAGAGTTATTGGGCTTATGGGTTAGGTGTAGTTCAAACACTAATCCTACAACGGATTCTAAAATACCATATTTATGTAAATTACCTGGAATTTACACTGATTTTTTAAAAATTGGGCGATCGAACCATCGCGTGACAGAAAAGTTAAATTTATAGAAATATAACACAGGTTTACAATTGTTTGCGACATTTGGTGTGCCGTAGTTTTAGGTTCAGATTTTCCAACTAAACTTGAATCTATTCTACTAAAATATTTAAAAAAATGTTATACGTGTTTTTATATATTTCAGTACTTGGGGCCAACCACTTGCGCCATAACTTCCCGAAATGTTCGAATTATTATATAGCAATTCAATTTGATTCCAATAAATTATGCACCTCATTACAATAATCTGTTTCAAAATCTACCCAATATCGATATAATTTTACTTCGATGAATTGTAAAATCTCCATAGTAAATTCCTTTGGGACAGGAAAAATGTGCGAAAACGAATTGTGCGAAGATACAATTCATCGAAAAAATTCATAATAACTAAAATGCCCTAACTGTTGGCTCAGATTTGAGCAGTTTCCCATGATGTTAGGCAAAAATGAAGTTCTGCGTAATTGCTCAGCATAGCCTAGAGATTTGTCATGTGAATTTTTTCAAAAATTGGAGCATTTTTAGAGCCAGCATCAGCTTGGGAAATATCTTATGCAAGAGTATTCGTCGATTTTCGAGCTTCCCATGACGAGAGTATTCATATCTCAGCTCCTACTAAAGAAATCGCCAAGCGGCTTACTGCACTAGGTAGAGAACAAACTATAGCATATCTATGTTAAATATCATATTTATGTGAATTACCTGGAATTTACACTGATTTTTTAAAAATTGGGGAATCGAACCATCGCGTGATAGAAAAGTTAAATTTATAGAAATGTAACACAGGTTTACAATTTTTTGCGACATTTGGTGTACCGTAGTTTTAGGTTCAGATTTTCAAACTAAACTTGAATCTATTCTACTAAAATATTTAAAAAAATGTTATACGTATTTTTATATATTTCAGTACTTGGGGCCAACCACTTGCGCCATAACTTCCCGAAATGTTCGAATTATTAGAGCAATTCAATTTGATTCCAATAAATTATACATCTCATCACAATAATCTGTTTCAAAATCTACCCAATATCGATATAATTTTATTTCGATGAATTGTAAAATCACCATAGTAAATTCCTTTGGGACCCGAAAAATGTGCGAAAACGAATTGTGCGAAGATACAATTCATCGAAAAAAATTCATAATAACTAAAATGCCCTAACTGTTGGCTCAGATTTGAGCAGTTTCCCATGATGTTAGGCAAAAATGAAGTTCTGCGTTATTGCTCAGCATAGCCTAGAGATTTCCCATGTAAATTTTCTCGATAATTGGAGCATTTGTAAAGCAAGCATCAGCTTGGGAAATATCTTATGCAAGAGTATTCGTCGATTTTCGAGCTTCACATGACGAGATGATTGGAGCATTTTTAGAGCAAGCATCAGCTTGGGAAATATCTTATGCAAGAGTATTCGTCGATTTTCGAGCTTCACATGACGAGATGATTGGAGCATTTGTAGAGCAAGCATCAGCTTGGGAAATATCTTATGCAAGAGTATTCGTCGATTTTCGAGCTTCACATGACGAGAGTATTCGTATCTCAGTTCCTACTAAAGAAATCGCCAAGCGGCTCACTGCACTAGATAGAGGACAAACAATAGCATATCTATGTTAAATACCATATTTATGTGCATTACCTGGAATTTACACTGATTTTTTAAAAATTGGGCGATCGAACCATCGCGTGACAGAAAAGTTAAATTTATAGAAATTTAACACAGGTTTACAATTTTTTGTGACATTTGGTGTGCCGTAGTTTTAGGTTGAGATTTTCAAACTAAACTTGAATGTATTCTACTAAAATATTTAAAAAAATGTTATACGTGTTTTTATATATTTCAGTACTTGGGGCCAACCACATGCGCCACAACTTCCCGAAATGTTCGAATTATTATATAGCAATTCAATTTGATTCCAATAAATTATGCACCTCATTACAATAATCTGTTTCAAAATCTACCCAATATCGATATAATTTTACTTCGATGAATTGTAAAATCTCCATAGTAAATTCCTTTGGGACCGGAAAAATGTGCGAAAACGAATTGTGCGAAGATACAATTCATCGAAAAAATTCATAATAACTAAAATGCCCTAACTGTTGGCTCAGATTTGAGCAGTTTCCCATGATGTTAGGCAAAAATGAAGTTCTGCGTTATTGCTCAGCATAGCCTAGAGATTTCCCATGTGAATTTTCTCGATAATTGGAGCATTTGTAAAGCAAGCATCAGCTTGGGAAATATCTTATGCAAGAGTATTCGTCGATTTTCGAGCTTCACATGACGAGATGATTGGAGCATTTTTAGAGCAAGCATCAGCTTGGGAAATATCTTATGCAAGAGTATTCGTCGATTTTCGAGCTTCACATGACGAGAGTATTCGTATCTCAGCTCCTACTAAAGAAATCGCCAAGCGGCTTACTGCACTAGATAGAGGACAAACTATAGCATATCTATGTTAAATACCATATTTATGTGAATTACCTGGAATTTACACTGATTTTTTAAAAATTGGGCGATCGAACCATCGCGTGACAGAAAAGTTAAATTTATAGAAATTTAACACAGGTTTACAATTTTTTGTGACATTTGGTGTGCCGTAGTTTTAGGTTCAGATTTTCAAACTAAACTTGAATGTATTCTACTAAAATATTTAAAAAAATGTTATACGTGTTTTTATATATTTCAGTACTTGGGGCCAACCACTTGCGCCATAACTTCCCGAAATGTTCGAATTATTATATAGCAATTCAATTTGATTCCAATAAATTATGCACCTCATTACAATAATCTGTTTCAAAATCTACCCAATATCGATATAATTTTACTTCGATGAATTGTAAAATCTCCATAGTAAATTCCTTTGGGACCGGAAAAATGTGCGAAAAGGAATTGTGCGAAGATACAATTCATCGAAAAAATTCATAATAACTAAAATGCCCTAACTGTTGGCTCAGATTTGAGCAGTTTCCCATGATGTTAGGCAAAAATGAAGTTCTGCGTAATTGCTCAGCATAGCCTAGAGATTTGTCATGTGAATTTTTTCAAAAATTGGAGCATTTTTAGAGCCAGCATCAGCTTTGGAAATATCTTATGCAAGAGTATTCGTCGATTTTCGAGCTTCCCATGACGAGAGTATTCATATCTCAGCTCCTACTAAAGAAATCGCCAAGCGGCTTACTGCACTAGGTAGAGGACAAACTATAGCATATCTATGTTAAATATCATATTTATGTGAATTACCTGGAATTTACACTGATTTTTTAAAAATTGGGGAATCGAACCATCGCGTGATAGAAAAGTTAAATTTATAGAAATGTAACACAGGTTTACAATTTTTTGCGACATTTGGTGTACCGTAGTTTTAGGTTCAGATTTTCAAACTAAACTTGAATCTATTCTACTAAAATATTTAAAAAAATGTTATACGTGTTTTTATATATTTCAGTACTTGGGGCCAACCACTTGCGCCATAACTTCCCGAAATGTTCGAATTATTAGAGCAATTCAATTTGATTCCAATAAATTATGCATCTCATCACAATAATCTGTTTCAAAATCTACCCAATATCGATATAATTTTATTTCGATGAATTGTAAAATCTCCATAGTAAATTCCTTTGGGACCCGAAAAATGTGCGAAAACGAATTGTGCGAAGATACAATTCATCGAAAAAAATTCATAATAACTAAAATGCCCTAACTGTTGGCTCAGATTTGAGCAGTTTCCCATGATGTTAGGCAAAAATGAAGTTCTGCGTTATTGCTCAGCATAGCCTAGAGATTTGCCATGTAAATTTTCTCGATAATTGGAGCATTTGTAAAGCAAGACGAGATGATTGGAGCATTTTTAGAGCAAGCATCAGCTTGGGAAATATCTTATGCAAGAGTATTCGTCGATTTTCGAGCTTCACATGACGAGATGATTGGAGCATTTGTAGAGCCAGCATCAGCTTGGGAAATATCTTATGCAGGAGTATTCGTCGATTTTCGAGCTTCCCATGACGAGAGTATTCATATCTCAGCTCCTACTAAAGAAATCGCCAAGCGGCTTACTGCACTAGATAGAGGACAAACTAAAGCATACCTATGTTAAATACCATATTTATGTGAATTACCTGGAATTTACACTGATTTTTTAAAAATTGGGCGATCGAACCATCGCGTGACAGAAAAGTTAAATTTATAGAAATTTAACACAGGTTTACAATTTTTTGTGACATTTGGTGTGCCGTAGTTTTAGGTTGAGATTTTCAAACTAAACTTGAATGTATTATACTAAAATATTTAAAAAAATGTTATACGTGTTTTTATATATTTCAGTACTTGGGGCCAACCACTTGCGCCATAACTTCCCGAAATGTTCGAATTATTATATAGCAATTCAATTTGATTCCAATAAATTATGCACCTCATTACAATAATCTGTTTCAAAATCTACCCAATATCGATATAATTTTACTTCGATGAATTGTAAAATCTCCATAGTAAATTCCTTTGGGACTGGAAAAATGTGCGAAAACGAATTGTGCGAAGATACAATTCATCGAAAAAATTCATAATAACTAAAATGCCCTAACTGTTGGCTCAGATTTGAGCAGTTCCCCATGATGTTAGGCAAAAATGAAGTTCTGCGTAATTGCTCAGCATAGCCTAGAGATTTGCCATGTGACATTTCTCGATAATTGGAGCATTTTTAGAGCCAGCATCAGCTTGGGAAATATCTTATGCAGGAGTATTCGTCGATTTTCGAGCTTCCCATGACGAGAGTATTCATATCTCAGCTCCTACTAAAGAAATCGCCAAGCGGCTTACTGCACTAGATAGAGGACAAACTATAGCATATCTATGTTAAATACCATATTTATGTGAATCACCTGGAATTTACACTGATTTTTTAAAAATTGGGCGATCGAACCATCGCGTGACAGAAAAGTTAAATTTATAGAAATTTAACACAGGTTTACAATTTTTTGCGACATTTGGTGTACCGTAGTTTTAGGTTGAGATTTTCAACTAAACTTGAATTTATTCTACTAAAATATTTAAAAAAATGTTATACGTGTTTTTATATATTTCAGTACTTGGGGCCAACTACTTGCGCCATAACTTCCCGAAATGTTCGAATTATTATAGCAATTCAATTTGATTCCAATAAATTATGCACCTCATCACAATAATCTGTTTCAAAATCTACCCAATATCGATATAATTTTATTTCGATGAATTGTAAAATCTCCATAGTAAATTCCTTTGGGACCCGAAAAATGTGCGAAAACGAATTGTGCGAAGATACAATTCATCGAAAAAATTCATAATAACTAAAATGCCCTAACTGTTGGCTCAGATTTGAGCAGTTTCCCATGATGTTAGGCAAAAATGAAGTTCTGCGTAATTGCTCAGCATAGCCTAGAGATTTGCCATGTAAATTTTCTCGATAATTGGAGCATTTTTAGAGCAAGCATCAGCTTGGGAAATATCTTATGCAAGAGTATTCGTCGATTTTCGAGCTTCACATGACGAGATGATTGGAGCATTTTTAGAGCCAGCATCAGCTTTGGAAATATCTTATGCAAGAGTATTCGTCGATTTTCGAGCTTCCCATGACGAGAGTATTCATATCTCAGCTCCTACTAAAGAAATCGCCAAGCGGCTTACTGCACTAGGTAGAGGACAAACTATAGCATATCTATGTTAAATACCATATTTATGTGCATTACCTGGAATTTACACTGATTTTTTAAAAATTGGGCGATCGAACCATCGCGTGACAGAAAAGTTAAATTTATAGAAATTTAACACAGGTTTACAATTTTTTGTGACATTTGGTGTGCCGTAGTTTTAGGTTGAGATTTTCAAACTAAACTTGAATGTATTCTACTAAAATATTTAAAAAAATGTTATACGTGTTTTTATATATTTCAGTACTTGGGGCCAACCACATGCGCCATAACTTCCCGAAATGTTCGAATTATTATATAGCAATTCAATTTGATTCCAATAAATTATGCACCTCATTACAATAATCTGTTTCAAAATCTACCCAATATCGATATAATTTTACTTCGATGAATTGTAAAATCTCCATAGTAAATTCCTTTGGGACCCGAAAAATGTGCGAAAACGAATTGTGCGAAGATACAATTCATCGAAAAAATTCATAATAACTAAAATGCCCTAACTGTTGGCTCAGATTTGAGCAGTTTCCCATGATGTTAGGCAAAAATGAAGTTCTGCGTAATTGCTCAGCATAGCCTAGAGATTTGCCATGTAAATTTTCTCGATAATTGGAGCATTTTTAGAGCAAGCATCAGCTTGGGAAATATCTTATGCAAGAGTATTCGTCGATTTTCGAGCTTCACATGACGAGATGATTGGAGCATTTTTAGAGCCAGCATCAGCTTTGGAAATATCTTATGCAAGAGTATTCGTCGATTTTCGAGCTTCCCATGACGAGAGTATTCATATCTCAGCTCCTACTAAAGAAATCGCCAAGCGGCTTACTGCACTAGGTAGAGGACAAACTATAGCATATCTATGTTAAATATCATATTTATGTGAATTACCTGGAATTTACACTGATTTTTTAAAAATTGGGGAATCGAACCATCGCGTGATAGAAAAGTTAAATTTATAGAAATGTAACACAGGTTTACAATTTTTTGCGACATTTAGTGTACCGTAGTTTTAGGTTCAGATTTTCAAACTAAACTTGAATCTATTCTACTAAAACATTTAAAAAAATTTATACGTGTTTTTATATATTTCAGTACTTGGGGCCAACCACTTGCGCCATAACTTCCCGAAATGTTCGAATTATTAGAGCAATTCAATTTGATTCCAATAAATTATGCACCTCATCACAATAATCTGTTTCAAAATCTACCCAATATCGATATAATTTTATTTCGATGAATTGTAAAATCTCCATAGTAAATTCCTTTGGGACAGGAAAAATGTGCGAAAACGAATTGTGCGAAGATACAATTCATCGAAAAAATTCATAATAACTAAAATGCCCTAACTGTTGGCTCAGATTTGAGCAGTTTCCCATGATGTTAGGCAAAAATGAAGTTCTGCGTTATTGCTCAGCATAGCCTAGAGATTTGCCATGTGAATTTTCTCGATAATTGGAGCATTTGTAGAGCAAGCATCAGCTTGGGAAATATCTTATGCAAGAGTATTCGTCGATTTTCGAGCTTCACATGACGAGAGTATTCATATCTCAGCTCCTACTAAAGAAATCGCCAAGCGGCTTACTGCACTAGGTAGAGGACAAACTATAGCATATATATGCTAAATACCATATTTATGTGGATTACCTGGAATTTACACTGATTTTTTAAAAATTGGGCGATCGAACCATCGCGTGACAGAAAAGTTAAATTTATAGAAATTTAACACAGGTTTACAATTTTTTGCGACATTTGGTGTGCTGTAGTTTTAGGTTCAGATTTTCAAACTAAACTTGAATCTATTCTACTAAAATATTTAAAAAAATGTTATACGTGTTTTTATATATTTCAGTACTTGGGGCCAAACATTTGCGCCATAACTTCCCGAAATGTTCGAATTATTATAGAGCAATTGAATTTGATTCCAACAAATTATGCACCTCATTACAATAATCTGTTTCAAAATCTACCCAATATCGATATAATTTTACTTCGATGAATTGTAAAATCTCCATAGTAAATTCCTTTGGGACCGGAAAAATGTGCGAAAACGAATTGTGCGAAGATACAATTCATCGAAAAAATTCATAATAACTAAAATGCCCTAACTGTTGGCTCAGATTTGAGCAGTTCCCCATGATGTTAGGCAAAAATGAAGTTCTGCGTAATTGCTCAGCATAGCCTAGAGATTTGCCATGTGACATTTCTCGATAATTGGAGCATTTTTAGAGCCAGCATCAGCTTGGGAAATATCTTATGCAGGAGTATTCGTCGATTTTCGAGCTTCCCATGACGAGAGTATTCATATCTCAGCTCCTACTAAAGAAATCGCCAAGCGGCTTACTGCACTAGATAGAGGACAAACTAAAGCATACCTATGTTAAATACCATATTTATGTGAATTACCTGGAATTTACACTGATTTTTTAAAAATTGGGCGATCGAACCATCGCGTGACAGAAAAGTTAAATTTATAGAAATTTAACACAGGTTTACAATTTTTTGTGACATTTGGTGTGCCGTAGTTTTAGGTTGAGATTTTCAAACTAAACTTGAATGTATTATACTAAAATATTTAAAAAAATGTTATACGTGTTTTTATATATTTCAGTACTTGGGGCCAACCACTTGCGCCATAACTTCCCGAAATGTTCGAATTATTATATAGCAATTCAATTTGATTCCAATAAATTATGCACCTCATTACAATAATCTGTTTCAAAATCTACCCAATATCGATATAATTTTACTTCGATGAATTGTAAAATCTCCATAGTAAATTCCTTTGGGACCCGAAAAATGTGCGAAAACGAATTGTGCGAAGATACAATTCATCGAAAAAATTCATAATAACTAAAATGCCCTAACTGTTGGCTCAGATTTGAGCAGTTCCCATGATGTTAGGCAAAAATGAAGTTCTGCGTAATTGCTCAGCATAGCCTAGAGATTTGCCATGTGAATTTTCTCGATAATTGGAGCATTTTTAGAGCCAGCATCAGCTTGGGAAATATATTATGCAAGAGTATTCGTCGATTTTCGAGCTTCCCATGACGAGAGTATTCATATCTCAGCTCCTACTAAAGAAATCGCCAAGCGGCTTACTGCACTAGATAGAGGACAAACTATAGCATATCTATGTTAAATACCATATTTATGTGAATCACCTGGAATTTACACTGATTTTTTAAAAATTGGGCGATCGAACCATCGCGTGACAGAAAAGTTAAATTTATAGAAATTTAACACAGGTTTACAATTTTTTGCGACATTTGGTGTACCGTAGTTTTAGGTTGAGATTTTCAACTAAACTTGAATTTATTCTACTAAAATATTTAAAAAAATGTTATACGTGTTTTTATATATTTCAGTACTTGGGGCCAACTACTTGCGCCATAACTTCCCGAAATGTTCGAATTATTATAGCAATTCAATTTGATTCCAATAAATTATGCACCTCATCACAATAATCTGTTTCAAAATCTACCCAATATCGATATAATTTTATTTCGATGAATTGTAAAATCTCCATAGTAAATTCCTTTGGGACCCGAAAAATGTGCGAAAACGAATTGTGCGAAGATACAATTCATCGAAAAAATTCATAATAACTAAAATGCCCTAACTGTTGGCTCAGATTTGAGCAGTTTCCCATGATGTTAGGCAAAAATGAAGTTCTGCGTAATTGCTCAGCATAGCCTAGAGATTTGCCATGTGAATTTTCACGATAATTGGAGCATTTTTAGAACAAGCATCAGCTTAGGAAATATCTTATGCAAGAGTATTCGTCGATTTTCGAGTTTCACATGACGAGAGTATTCATATCTCAGCTCCTACTAAAGAAATCGCCAAGCGGCTTACTGCACTAGATAGAGGACAAACTTTGGCATATCTATGTTAAATAACATATTTATGTGAATTACCTGGAAATTACACAATATTTCATTTTACATGACTTCTGAAATGTCCATAGGAAATCTTTACATGTAAGTACTGATGTTTAGATGAGAAATTTTGTTTCGATGAATTGTGTTTTCGATGAATAAGTTATTTGGAAAATTGTTTTCACGCACATTTGGTTATTGTAAAGTTGTAGTTTTCATATTTGTTTTTCGATGAATTGTTTGTCGCATAATTGTTTGTCGCAGAATTTTCGGAGAACCTTAAAATTTATATTTAATATCCGTAGAAGGTCGTCCTAATAAGACATCCAGTAGCCTAACTGCTTATCGAACTCAACCATTAAGACCGCTTTCAACATGTGTTCATTCAACCTTTTCTTTTATTTTTCGAAATTCCGTTTTCCAATAACAAAAGCGGGAGGTTGAGGTCATTGAAATCCATAGTCTAACCAACTGATGAAAATTATGTATCGATTCATGATGAGTAATGGATGATTTATTGATTTCATGATGATTTGATGTTTCTTATCTATTATCATTAATGTCATCTACATAAGAGTTTATCAGTTTTGGGAATAATCAAATTTTAATTGATTTGTGAATATAAATTCAAATTTTTCTTAATCACAATTTTTTTTCTTTATTAAATATCGATAGGGGTACTAAGGTTTAGATTTCATTTTTCCTTTCTAGGTTTGACTCAGTGCTGAATTCACTTGCTATCGCTTCGAAATTTAGTTTGGTTTCACTTTTACATTTACCTAATCGTTGTAGCATCAGTTAAACATTCATTTTTCATTTCATATGGCGTACTACCCTCGCTGTCATACAGCAACCTGGTTGGAGGATTGGATCATCACCGTACTTATATGATTAAATCAGCACATAACTTTATTTATTATACATTTATTTATTATTTCTACGACCTATTTATGTCGATTATTTATCTATTTATTGTTTATGTTGATTATTTATCTATTTATTTATTTAACAGTTTAATTTATTAGTTTAAACTATTTATTTAATATTATATATTAGCTACTTATTTAATTAGGTTATATTAAAATAATAGTGGTTGCTTATTGCATACTATTTCCTTAGAATTCCAGTTGCTAATCAATTTTATTTATTCATTTTTTTTTTGTCAATATATCTATTTATCCTACTCTCTAATGGATCCAAGTATCTACATCAAAAATTTATCACTCCCTGAGTTGGAAGTTGAATATCAAGTGAGGGGTATATTGGTCACTGATATCGATTCTTTAATAATAAATATATTTTTTAATAAATGCGCTAGTAGCGGAAAGGCTAGACCAGTCTTTAAAGCCCAAGAAATCGCATGTTATCGAAAATCCAGTGGACGAATTTATTGCTTGTAGCTCTAACGCTAAGGAACTTGGGAATACCCTTGCCACTCCTGCAGTTGTGCCTCCATTTAAGTTAATCATTTCCAGGTTGGCACAATGTACTCACTACAAAGATCGAGCAGAAAGATTGAGTAATAGTTTTGGTCCAGAGCAGAACCTATCTAACCTGCTATCTAGTTTAAGGCGAACTTTCTTTCACAACTAACATGAGTACTTCTAGCCTTAACGTAAGCCATTCATCTACCAAACCAGCCCAAACTCAACAATCTTTAATTCCAAGTGTGCAAGTATCAACTACTAATCCGGAGAATATGAGACCGCCTAAGATCAACTTTGTGGAAGCTCCCCTGACTACAAGTAGCTTTAAAGGTGCCTTATCTAGACATATACCATTTGAGGAGGCTAAAACACAATATAGCTCTGTAAATTATTTCTTAGCTAAAGTTAAGATGCCAGGAAAAAAACCTAGACAAGATCCTCCTAGACTTCACGATATGTCTTTTGTTGTCCCTGAGTTAGCAAGTGAGTTTGCTAGAATCATAGAGGATAATGCTATACCAACTCGGAACTATCATAATAATGATGTAAATCAGAACGAGTCTATTCAAAGCAACCTTAGGTTGGGGTATGCTTATAAGTTAAAACAAAACTGGAACTTATCGTTTGATGGTATGGACTCCAGTAACATTCTTGATTTTTTATATAGAATAGAGCAAATGGCAAATAATGATGGATATCCTCTAGAAAGTTTACCTTCCTTCCAAACGAGCAGAAGATTGGTTCTGGATATACAAGAAAGATAACCAAAACGTTTCTTGGAGAGTACTAAAATCAGCGATGTTATCTTACTTTAGCAGCGCTGATTACGAGAATGAGATCATGGAACAGATATTTAGAAGGCATCAATCGAATAGGGAGACATTTGCAGAATTTGCCTTAGCCATTCAAAAATTAAATTCCCGCCTTCAGCGTCGCCTTTCCGAAAGTGACTTAATATATAGGTTATTCCAAAATATGACCCGTGCATTGAAAAATGTCACCTTCGCATGCCAAAACGCTGTTAGGACAGTGGGTGAACTGCGAATTCTATGCCAGCGCTATGAACGCATGCGGGAGCAAACAGGCCACGATCCGAGACGGCTGTATGAGGTGAGCAGGAAACGTCCGACTGTGAATGAAATTCAAAATGATTTTTGTGCTTTGAATCTTAATCCTCATCTATTACAACAAGGATCTTCAAATGTGTTCCCACCGTTTTTTGATGGTGATCATGAACACCAGGAGGGTGTACATTTTTATGACTCGCATGCTCAAATTGAAGCTTTCAACTATCCAAGGTATCAAAACAATTATCAGTACCAACAACCTCCTAAACCGGGTCCTTCGGACCGGTGTTGGAATTGTTGGCAACCAAATCATAAGCATGACTTGTGTCCTGCTCCATGGCAAAAGTTGTACTGCATGGGATGTGGAGCACCAAAGGTCAAGCAAATAAATTGCCAGAGTTGTAGAGCAAAACGTTCGGGAAACTCGAAACAGGGTGTGAAAACTCCAATAGTTTCACACCCAGACCAGAAGAAGACAGACCAAACTCAAACCAACCTCACCCAGAATTCCTCGGAGGTCAAACTGGGATGAACGCTATAATAACTACTACACCGCAAATAACCTATTCACACAATAATAATACGGTTCAACAGAAATTAATAGAGAACAGATCTGAGTCTATTAAAATTGAAACCCCATCCGTTCAGGCTGAAGAATCATCTGGTGATGTAAAATCACCTGGTATATCTGACTTACAAAAAAATTCAAAATTCTATATTTCTTCTTATGTTAATCGTGCTAATAAAATAAAACGGGCTCTAAATTATTTTAGATACAAACGGAAACTTATTAAAAAGTGCATCTCTTCCTTAATCAAATGTTCAATTGATGGTGATCCACGTCCATATGCTACAATCCCAGTGAACTCAAAACCAATTATTGGCCTGTTGGATAGTGGTGGTAAATATAAGAAGATACAGGCGAACATTACTACCGCTGACGGTACTAAAAACATTATTGAGGGTTATGCGTGGTGTAAGAGTTGGGTTTGGTGATCGGGTTGAGGATATTAAATTATTTATAGTTCCTAGTTTAAAATCTCCTGTGTACCTAGGAATTAATTTCTGGTTAAAATTCAACCTTTTACCGCAAATTGGAACGTCCGAAAATATAGCTACGGATTGCAAACAGATCTGTGAACTGCATGAGGATAGCGAGACTATCTCGTTAAATAAACATGTTTTAAACTATACACAAAAACAAGATCTCGATAAAATAATAAACTCTTTTCCCTCCTTTTCAAAAGAAGGCTTAGGGCGAACACATTTGTATGCTCATGATATTGAGATCATTGAGGGGTGCACACCCATTAAACAGCGGTATTATCCGGTGTCACCAGCTGTGCAAAAAGATCTGTTCGCCGAAATTGACAGAATGATAGATCTACAAGTAATAGAGATTAGCAAGAGTCCTTGGAGCTCCCCTGTTACAAAAGGTCAAATGGAAAGTCCCGCCTTTATCTCGATGCTAGAAAATTATATAGAGTTACAAAAAAGGATGCTTATCCGTTGCCTATAATAGATGGGTTATTGGGGAGATTATCCGACACAAAGTTTATTACATCTCTTGATCTCAAAGATGCAATTTGGCAGGTTCCCTTGACGGAATCCGCGAAAGAAAAAACCGCATTTACAGTTCCAGGGCGGCCACTCTACCAATTCAAGGTGATGCCTTTTGGGCTGTGTAATGCAGCCCAGTCAATGTGCCGCCTAATGCATCAAGTAATTCCCCACGAGCTCCACGACAAGGTTTTTGTCTACCTTGATGATTTGCTGATCACGAGCGGTACATTGGAGGAGCACCTTGGGTTGCTAGAAGTGGTCGCAAATCATATCCGCAATGCTGGGCTTATAATAAACATAGAAAAGAGTCACTTTGTCATGAAGGAGATCAAATATCTTGGATATCTGGTTGGCGAAAGGAGATTAAGACCAGATCCAGAAAAAATATCCACTATTACCAATCTGCAGGCCCCCACCTCTGAAAAACAAACTCGTCGTCTTCTTGGCATGGCGGGTTGGTACCGCAGATTTATTGAGAATTTTTCCACACTGACTGCACCAATAACGGACTGCCTAAAGAAAGGAAAATTTGTGTGGACTACTGAAGCTCAAAAGTTCTTTGAAATTTTGAAGGTTAGATTATCTACTGCACCAGTGCTAGGTAATCCAGATTATAATCGGCCTTTCTATATCCGCTGTGACGCAAGTACGGAAGGTAGCTGTGCTATACCAGATCAATGATGAGGAAATTGAACAACCATTGGCATTTATATCACAGAAACTGAATGGAGCTCAGAAAAATTATTCAATTAGTGAACTTGAATGTCTTGCCGCAATTCTCGCTGTAAAGAAGTATCGCCCCTATGTGGAGGGACACGACTTCACCCTGATCACTGATCATGCTTCTCTGAAGTTGTTGATGGACCAACGTGACTTAAGTGGACGACTGGCTCGGTGGAGCCTTAAATTACAAGGATATAAGTTTCTTATAAAACATGCCAAGGGGTCACAGAATATTGTCCTGGATTATAGAATATTGTCCCGGAAAGCATCACGGTTGTATTGCAATGAGATTGTGGAGTTCAATGACAGTTTGCCTAAGGTTTTACAACATCATCTTCTTGATCCTAAACACTTCGAAGATAAAGATTACGTGTCATTTAAAAACAAAATTTTGGAACCTCCTGTAGATTACCCTGCATTTAAAATAGATAGTAATTTGATATTTATTCGGTTGGATCCTCGATGCCACGAGCCATTATCTGAGTTAGCAATGTGGAAATTGTGGATTCCAGTTGGCTTGAGAGAATTAATTATCAAATACGAACACGATGAGCCTCTGTTGTCTCATGGAGGGCTTATAAAAACCCTTGAAAAAATTCGTAGATTTTACTTTTGGCCGGCGATGATTAAAGATGTTCGAGAGTATGTTAGGACTTGTAACACATGTAACATCACGAAAAGCCCTAATTCTTGTATGGCTCCACCCATGGGCTCACAGCATTCTGTGGATCGCCCCTGGCAACGAATATTTGTGGATCTTTTGGGCCCTTATCCTCGGTCTACCAAAGGTAACACAATCATACTAATCGTTCTAGACTACCTTACGAAATTTGTAATACTGAGAGCTCTAAGCAAGGGGCAGCGAAACAAATTATGGATTTTTTGCGCAATGAAGTGTTCTGCCTGTTTAATGTGCCCGAGGTGATACACAGTGATAATGGCGTCCAGTTTAAGAGTTGCGAATATAAAACTCTTTTAAAGGAATTTGGTATAGTGGATTCAAAAAACCCCCATTTACTCGCCACAGCCAAACGCAGCAGAACGCGTAAACCGTTCAGTGTTAGCCGCAATCCGAGCCTATGTAGGTGAGAGGCATACAAAATGGGATAACCATTTAGATGAGATCGCGGCTGCTTTAAGAAACGGTGTTCACGAAACCATTAAAAATACACCACATTATGCTTTGTTTGGTTATCATAAAGTAAATCACGGAAATGATTACAACTTGCAGCGAAAATTGGGTGACATATCAGAAGGAGACGTAGTTTTACCGCTTCCTACGAAACTAGCCATCCTTCACGACGAGGTAAAGGCTAATATTAATAAGGCTTATGAAAGAAGTTCAAATAGATACAATTTACGAACAAGACCAAAATCGTTTGAAATTGGGCAAAAAGTATACGTGCGAACACACCCACAAAGTAAGGCAGTAGATAAATTTTGTGCAAAATTTGCACCGCTCTTTACAGATGGATATATTGCAAACAAAATTGGGTCAGTGGCATATGAAATTAAGGACAAAAATGGGAAAGTCCTTGGTATATTTCACGGCAAAGATATAAAAATATAAAAGATAATGTCCTGTCATCCTCATTTTTTTATGAGGATGTTTATTTTTAAAAACATTCAGCAATCGTACATATACTCGCCACGCGTAGGACACATATTAATACGAGGCATTGGGAAATCATTTGTATATATTTTCAGGCTTGTTTGACCATACTTCAAAGTAGTTCAAATAAACTTGTGCTGTAACAAATGATATCGGTATTGCAACGTTAGGCATCGGCAGGCAATGTATTAATAAACGTACTATATAATACTCACACCTGTTTGCATAAACATCAATGTGAGATGGTAAGATGCGAATATATACTTGAAAATGCAAGCGGGCGTGGTAGGTTGTAATTCGATTGGTTGCTTATTTGTCTGTGTAATTATAATAGTCTTTATAGGTATAATTACCACCACTATTGAGCGGCTAGTTATTTTGGCAATCATATACACATGATGACACAGCTGACCATCATTATTTTTTACATGACGATTTATATAATAATCTACTAAGCCTAATGTATTGCATATACTTTGTTTATACACTCGTACTTGCGTACGGCCAATTGTAAAACTTGGTATTAGTTTGAGTGTGTGTAAAGCATATACCCATAGGCAACAAAAAAAAAAAAAAATTAAATATTTGTTAAGCGCAAAGCTTCAGTCACAAATTCGAAGTGAAACGAATTTTAAATTAAATAAATTTGGGGGCTATTCCTGTAGTGTTTATTAAGTAACATAAGTTATCGAAATTTAAGTGCCGTGGCCTCTTCATAAAACACAATATTAAGCAAAATTAGAAATATGAATTTCCGTGTTAAATTGATTCCAGTCAGTACGTATGGCTTTGTGTTAAATAAAATAGAAATTAAATAAATTAATCCCGTACACCTACTTCTAGGTGTTTAGCGAAAAGTTAGTGCAGTGTAACGCAATTTAGATCTGTCCAAGAGCAGTTAAATTTGGGAGCATTGGGATAGTGCCTACAAAAATTATATGTGAATGGTAATTATCTGAGATGAGTTAATTTATTTCTTTATTCTAATTTTCCCATGTGTTATTCCTATTTTTTCTGTACAGAAAGATAAACAGTAGGCGACAGTTGCCTCAAATGTGGCGGCAAACGCACATTCGCGGAGGTCACGGATTTTAAATAAAAAATCATTTCATTAGTTTATTAATTTTCTTATAAAGGGTGTTTTTTTAAGAGGTTGCCGATTTTTTTTTTGAATAAAACACATATAAAATTATGAAATGACCAAAATTTTTTTTTATTTGGTAGATAATTTTTTGGCATTTAACATTTAAACACAATTTCTGGCATATGGCTACCACGACTATTTTTCACAAATGTCATTCTGGAGGTCCAATTTTCCAGCACTTTTTCAAGCATTTGAGGGCGTATGTCAGCAATGACACGTTGAATATTGGTTTCCAAAGCGTCAATCGATTGAGGTTTATCCACATAAACCAATGACTTCACGTATCCCCACAAAAAGTAATCGAGTGGCGTCAAATCGCACGAACGCGGAGGCCAATTCACCGGACCATTTCTCGAAATAATGTTGTCGTTGAAAGTTTCTTTCAATAAGTCGATTGTTTCACGTGCTGTATGGCAAGTGGCACCATCTTGTTGAAACCACATTTCATTCATATCCATATCTTCAAGATTTGACAACAAAAACTCATTTAACATGGTTCTGTATCGATTTCCATTCACGGTAACGCGTCGTCCTTCCTCATTTTTAAAGAAATATGGACCGATGATCCCACCAGCCCATAGACCGCACCAAACAGTACATTTATCAGGATGCATTGGTAATTCTAGAACGGCGTGTGGATTATCTTTGCTCCAAATGCGACAATTTTGTTTGTTGACGTATCCATTTAACCAAAAATGCGCCTCATCACTGAAGAGAATTTTACGGTAAAAAAATGGATCTTCGTTCAATTGATTTAACGACCAATCACTGAATTCACGGCGCAAACGATGGTCGTGTGGCTTTAATTCTTGCACCAATTGAATTTTGTATGGCACCAAACCCAAATCTTTACGTAAAATTTTCCATAAAGTCGATGGACAAAGTCCAATTTGCTGAGCACGACGACGAATCGATAAATTGTCGTTTTCTTCGACACTGGCCTCAACGACAGCAATATTTTCTTCTGTACGAACTCTTCTCATTCTTGTCGGTGGCTTGGCATCCAAAAGAGTGAATGTAGACCGAAATTTGGTAATTACGTTCTTTATGGTGGTCTCTGACGGACGATTATGTGCACCATAAAATTCACGAAGTGCTCTATAAACATTTTTAATTGAACACTGATTTTGAAAATAAATTTCCACGATTTGAAAACGTTGTTCTGGAGTTAACCTATTCATAATGATTTGCCAAACAATACTGAGTAGAAATGCCACTTTGAGCTGTCAAAACAACTGTCATAAAATAAAACGACATCTATCGGAAAAACAAACCTCCTAAAAAAACACCCGTTACATATTGCCATTTTACATTACGCATCTATTGGCATAGTGATATATTTAACAAGTGCTTAAGGTGTAAATTTCCAGTTTACAAATAGCGTCCTATGTTAGAAAGAATTTGTTTTGCTTATTTTTTTAAATATCTTCAGTCTTAATAAGTCGAGTAGTTAATAAAGTTTTTTTTTGAATAAATTAGAGTGATCATGTTATGGGCAGTTACACAGTTACAGTTATAAAATAATCAGCCAGCTGATATTTTAATAATCGGTCAATCAGTAGTGGAAATTCTGTTAACTGTTATTTTTTAGCGGGAAATTTCACCCACACACCAAACACCGCATTGAAGCGCTTCAAAGGGAGTTTCTGGTAAGTGTTTTACAAATATAACATTTTTTTTTGATGAGTACTAACATCAGAGTACCGATTTTGTCCCAAATGTGTGAAACGAAATGAGTTTAACCGGAAAGATATAGTAGTAGTATTTGTGTTTGTGTTAGTGACACGCGTATGATTGTTTTGCTTTACTACACATGCATGTCACGTGTCATTGTTTTCGTTTATTCATATTAACCTTTTTAAACGCCATATTTTTCTGTTGTTTACAAACAAGACAGGTTAATTTTTAAATAATTTATGTATTTTCGATTTTTTAAAATCGAAAATAATTGTATTTTTCAATTTTATTAATAAATATAAAATTAATTATCTAAGAAATATATTCAGCACATATAAAACGACTGTAATAACGGCTTTTTACTATCAAAACATAAATACTTATAAAAATGGCGAATTTCTGTTTTATATATACACCAAGTAATAAAAGATGAATTACAGTAATAAACGACGATGGATTTCCCTTTTGTTTCAATGTAATCATAAAAAATTCAACATATAATAGAAGATGATTGTTTTAACATGCACATCTGTCGAAAACGCATATGATTCATATTGTTATCTTTATTGAAATTGAGAATTGAAAAAATTAGTTTTGTGCTGTTTATCATTAGTGTTATATCCTAGAACATTGTAATTTAAAAAAAAAATATGAACGGGAACATTCCGATTATGTACATACATATTATAACCGAAAAATTAAAACTCGTCTTTATAACGAATATTTACGCGATATTTTGGATCCTTTTGATGTCTCAGATAGATGGTAAGTAACTTAAGAATTTATTAGTACAATTTACACTATATATATTTTAATAAGTTTGTGATTTTAATTGTAATTGTTAATTTGTTCTAGTTTCATTGATAATTATCGAATGCCGAAGTGCATAGTGACTCAATTAATCGAGAAAATTAAACCTTATGTCGAAGAAGGTGGTAGTTTATCGAAAATTTCATTACATTTGGAGGTGCTTGCAACGTTAAATTTTTACGCAAGTGGAAGCCACCAAAGACGTGTGGGTTTAGATGCTTTCGCTATTATGAGTCAAAGCAAAATATCAGCAAACATCTCAAAAATTAGCGCAGTGATTGGAACGAAAATAGTCGACCAATATGTAGATTTTCCGTAAACGATTGCTGCAGCCAAAATCAAAACGGACGCTTTTTTAATAAATATGGAGCCCCCGGAATAGTGGGGTTAATTGATTGCACGCATATTCCCGTCGCAAATTTACCAGAAAAAGATGAATATGTGTACATCAACAGGAAAGGTTTCCACTCAATTAACACCCAAGTGGTAATGTCTTAATGATAGTTATATATATATAAATTATAAATTAAAATATTTTTATTTACAGATATGCGATTTGAATTTGAGGATTCTTTCACTCAACGCCCGGTATCCAGGTTCAACCCACGACTCCTATATATGGGAATGCAGCAAAATCGTGCCGATAATGGAAAGGTTGAACTTAGAAGATAACAACACATGGTTATTCGGTAATGATATAAACTTTTTATTTAATTTGACCTTTATTAAATAAACTAATTTTTGCATTTCATAGGTGACAGAGGATACGCATTGAAACCATTTATGATGGTCCCATATCGCCAGCCAACAACGGATGTCGCAGAAAAATATAATAAAGTACATAGCAAAATAAGAAGCGGGGTAGAACGTTGTATTGGAGTTTTAAAATCAAGATTCCGTTGTTTAAAACGTACATCCGGGCATCTGCACTACACACACGAGAAAGTCGCCCATATCGTCTATGCATGTGCTACTTTGCATAATATTTTAATCGATAATAATTATCTAGTGGGTGATATTTTAGATGAAGGCGATGAAGCTATACCAGTTCGAAATGCGTTTGAAGAACAAACTTCCGGTGAACAAAATAGAAAATTTTTATCCAATTTAATATACGAACTTGATCTTATAAATTGAAACTAAAACATAATACTTTAAAAATTCTAAAATATTTTTTTATTAATTTTATAATAATAAAACATAATGAGTATAAAATTTCTGTAACTAAATATATTAATAATAAATAAAAAAACACAATAATTACTAAATTCAAAAGAAAGATTTTTATTTCAATCACAGCAAATTTCAACAATAAACTTTTTGGTTATTAAAATTATAATAAATATCGTTACTCATCTTTTAAATACAGTTTAAAAAATTAATCACAAAACCGTCGTTCTAATTTATCCACGCTTTCTTGCAACCCTCTTAATATGGTTATCGTTTCTCGCTGTAGCTGAAGCTGCTGTATAACGGAAGTCACAGCAAAAGTTTCCTGAAATGTGAAATATAATTTAAAATACTATTTAACAAATTCACATAAAAGCACTTACGCTCCTGGGGTCATTATCCCGATATCTCTGCGTGTAAGGTGGTAAAATTTCACCAATTCGGGATCGTTGGCGTCGCGATCTTAACGTGCTTTGCGATTCTGGTGGTGTTTGCAGAGTTCCTAAAGGTCGATATGGCCCCGCTTCTGCATTAATTATCCGTGTTGACGAGTTGCTTGATGAGGATCGTGTATCGTAATCGTCGTGGGCAGGAATATCTACAACAGGGTTGTTTTGTTCTGGGCGGTTTACAGAGTTGTTTGTTCCACTCTTAAGAAAAAATTATAAAAATGGAGCTTAATTGAAAAATTGAAAGTTAATTGATATATATATATATATATATATATATATATATATATATATATATATATATATATATATATATATATATATATATATATATATATATATATATATATATATATATATATATATATATATATATATATATATATATATATACTTACTCCAGGCTCCCGTACTATATTATTGCCATTTAAATTTGAAATTCCCCACATGTCTACAAGCCTTTCCTCTTCTGAAGTTAATTGAAGGCTTTCTGGAATTTCTCCACCGCCGGTCCTATTTCGTTCTTGACGAAGTTTTTTTAACTTTATTTTGACAGTTTTTTTCATGTCTTGCCAAACACGCTTCCACTGTTCAACGGTACGATGTTGCCTAGCCGGATTTATTTGATTCAGACGGTCGCTGATTTCTCGCCATAACAGTGTTCTTCTTTGGCTTCCTCTAGCCGCACCGGTGCCAAACAAGAAACTAAAATTATCACTAATTAATTCTATTAATACCGCCTTTTCCTCGGCGTTGATTCGATTATGTAATTAAAAATTGCAAAATATTTATTTTTGTCATTATAGTTTTAAATCTACAGTTTTTAAATTATTTCTTAAGTTTAATTATTTCACAATAAAAATACTATTCTAATATTTCACTAACGTATAATAACTAACACTTACCATTTTATAAACTTTAAATCAAATTAAAATAATTTTAGACGTTGCTTTTACATTCTTTTATCACTCTATTAAATTTTTTTGAATAAACAACTGTCCCCGTTCAACGATAATATTCTACTGCACGAGAACACCACAGGCGATTTTGTTGTTTTCTTTACTGCGAATGCATGTCACGGGCGATTTTTGTTTATTTATGAAAACCATTGTAAACGCCACATTTTTGTGATGTTTACAAGACAGTGTTATTTTTTAAATTATTTATGTGTTTATGTACTTTTGAATTTTTTTATATTTAGTAAATTAACAATTAATTTTTATAAATTTAAAATAAATTTATTAATAAAACTTTATAAATACATATAAAACTAATTTATGATAAAAAATATAATAATGATAACATATATTTCCATATTAAATAATGACACTCCACAGCTCGAGAGACGTCTTCTCAATGAATTGAGAAAAGGAAATAAGCACCAAAATAATTAAACCGATTCTCCCGGATCGCGTTATTTTGGTACTGTTCATCATAAAAATGACACAAATACGAACAAAAGAAAATTACAAATACAAAGACATAATTGTGTAATATACACTGTATACGTATTTGATTTTTTTTGCTTCACTCATTATAAATGAGTAACTCGCAAAATCGATATACAGAATAGGTTAATTTGAATTTTCACCAAAAAAAAAAATATTAAAGGAAACGTTACTCGTTTATTCGCATTAAGTAACTGGCTCTCGGTTAAGAACCTCTTTATAGTATTACTTTAATGGTTCAAGATCACAACATTTTTTTTGAATGCAAATTTGTAATCCATTGAAATATTACGTAACAAAATAAAATAATAAAATTTATCTAATTTAAATCAACGAAATGCGATTCTTTTTTCTTAGCATCAATAACAATATGTTTTAAATAAATTTCCTAAGTATTTCGGTGGTGATGTTTTTCAATAAGGTGCTTGGTTTTAAATTTAGAAAACAACATTGCACGTAGATATGGCTACGGTTTCAATTGCTTTGGAGAAAAAGGACCACCCATTTCCACTGAGTCTTACCCTTATAAAATCGTGCAGTGACTCCGAAGCAACCGTAACAAAATGTACAAAATATCAGGTTTATTTTATGTAATTGCTTAAAAATTTGATTTTTTTTGGAATTCGATTATTTTGTAATTTTTTATTTTGGGTTTTGTTCAGCACAAACTACTTGCAGTTTTTCCGAAGAAGAATCCACAAGTAAAACATAATTAATTTAGGTATGTGGCCGTAACATTCCTCGTCTTCTGCCGGTAAAAATAGTGGATACTCAGATTTTATTTTTAAAATGCACATTTTGCTCATTTCCTCACATATGTTAGAAATATGACCATTTTAAATGAAACAGGTTTCAAATAGACGAGCCAAAAATTTTGAGACTTCAAACCACTCATCTGAAGGTGCACTCAATTAATCAAAATTGGACTTAGCCTTTTTAAAATTTATCTTGTTTATAAATGTATCGTTTGCTGACATACAAGAATCCGACTTTAGTAGTTTTTTTTGCAATTCTCACATTGAATTTTCTGAAATGCACAATATCCCGCATAATATGATATTGTATTTGACGTAAAAAGTGTAAATTCATCAGGTAAATTATCAATTTCCATTGCCACATTGGAGTCATCAGTGTTGGATTGTTTCAAACTCGCGTCATAATCTGCTTTGAAAACCTTCCAATTTAATTTTAAATTTTCTGCATCATTGGGTAGGCAATTAGACAACAAATTAAAAATTATGTTGCACACGACGATGTTAGCAAAATGCACCTCAATTTCGTAGCTTGACGGCATATAATTGTATCCTCCTTTTCTTCTAAGTGCCGAAAAGTTCTCCAGAACGTCTTGGTTGGTCTTCCCGGTTAAAATATATTCTATGCCATATTTTGAATTTAAATATTTTATCAACTCTAATTGAGCAGATATTGTTAGCTGTAGCCCTTTAATAAACTTAAAATAATTTTGAGTTTTTGATGAAATTTTTAACTCGTTTAAAAAAATAAACTCTTTTCTAAATATTCGTGAGTTTTGCCTTTTATTTTAAGCGGCTGCTCGTATGGATTTTTCGATGAAAAATTGCTACAATTCAAGCAATCAAAAATTTTATTGAATCGTTCAATAACTATTGTCCTAGGTAAAACGTTCGGTAAATAATTTTCAAACAGAGCTGGTGTTGTTTTTAGAGTTGCTCGTAAACTGCAGGATATCGTGTTACTTAACACTTGAACCGCTAATTCCACTCATTTTTTGGAAATTATTTGGATCAATATGGTACTTTGTTAGACGTGGCAGTAGTCGCACGGTTTGGTTTTTGTCAAAATCATACATTTTGCGAATAACATTAAATTCGGTTGTTCCAAATCACGCCAAAATGTTTGTAGACAGCTACATTGGTTGTAGCCTGATCACATGTAACCATTACAACATCAAATTTCAGTATATCTTGGCATACCTTTATATTATTTATAATTAACTCAGCTAGGTCAATTACGTTAATAGAATTATTTATCAAAACATAATTCAATACGTGCTTCCAACTTCCAACTACTCCGAACTAGTAATATAAAAAATAAGGCTGAAGTTGCAATTTTATCTGATCTCTCGGCTCCCGTATCACAGTATCCCTCAAACCGATCAGTTAGTGGATTAACTGCCAAATCCTTTCTGATTGTGATTTCATCTAACGTCAGCACGCACAAACGGGATGAATCTGGCATATTATTGAATAAATTGCTAAGCTCACTTAACAAAATGTTATTGGATCCAGACAAAATGAACTTAATTGGGGACCACTGGTAAATTGAAGAAACCGACGGTAGCTTTAACTCCAAAGTATTTCTCAGATATTTATATGTGGTTGCAGATTTATAATAGAGACACTGTGCAAACCTTTTGTCATTTTCCGTGTAGAAATGATCGTCCTTTAATAAAAGTTTACAAACATTTTTTGCCATATGATTCGCTGCAGATTTATCTACAACTATATCCGTAGTAACATTTTTAATTTTATTATACTTTGTTTTTAAAAGATTAAAATTTCTTCTTAACTTTCGACAAACTTTTCTCGTTTTTGAATACTTTTCACAATCAAATTTTTCAGCACTAACACTGTCACAATGGAAGCAATTTATCTTGTTAATGATTTCCAGGAATTGTACATCTTCATCGTCTGGTTCTGTTTGTGTCATTACTGAAACCTTTAAGATGGTTCCTTTAAAAGGAGTACTCCGCGAAACATTAACATTACTTTCATCACAAACATTAACACTAGTAAAATCATATGGTGGTGCAGAATTCATAGGCGTATCGAAAACATTGTTCAAATTTAAAATAGGCACAGCATTTCTAGTAAGATAAAGTTTTCCAATATTTTCTGGCATAAAATGTTTTTGACAAACAAAGTTATGTTTATTAATAAAATCGGCTTCAGATAAACCTATCGCCTTCAGATAAATCCATTGAATTTTTCGTTTCGGATCTATTGGAAATCTAAAAAAAGTTACTTCCGATTTTGAAGAGCTTTCTTACAACAAGGCACAATATATGTAAACACTCTTTTTGTAGGCGCCATCTTAATTGAAATAATTGTTTTGAAAATTTAAATTTAAAGTCAGTTGAATGCTACTCAATCAAATTTCGAAACAGGACTAAAATCCAAATTCCATAAAAATATCGGTTAAATATTGTTAACAAAAAATTACGGAAAATATATTTTTACATAATTACAGTTATTTTTCTATATAATATATACATTCGATAGAACTTTAAAATTAATTGTCTTTCCTTGTTTCGCATTATTTAAAAACAAAAAACAAGATCGTATATTTTTACTCGATTTTGAAGTAAAAACATTGAGGAGGATACATATCCTCCACAATGGTAAAAACAAAATTTAAATGAAGGAAACAAAATGAACAAGACGACACCAAATAACAAAAACAACAAAAAATGTCCATACGGATGCAGAACGTATTTTAGTAAAATTTATTTCTTAATTTACTAAAATTATACCTCATGTTCATGTAACTTAGAAAATCTACATTTCTGATTAAATCGATTAACAAGTATATTTATTTATCATACTTATGATTGATTCCATTTTTAAGGTAGTTTTCATTGACAATTTTTAGTTTTCCACTAACTTATATTTTCTTGTTGATCGTAATCGTCCATAAAGTTCAGTTTGTATGTCGGTGTGTGTCTATAATTATTTCGATTTTTTCGGGATCCGTTCAGAACTGCATAATTTAAAATTGCATTTTTCAAAACGGCTTACCGCACCTATATAATATGGTGTATAGCATACATTAACATCAGAATATCATGTATACTACATAGAAGCTCAGGTATATATTTATTCATATGACAGCTGGTATATATATTATGTTAAAAACGGTTTGTAATAGTTTTATTAATTTGATGTTACTTAGAAACAGTGGGCGAAGTGTAACGGAAACACCTAATAAAATGTATCGAATATTTCAGCAGCAACGAACATTAATATTTACTGCGTTTCAAACTTGTAATAATTAATTGTTATTGATGCCGCCCCAAAATTATTCGTTTTTACCAATTTCCCTTGACCGAACAAAATCAAATTTCCATCTTTCGCTATTTTTCGTTTTCAGTCGTGCATTATATTTTTTGTACTCGAATATTATTTATTTGTTGTTTAAAAAAAATAAGAGTGGTTTGAAGCGCGGTGCATACGTTGGATGAAAATCCGGGATTTTTTCATCTCGCCATTTTATCCAATCAAATGAGAGAAATAGTACAAAATACACGACCCTTTTCATCCCAAGAAGTTGACAAATTTTCAACTTTTGAACAAAAAATCCTGCAGACAACCAACCTAAAAAAACCAAAACTGTAATTTTCAGCAATATTTTGTAGATCATTTTACTTTTTTGCTCAAGTTTTTGAGTGTTGTAAGAGTTCTTCCTAATGACATTTGTATTTTGTTTGTGTTCTAAAACGTGTCTGCCGTATTAAATTTATTTATTATTTAATATAAAATATTAATAAAGTAAATTATTTGGTATTATTTGGAACGGTATGTGCATATTATATTAAATAATACAAATGTATTACATTAATTAATACCAACATTTAATTTTTTCAGAAATGGGGACATAAAAAAATTTGAGAGCTACGTCACAAAAGCAATAGATCAAATATAGAGCAAAAAACCTATATGTTACTAACTTCTCGTTTGAGATATAAAAAATCCCGGATTTCCATCGGACGTATGTACCGGGCTTGACGACTCAAAACTTTTGGCTCGTCTATTTGAAACCTGTTTCATTGAAAATGGTCATATTTCTAACATATGTGAGGAAATGAGCAAAATGTGCATTTTGAAATTAAATCTGAGTATCCACTATTTTTACCGACAGAAGACGAGGAATGTTACGGCCACATACCTAAATTAATTATGTTTTACTTGTTGATTCTTCTTCGGAAAAACCGCAAGTGGTTTGTGCTGAACAAAACCCAAAATAAAAAATTACAAAATAATCGAATTCCAAAAAAATTAAAAATTTTAAGCAATTACATAAAATAAACCTGATATTTTATATATTTCGTTTCTATTTCCCCTTCTTAGCGGTCCAATCCAAAGGTCAAGTTGCGCTCTTGGGAAGATCTGAAGGTTACTAGTAGTTTTGCCTGATGAACATTTATATTTTTCTGGGATGAAATACTGGGATAACTTCACACACGTATAATGCGTCCAGTTTCAGATGCGAGCGTTATGATTTTAAAACATACTATTATGTAACCACAATAATCCGTTTAAAATGTAATAACTCATTTTTAAATTGGATGTAATTCATAAATCATTTTGAAAATCTACATTTCTGATTAAATCGAATAACAAGTATATTTATTTCATTTTTAAGGTAGTTTTCATTGACAATTTTTAGTTTTCCACTAACCCATATTTTCTTGTTGATCGTAATCGTCCATAAAGTTCGGTTTGTATGTGCGTGTGTGTCTATAGTTATTTCGATTTTTTCTGTGGATAAAAACCTTTTGCCATGTGCAATAGGCATGTATGTACATATTATATATCACAAATTTAAGAACAGCTTAGACCAAAAAACATTTCCAACGGGAACTATATTAAATATGAAAATATATTTTGGTACCATTTTCAAATAACATAACAAAAACGGATTTTCATAAATTTGTATATGTATATGGGAAAATTGTTTTGATTTAGATTTCTTAGTCCTTGAACGGAACGAACTGTAATTGTATTTTTCATATTGAGTTGGAGTATGTGTATGTGTGTGTTACAAAATTATAAACAACTGATCGCTTTAACTGGGTCGAACGTATGTGTATGTGTGTAAAATGTTATTTTGTTTGAGATTGCTACCGTAGAATATTCATTCTTTCAAATTGTATAAAAAAATTAAATTTGGATTCTGGGGATTTTTATATAAATGATCGCTGTACAACAAAAATTCAAATAAAAATTAATCATATTATAAAAAATATTAATTTCATTCATGTAAAATATTACTCGATGTATTAATAATAAACGTATATATACGAGTAAGAATACGAATACAACACAAAAACACAAATCGATTGAAAAAATTTTTTTAGAAAACGATCACCATACGCATATGAAAAGCAACAAAACATTGGTAATGAAATTAGTACATTTACTAGAAAAATTAAACTTTTGTATACATAATATTATAAAGTTTTTTTAAGAGGTTGCCGATTTTTTTTTTGAATAAAACACATATAAAATTATGAAATGACCAAAATTTTTTTTTATTTGGTAGATAATTTTTTGGCATTTAACATTTAAACACAATTTCTGGCATATGGCTACCACGACTATTTTTCACAAATGTCATTCTGGAGGTCCAATTTTCCAGCACTTTTTCAAGCATTTGAGGGCGTATGTCAGCAATGACACGTTGAATATTGGTTTCCAAAGCGTCAATCGATTGAGGTTTATCCACATAAACCAATGACTTCACGTATCCCCACAAAAAGTAATCGAGTGGCGTCAAATCGCACGAACGCGGAGGCCAATTCACCGGACCATTTCTCGAAATAATGTTGTCGTTGAAAGTTTCTTTCAATAAGTCGATTGTTTCACGTGCTGTATGGCAAGTGGCACCATCTTGTTGAAACCACATTTCATTCATATCCATATCTTCAAGATTTGACAACAAAAACTCATTTAACATGGTTCTGTATCGATTTCCATTCACGGTAACGCGTCGTCCTTCCTCATTTTTAAAGAAATATGGACCGATGATCCCACCAGCCCATAGACCGCACCAAACAGTACATTTATCAGGATGCATTGGTAATTCTAGAACGGCGTGTGGATTATCTTTGCTCCAAATGCGACAATTTTGTTTGTTGACGTATCCATTTAACCAAAAATGCGCCTCATCACTGAAGAGAATTTTACGGTAAAAAAATGGATCTTCGTTCAATTGATTTAACGACCAATCACTGAATTCACGGCGCAAACGATGGTCGTGTGGCTTTAATTCTTGCACCAATTGAATTTTGTATGGCACCAAACCCAAATCTTTACGTAAAATTTTCCATAAAGTCGATGGACAAAGTCCAATTTGCTGAGCACGACGACGAATCGATAAATTGTCGTTTTCTTCGACACTGGCCTCAACGACAGCAATATTTTCTTCTGTACGAACTCTTCTCATTCTTGTCGGTGGCTTGGCATCCAAAAGAGTGAATGTAGACCGAAATTTGGTAATTACGTTCTTTATGGTGGTCTCTGACGGACGATTATGTGCACCATAAAATTCACGAAGTGCTCTATAAACATTTTTAATTGAACACTGATTTTGAAAATAAATTTCCACGATTTGAAAACGTTGTTCTGGAGTTAACCTATTCATAATGATTTGCCAAACAATACTGAGTAGAAATGCCACTTTGAGCTGTCAAAACAACTGTCATAAAATAAAACGACATTTATCGGAAAAACAAACCTCCTAAAAAAACACCCGTTATATACAATATATATACAATAGTACATACACATTATATATACAATAGTCCATACTTACATAGTCCTGTCAAATGCACCAACAATCCAAAAATAATTTAAAAATTACTGTTTTATTTGGTTGAAATGGTTAAATACCCACACGCATGTTTTTATGCAAAAACGAGGATAAATATTTTATGATTACAAAACATACAACCAACATTCGAATGCACGAGCGAACCAACACAAATGTGTAGAATACATTTGTGTTGGCTTCGGCACGAGTATATACAGCTTTGTATTTAACTGGGCGAAATTAAAAAGGGAAAATATGATATATAAACCTCTCGTTCTAAGAATTTACTTGTGTACACTGATCGAAAATTGTAAGTAATATTATTCATATACAGTGAGATATAATTGAGCTTAACCAAAACCAACAACAATTAAAAGCCATGAACAAAGTCTGAAACGCAGATACCAACATACAAGAAACTACAGAAGATTGTGTTGAGTATACTAACAATCCTATGTAATTTTTTTTTATTCTTCTGCTGATTTTGTTTTATCGCACCACTACTTATTAACTAGTTAGCGAGTTAGCACATAAACTTATTTATGTAGTGGCTGTCAATTTTTTGGTTTTCAAAGATATTTTTTTTGTTTTAATATTTTGTTTATTTTAATAATAGTAATCAAATAATTTTTAGTCCTTTTCAGAAGCAAAATATTTAGTTACATATTTTGCTTCTTAATTTGTTAGATAAAACAATTTTTTTTTATGTTTTTTCGTTCATCGTTTTCATCATTACAAACATTGAGGAATAAATATATAAGAGAATCAAGTAGTGCAAATTTTATTTATTTATTATTTCTATTTATTTTGCCCATTTCTCCGAGGTTAATCTTATTTTATAGTTTTGATATATTTATATACACAAATTTAATTTTTTGCTATATTTAATCCACATATACCTATCTTATAAGCATATCGGCATAGTTATAGTTCATTGTTCTTGTTAGGTTTATACAGATTGCCAATAGTAAAATAGATGATTAACCTCGGAATGTCTACATGAGTCCACTTATGTATATTTTGCTATATGGTACAAACCAATGATATTAGTGTGTGAACATATTGAATTTTATTTGGAAACAATAAAATGTATACATATACTCTAATATAACTTTCTGTAGTTTGGATTACTTTGTGCGTATTGCTGTAGCAGAGCTTCTATTGTAGTTGGTTTTGGTTTAACTCTCTCGTATCTTCCTCAATACCAATACTCTGGAAATTTTAGTTGTTGTTGCTGTTTGTTAGGAATAACTGTAACAGAATTACCCGTTAATAAATAATTAAATCTAAGGAGAATTATCCGTTTTAATTAACTACATCGTGCGGACAAACACAACAACAAAAGTTACATTTACGGAAGAATGAAAGAATAAATTTCAGTAAGATATTAATTCAACTATACAACTGACTAAAATCTAAATTATTTTACTGAGCTTTTCTTAAATAATATCTTGTAATAATCGCCCTTAATAAAAGTATATTTCACACAATTGTATCAGCGCATAAAATAACCATAGATGAATCTAATTTATTTGCTATTTTACTCTAAAAACTATGTTAACAATACTTACCTATTTCCATCGCGCTTTATAAAATGTGGATACTGTAAGCTAAAATGCAAATCCAAATCTGTTTCCAGGAGCGGTGGACTGCTTAATTGTGATAAAGTAGTACCACCACCGAATACGTTTGGTGTTGTAGTGGATTGGGGCACTGCAATTTCATGTGATCTTAGTATACGTTTTGAACTTTGCATTTTGACCGCTAGTGATAAAGATGACAATTCTGGCGGTAACGATGTTAATAATTTCAGACGTGTTATTGTCAACGAACATAATCTGAAAAAAACAAGGAAATTTAAAGTATGAAAATATTTTAAAACTTTTCCAAATGATTGCATTAAAGGACCCTGGTAATCGTGGTGTTGATATAAAAGACTGCTTAGTAAGTTCTAAGCTATCAAGAGCCGTGTTTCATGACATCTATTGATTGATCCGGATCAATTCAAATTTTATATGAAAACTAGATCCAAATTTTGTTTCAGATCACGAATTGAAATCTAATAAGCGTCTTTGTGTTGTTTCACGAAACATGAACTGAATCGGACCAGATCAGTATTTTGTACCAAAAATGACAACGCGAGCTGGCGAGGTGAGCAATAATTTTGTCTACATATACAGTGTATAATATACAATTTTATATTTGTTTTGTATTTTTTCTGGCATGTGTCTGTGCATTCTGTATGTCAATTTTACGATGACAAGTACCAAAATAAATGGTTTGAATATGTATGATGCTGACGTCTACCTCATCTCTTATATTCGCTTGCTTTTGAACAGTGGAACCGATTGTTTACTATGTGATTTTGATTTTTCATTTTAAAATATTTGAACAATACGAATCCGCATTTGACACATCTAATAAAAAATATATACAAACAAGACCGCATGCGCTCAATTACGATCGAAGTTTCTTTGTGTCTCGTTTCTCTAAAGTAAAATACGACTCAAAATTTACTAGCCTGCTAGTTTAATAAAAACAAAAACAAATCTACAATAATATCAATTGAAAATTATATTACCGGCTATTGGTAAGAATTAATTTATTATTTTATTATTAAATTAAGCATTCAACATTTCCTTGAACCTCTAAATCTCGAAAACATTCTACGAACGTTACTTTACTGTCATTTATAGTTAAGGAAAGAAACTGTAGACATAAATAAAGTACTGCCTGGTACCAATGCACCTAGAATACGAGTCAGTACTGCTTGATAGGTCAAATTTACGTCTACAGTTTATGTTCTGAACTGTAAACGACAGTCATGTTGATAAAAAGCATTCATTAAACGAAATGACAGAAAATATTAAAACAACAGTTTGATTCGAAAAATAAAAGAGTGAGGGCGTATTTTTTTCAAGCGCAACATTTTCACGTTTTCTTTTACACATTGTGTACACATTTTATACATGTTTACATATTAAACACAATTTAGAATGCATAATTTTATAATAATATTATGAAATAATACCAAGAATATTTTTCTGTTTGTTTGTTTCCAATTTTTTTTTTATTATGACAGCTTAAACATAAAAAAATCGAAGCAATCTTGTATTTAGTTTTAGTGTTGCTTATAGTCAAAGATTGGAACCGACCACATAAAATGACGTCATGTAGCAAAATTTTTAAAGCAGTCAGGCCTGTAGTAACGCACCTAGACACCAGTACTGCTTGATACCATTGATATCATTAAATTTATGTTCGTAAAAACTAATAACCAAAACATAATGACGGAAAATATTAAAAACGGTTCGAAACATGAAAGAGAATGGATGTACTTTTTTGTATAGCAAACAAATTTTACTAGAAAAATTAATAAACTTACTAAATAAACTTAATTTATTTTAGAAATGTTAAATGAATATTTTTGCAATAATGTAATAAATTATTTGTTATCGAAGTTTCGAATTATAATGTTTAATTGTTGTTGGAGGTACAAATAAGTTTGGAGGGTTTTACAAAAGATGGCGTAACTAACTAGTACTAAATCGCATCGGGCCATCTTGTAACTATATTCACGTTAAAGCGTCATCATTTCCCTCTAAAAATCAGTATGTGTCATTTCGCTGAAGTGTAAACGACATATTGTTTTGTGCTCTAACCATGTCAACCTTTATGCCAACAAAACACAATTTAAAAGAAGCACCGCTTTTTGTTTTAATTTGAAGAAAATTGCAGCTGATGGAGATCGATTGTTGTGTGAAGCACATGGAGGACATGCTCCATCAATAAAAACATGTAATTACTGGTCCCGCAATTTTAAAAGTTGGCGTTTTTGACACCAGTGACAAAGAACGCGAAGGAAGACCAATAAAGTTTGACACTGAGTTGGAGGCATTATTGGGCCATGATTCATGACAAACTCAAGAGTAGCTCGCTGAAACTTTGGGAGTGACTCAACAAGCGATTCAAAACCGCCTCCAAACCTTGGATACGGTGCAAAAAAAGGAAATTGAGTTCCGTATGAACTCAAGCCAAGAGACGTTGAACGCCGTTTTTTCACGTACTGCTCCAAAGACAAAATCGGAAGGGTTTTTTTTGCATCGAATCGTGATGGGAGACGAAAATTAGATCCACTACGAACACCCAAAGCGCAGAAAATCGTGAGGTAAGCTGGGTCATGCATCAACTTCAACCGTCAAACCGAATATTCATGGCAAGAAGCTAATGCTGTGCATGGTGGGATCAGTTCGGAGTGATCTCACAATATGCTAAAAGACATGACACGGTGTTCTGTAGCGGCCTGTTTCTTCAACTACAAGAAACACCGCACAATATACATAATTACAAACGGACAATTCTCCGTAGACTAGAATTATTTATTAACGGACAATTCTCCATATAAATAATTGTATACCAAAAGAATATGCAACAACAGTCTTTTCATATAAAATCAAACAAAACAAATATTATACACAAAACGAAATGGATAAATTTTATTAGCATACCGATTTTCATATCAACCAAAATCGTTACCAATAATAAATTATCATTAAAACGAACAATATTGTAATTGTATCATAGTTGCCACCATAATTCTCGTGATAACCAAGCCACAGAATATTTAAATGGCACGGTAGTTGTTAAAATCTTATTATAGATGTCCCCCATCATCATTAAATGATTGTGATAACCAAAGACACAATTATTTAATACCAGTCAACATGATGTTGCAATATTGTTCATGTCAATAATTCAAACAAATTGGTAACCGGAAAAAACCAGATTTGGTCGTTGCATTCAATATTTGGTTGCCTTGTTTACTAAAAAGCGAAAGCACTGTTATACAAAGTTATATAAAAGTTTGATTTTTATTATTCAGTTTTTGATTTTTAAAGCCGCCACAGCAGCCGAAATTATTATTAATTTTTTTCAATTAAATTTTTTTTGTTAATTTTTAAAATTAAAATAAACTTTTTTTTATTTTTATTATTATTATTATCAAAGTGTTCCACTATCGAATTCCGCTAAATCACTTCAATATCTAGTCGAACTATCTTCGACCCACATTCTTCACTTCTACAGTTCTTTCAGCTCAACGCTTGGCCACATGTTGCAGAAGTTGTCAAGGAAACTTTGGAGGCGCTTCAATGAAGTGTCCTACCCCACTCGCCGTATTCTCTAGACATTGCTCCTTCCGACTACCACTTCTTCCGGTCGATGACTCATGGGCTGGCCGAGCAGCACTTCACTGCTTACGAAAAAGCCATAAGATGGTCGATTCTTGGATCGCCTCAAAAGACGAGGCATTTTTCGACGCAGAATCCGTATGCTGCCTGAAACATGGGAAAAAGTCGTGCCACCGATGGATAATACTTTGAATAAAATACATTGTAGCAATTTCTCTGAATAGTTTCGAAGTTCTAATAAAAATCAAAACTTATTGTACCTCCAATATTTATTCAAAATTCACTGATTTCTTTATCACGAAAACAAAAACAAATACAAACAAAAAAATTTCCCTTAATTAAGTAAACGGATACAGTAAAAATTCACTTAGTAGATGTTCACATAACGCATAATGCTACACACATAACGTATTTTTTGACAACCTAATCCACATAACGCAATAATTTTTTTTATCCTTTTCTACGAATTAGATTACTACCGTAAAAATAATAACCAAAAATATCAGAATACATATGTATACTTGTGAAGTGAGAATCATTTTACTCTTGTATGCATAACGTGCATTACGTTAATTCAGCAATTACATTCACCTTTATATATATATAGTATAATTTCGTTTTATTTATTTTACCAAATATCTTTGTTCAATAAAATGTAAGTATGCTGTATGACTCACTATCTTTTAAATAGATGTTTTTAAAATAAATAATGTATATTAATATTTAGAAGAACTCTTCTATTATGGATGCAACAATAAAAAAATTTAATTTTAAAACTAAAAGTGAAATATTTAAATTATTTGAAAATGGATCTCCAAACGCTTGCCAAAAAATATAATATACATCTGTCTACAATTAGTAGAATTAAGAAAAATAAATCCAAAATTGAAAATCGTGTACAAAACGTACAGTAAACACTGTAAAAATTAAACGTATATTTTCCGTTGGAGTAAAAGAGACCGAAAATGTTCCACATAAATGGTTTTTAAATGAAAGAATGAAAAATAATTCAATAAGTGATTATATGTTACAACTAAAAGCAATCGAATTTCACCAAAAAATAAATCCTGAAATAACATTCAAGGGTTTACTTGGTTGGGTTCAAAGATTTAAAAAAGTCACAATATTCGGCTTTTAAAAATTAATGGAGAAAAATTCTCGAGCAATATTTCTGCTGTACCTAATTTTATTGCAGAATTCCTTAATAATCTTAATGAGATGAACATGCGCCCAGAACAAGTGTATAATTGCGATGAATCCGGATTATTATTTCGAAATATGCACGATAAAACCTTGGTACCTAACAAAGAAAATAGTGCTCCTGGTCGCAAAAATTCAAAACAAAGAATTACGATAATGGCTTGTTCCAATGCTACAGGAAATCATAAATTACTTTTATCCAATAACTATTGGTAAATCACAAGATCCACGTTGCTTCAAAAATGCAATATTATCATTAATGTATTATCGGTCATCTAAAAATGCATGCTAATTTGGTTAAAAAAAATTACCACCGAAAGCATTTTATTGCTGAATAATGCGAGTTGTCACTGTAATCATTGTATAAGAAAATCTTATCTAGTAGTTAAATAATTATGATATAATTTCAAATTAGTACTCGTAGCGATAACCTAAATTTCATGTAGAAACATGCAATTTAGGATATCGCCACGAGTACTGATTTGAAATTATATCATAGAAAATATTTCTATAATCGCCCAAAAGTTGATTACTTTCATGAGGTAATCTAGGCAATCATAAATATATCACACACATAGGTTTGAATAAGCTAATACAAAGATTTCCGCTGACTCTCTTTTTGTGTTATGTTGTATCGCATAAAATAATATTATTTTTTTCTCATGAATGAAAAAACAAAAAAATAAAATGTATACAAATAAAAAATGTGTTATTTGTTACAGCGTTCAAATTTAGTGGTTGTTGTATGTCATTTATTTTTAGAAAAATAAACCACACGATTCTGTTAAAACGAATGATGGCCCTTATTCCATGAGAAAAAAATATTACCTCAGCAAAGCTAAACCGAGACAAAAATATAGATCGTCTATTTGGGAGAAGGGCGTATCCGACTGAGCAAATTGTTGTTGTGTTGCCATAAATTTTTCATAAAAAATCGAGTATTTTGCATAGCAACCAAAAGAAAAAAAATCCCTACTCCTTTTTAATTTTATTTTATACCAACTTTTATAGTGTCAAGTGCATATCACAATACGCTGTAAACAAAATATTAAAAACACAGGATTTACAGATGAGAAATATTTTATTCAAAATCATTAAAATTAATCTTTAACTATACGTATTAATAATAGCTATTTGTCTTCAAGTGCAATATGGCCGAGAATGCAATAGACACGAATAAATTTTCTTTTAGCACATCGCTCAAATGGATGGTAGCGGATGATAGCGTACTGTACAATTCATAAAATGTTGATACCCCTTATCGTATAACTCGTTATTATTCTTCAAGTGACGTGATACTTTCTTGAGATACGTTTTATCGAAATCCGTCAGCTGGCGGATTACTTGTTCTTGTGAAAGTTCATTTAGGACTTTAAAACACGACAGCTTTAACTGTTTCATATTTATGATTTTGGCTTTGGTAGTGTACAGTATGACATTTCTTTCGATCAACAAAATTATAAATATAAAATAGACGAGTAGAGGATTTTAAACAAACTTTTTGCGGTCCTAAATTATTCTGTGGCATTAAATTACTCACGTTAAGATTTAGAACTGAGTTTTTATCATCGTCCAGATGATCATTTTAGAAATCGGTAACACATCATCGTTATTCTCCATCACCGTTATCCTTCACCTAATTCCTCTCTATTATCGAGTTATTTTTCTTTATCAATCATATTTGCTATTACCACACTGGCTTTTAGCTTCATTCCCTGGGCATGATAATCTATCGAAAAAATCGTCGTCTTTGTAATGATTTACGAGTAGTTTCAGAATCAATTACGATTTGAGTGCGTTTACCATCCGCCACTGTATTTAGAGCATCGAGTTCTTCAATGGAAAATTCATTGTAATCCAATTCAATTAGACAATTTGTCCGCATCTCTTGCACTTGTTTAATTTCGGCATTTGCATCGTATGCGAATGCCATACGCTGTAGTTCCATCTCTTGTGGCTCATCCATATCAGCTTCATTATGAAAATCATCACCCACAAATTCATTATCACTATCGCTGTCATCGCTCGATTCGAACTATTCATATCGCTTAACTTGTATTTTATATCGGCAAATACGAGATCCAAGGAAGGTACCGTATCTAGTTTACCATTTATCGTTCCTTTACATTTTGGTACGGTTAAATTTTGTTGGCGTCGCTTTTTTGCTTTAGCCTTGGCCTTTGCTTTTGGATCCTGCACATCATTATTACCCTCAGTAAATTCATCCTTTTCGGTTCCTCTTTTCATTCTCATTTCCTTCACCGTCTTTTCTAGCGCCGACATTCATACGAGATAAACCATCACACATTCAACTCACCTCGTTGTGCACAATAGCGACCTGGTAACCATCAATTTTACTCGATACTTCCAATGAGGCACCAACTAATTGGAAATTTTTTGTCATATTTACGATGGCCTGCAACCAAATTGGCCAATGTATCGATTAAATTAGTTTGAAATGCATTATTTGTGTTGATTTTCTACGAATATATAAAACACAGATTAAGTTGAAAGGTTGGTCAAGCGATCTTCAATCATCACCACTTACATTGTCCATGAACTGTTGCAAACAAACTTTCAACTCTTCATTATCGTCCAGTACCGAAACAATTACACTACTCGCACTACTGGTCACCGATCTACTTCGTCGTCTTTCATCTTCATCGTCATCGAACAAAAAAAACGAAAAATAAATTAGGATATTTAATGAAATTTACGATCAAATCTAGCTCGTTTATTGTGGGCAACGGTATTTTAAATATGAATGATGTTCGAGAGGACGCTTTCGTGGGAGTAACCATTTATTTTTTGTTAAATTTAGCTAATTTATTATTTATTTCGTAATTTTAAAAATTTGAGAAATTTTTTGATGCTTAATTTGAGTTAAATTACGAACTTGTCAAAAATTTCTCCTCCATATTTTATAGCAGAACACTTGTTAGCTATTTTCGTAAATTAACCAAAATAACTAAACAACATATTTTGTTTTCATCGCAAAAATGATATTATTTTGTTTACTTCTGGGATATAAAATAATTGTCAATTATTAAAAATAACGATTTTTAGTTATTTATTTAAATAATTTAAGGTTAGTTTTTGTTGTTTTCAAAATTTCCCCAATTTTTTCTACCATAAAATAAAAATGTTGTGTCTCAGTCGCTCTAATGTAAATTTTAGTTCTTGCCTTTGTCAGATGTTCAACAAAAATTTACTGTTTTCTCCATGGAATAGTACTATGATCTGCACGCAGAATCTACTTAAATATAAGTCCTGCCAGAATCTACTTAAATATAAGTCCTGCTAACTCCACTCATATGAAATAAACAATAACTAACTAAAGATGTATTGGCAATTTTTTTCTATAGCAATTTCTTTTTAAATAACTAAGTATAAATGTGTGCAGAAACAAACAAAAATGAAAAAAAAAAAATTAAATTTACATTGGATTTTTAATGTAACCAACACAATCTTGGGTAGTTATTTTTATATAGGTATCTGTCAATGCGAGTTAGAGCAGGACTTATATTTAAGTAGATTCTGGTCCAGCTCTAACTCTCATTGACATATACCTATATAAAAATTACTACTGAAGATTGTGTTGGTTACACTAACAATCCAATGTAAAATTAATTTTTTTTTCATTCATTTATTTTGATTTTTGTTTCTGCACCAACACATTTATACTTAGTTATTTTTAAAAAAATACCAACACATTTCTAGTTAGTTATTGTTTATTTTATATGTGTGGAGTTAGCAGGATTTATATTTAAGTAATTCTGTCTGTACGTGATCGTAAAATATCGCTCATTTGCTGTAACAGTGACACAACTCCAAATTCACTTATTTCCAAGATATTCGATCAAACGATTCCCAATAGTTCTACTTATATTATTTTGTATCAAAACATACTCTCTTATGTAGTTTATAGTGCAATTATTTGAGAATAGGATTTAAAATAATTTAATAATAGGGATATTTTGAATTTTCTGCGTTTTCAAAGAATTTTGAAATTGCTATTAAGAAATTGTGAATTTAATAATTTGATATGATATGATATGATGATATGATAAAGGCGTACAGGCCAACCATAGCGGCGATCCTAGGTACGTTACCATAACCCTGAAATATCAACAATCAAATAACTGAATGCGAATAATATTTCAGCATCACGCGGGCCCAGGCCCTGCCTGCATCCTTAACAGATAAGGTTAGTTAGGAAAGGACGTTAATCACAGAAACAACTAGGGCGAACCGCAGCAAAGTAATTTTCTAACTACTTAAATATAATAAAATGTTAGTCTCAATTATATTCACACTCTAGGTTAGATTTTGTTAGTTTATTAATTTGGGTTAGTTCTGGTTGAGGTAAAGGATACTAATATTCATCATATGTATTCGGCATCAGTCATAATAGACTAGTTAGGTTATTTAATTCACATCTACGGAGCATCTCATCATATATTGCATGTAACCTTATTTTTTCCTATCTTCCCGTCCAACACCATCTAACCGAGGGACTTCACGTTCGTAATGACTCGGCAGTATTATCATTATTATTATTATCAGTATTATCACACTCATCATTACTAAATATTCCGTTGATATTGTAAAAAAAAACTAAATTCAGTATTGTCATTCAGTATTGTCATCCTATATTTAAATTCATCAAACTAAAAGCAGTCTTAATTTATATCTAACGTTCACACAACTTCACTAAAACATAACCTGAATTCAAACAGAAAGATCGTCAAAAAACATCATTACATAGGAAAAAGTCTTTGGATCGTTAACATATTTGATTGTATTAAGTTTATGCTCAAAGCGTAAATAATTAAATAGACCTCTTCATCAAGAATGTTGCAATCACAATCTTCCCTGACCTTCCGGTATGTTCAAAATTTTTTTAAAAATAATAAAAATAGATTGAATTATATTTGCCGACAACTTTAATGTTGAGGTCAGGACTTTCGACAAAATTTCAATTTATAGGATTGTTTAAAGTAAGGCCGTGTAAGTCGGAGGATGGGTGTATAAATATTCAAAAAATAATAAAATAAAATTAAAAGAGCAAAAAAGTTCACGCGCGATTTTTTTATGGTAGAAACATAAATTTTTTGTGCTTGGTGTGTCGACACAATAAAAAATTATTTTTTTTGGAAAAAATTGAAAAAAATATTGGAGGAATTCACTCTTCATTTTAAACAACGTTTTTTCGCCTTCCTGTGATTTCACTTTGCATTTAATTTTTTTAGGTTATTTTTCCTTTAAAAAATTGTTTTATTTCAAAATTTAAAAATAATACCGACTGCTGAACTAGGCCAAACTGGTAACTAGGCCAAAATAGTTCCTTCGACTATAAAAAAAACACCCTACCTAGGTATCACATTGCGTACACAAAATATTAAAAACACAGGATTTTCAGATGAGAAATATTTTAATATAATTTATCATTAAAATTAAAATTTATTTGAATTTGTTTATTTAAAATAAAGTCGACCATTGATTGGATATATCCAATGCGATTGGATGAGTTGCCCATTATAAAAGAACCGTTTTGTCGCAGCTCTTCAACTCGTGTTATTCCTAAATCATCACAGACACACAGACAGACAACAGTAAAATATAAACCTAATTCTGATACATCGTCCTCATATGATTTGAGATAATAAATTTCTATGCAATAGAAGAGAGAGATCCAGCGATGCCAGTTGATGTCTATCGAAATCCGAATGCTTACCGGCCAATTTCATAAGATGAACCCGGCCAATGGAAGTTCAACGAAAAAATGTTCGTACCCAATATTCGTCCAAATATCGTAATCGATCGAATTTATTTGATCGATAATGGTGGCCCAAGCTCAATATCTTCGTGGGTAAAATCTTGAATAAGTTGAAATCGTCGTGGGCCACGTTGCATACCACCGTATCTGCCTTGTGGACTGCTACCATCACAGTTAAATGAATGAGTCTCTGGAAATGCTAGGTAGGCCAAACCCAAACAAATCTATTTCAGCGTTGTACTCAACGGAATTAGCAGCATCGAGATTGGAGACGAAAATTCATGTTGGCCAAAATGAGTGAGATTAAACCACAATGTTCTGATGAAAGTTGGCTTGGACGCCAACATATAGTAATCTAAAGAAAAACGAAATTGTTGTTAGTGCCAAACTTTTCCATTTTTTTATTGAAAGTATTCATAAACCATCATTCGAAACATTTCTTAAATAACTATCCGACCATTTAACAATGGCTTCATAATCAATTTTGCCGATAGGTTGGACATGCATTTTTAAAATTTCCGAACGTGCCTGTTCATTAGGAAGCAGAATTTCAATTTTACGATTTAAACGCCCAGGACGTAATAATGCCGGATCTAGCGTATCCGGACGGTTTGTAGCCATAATCATTTTAACCTAACCCAACGAATCGAAACCATCCATTTGATTTAGCAATTCCATTAGAGTACGTTGAATTTTACGATCGGCTGATGTACCTTCGGAAAAACAATGACTTCCAAATACATCAATTTCATTTTATCCATTAATATAATGCACGGTTGATGATCACGAGCATAGTTAAATATTTCACTTATTAAACGAGCACTGCATATCTAGAGCTAACCTAGTTCCAGCCTTCAATTTTGATTTATCTAACTGACGTCGACATCCAACAACATATCGTGGAACGTTTGTTGCCTTCACAATAACTATAAAAATACAGATAACATAAAATATCGTTTCACTGAATCACTGGTATATTGGAGGTATGTAAATACTTACGACGGTATTGGAGGTATATACTTACGGTATTTATCTTACGATCTAAACGCTCGGGACGTAATAATGCCGGATCTAGCGTATCCGGACGGTTTGTAGCCACAATCATTTTAACCTAACCCAACGAAGCGAAATCATCCATTTGATTAAGCAATTCCATTAGAGTACGTTGAATTTTACGATCGGATGATCTACCTTCGGAAAAACGATGACCTCCAGTTGCATCAATTTCATTTTATCCATTAATATAATGCACGGTTGATGATCACGAGCGTAGTTAAACATTTCACTTATTAAACGAGCACTTCATATCTAGAGCTAGCCTAGTTCCAGCCTTCAATTTTGTCTTGTCTAACTGACGTCGTTTGTTGCCTTCACAATAACTATAAAAATATAGATAACAGTAAGCATCGTTTCACTGAATCACTAATATATTGGAGGTATGTACTTACATTTATCCTCATTCAATTGTTTGAGTACCTCTCTGTCAATTTGCCCAACACTTTGCAACGCTTTTAAATCATTTTCTAATTTATCCAACTGTTTCGTTAAATCTTTTAATTGTTCTTGCACTGAAAGTAAACATATAAAATCCAAGTACCAAACATGTATTCATAAACATTCAAATAGAAATTGATCGGTTAGCTGAGCACAAATTGTATAAGATCGGCATCATTCAACATTATCAAAATTTCAATGTCCGTTCGATAGCACTCAAATGATTAATGTAATCGTATTATCCTATTCTTCTGAATCCAAATCATTCACTTCCACATCACTGCTGTTATTATCCGGTTTCAATGATCGATACACAGTTTTATTATTCACTTCCACATCACTGCTGTTATTATCAGGTTTCAATAATCGATACACAGTTTTATACAAGTATTCTGATACAAATATAATACTGGACTGGTTTTATTTTTTTTTTTGGGTTAAAAAATCTGACACTTTGATTTTTTGTGTTTTTTTTGCCTGTTGAATGGCTTTTTTAGGTTAATATGAACTTGTCAAAAATTTCCCCTCACACGATTTATAGCAAAACAATTTTTCGATAGTTTCGTAAACTATCCAAAATAATTAAAAGGCATATTTTATTTCATCGAAAAAATAATAACAATTTTGTTTAGTAATTTTTGGGATATAAAATTATCGTCAAACATTAAAAATAAAGATTTTTCATATTTTGTTATAGGTTAGTTTTTGTTGATGTCAAAATTTCCCCAACTTTTTATACCATAAAATAAAAATGTTGTATCTCAGTCGCGTTAATGCAAATTTTAGTTCTTGTCTTTGTCATGATTTCGGCAAAATTTTTGTAAAATTTTTCTGTTTTCTAGTGGAATAACACCATAAAGCACGATCATAATAATCTATTCCCACCCAGCAAACAAGCGCAAAAACAAAAAATAGAAATGTATACATTTAATATACTAAAAGAAAACATATAAATGAAATGTCATTTTATTTTACGCTCCTCTTTTAACACGTTCGCGCAAATAACTGCTATAGAATTCAAAAGTGTGTTCCTGAGTAGCACACATATTTAGAAAGTGTGCATCAACGCGTTAATAACAACGCGTTAACGTATAATTGACACTCATGTCGTTTACCATGTAGAGTACAAACAAAAAATTTTCAAATTTGAAATACATATTAGTATGCTGTCATAAAATAAACGCCAACACCAAAAAATAAATGAAATGAACGAAATGGCGAATTCATCAAAGAAAACAATAACAACAAAAATGCTGTCACATGACAAATGATAATATGAACTCGATCGTCTTTCCATATAGTAACTAATTATTATGTAATAAAATATTATGTACGAGTAATAAAAATAACACTTATCTTACGCATCCTTTGGAATCAAAAAAAGTCCGACATATAGAAAATTTACATACAATCGATCAAACAATGGTATCAAAATACATATAAACGAAATTGTTATATGCATATTCTACGCCATTGTAAGCGCACCGTACACAAATTACTATAACAATTCAATATGTATAACTTTTCACTTTACTTGCACAAATTATTATTAATATTATTATTTATTTATACAAGAACACATATATTAGTTAAATATTCAATTAATTAATTTCAACACATTAAAATTATTTATTTATTTAGAGGTGAGACAAAAAACACGTCTGTCCTCTACAACGTTCAATCGCCGACCTGCTATTCAGAAATTGTGAATTTAATAATTTATATACAGGGTGTCCGCCGAGGAGGTATACTACTTTGTTTTGCCGCCATTTAGGCGAATATTAGTATTGACAGTTCATACTTGACAGTCGTGAAGTAGACACATGGCAAATTTATTATGGAAAAATATTCGATAAACCATCGTGTTTTAATCCTGCCCATGACAACCCCGATTTTCATGAAAAAATCATAATGAGTGACGAGGCACATTTTCATTTAAATGGATATGTGAATAAACAGAATAGTCGGTTCTGGGCAATGGAAAACCATCGCATTATTCATCAGTCAACTTTCCATCCATTAAAAGTGACAGTCTGGTGTTCAATTTGGTCAGGAGGAATCATTGGACCTTACTTCTTTGAAAATGAAAACGGCGTAACGGTAACTGTGAATGGAGAGCGATATCGTGATATGATTGAAAACTTTTTAACGCCACAACTGCATACTTTGGGCTTGATTAACATGTGGTATCAACAAGACGGTGCCACATCGCATACAGCCAGGATTACAATGGAATTACTGCGAGAACTCTTTCCACAACAAGTTATTTCAAAAAATGGTGATGTTGATTGGCCTCCACGGTCGCCTGATTTGACTGCGCCGGACTTCTTTTTGTGGGGATATCTAAAAAGCAAGGCTTATGCAAACAAACCAGAAACGCTTGAGCAACTCAAACAAAATATTCGTGATGAAATTTATGAAATACCGCGTGAAATGTGTGAGAATGTAATGAAAAATGTGCTCAAAAGGGCTCGCATTTGTGAGGCTAACAGAGGCGGACATTTATCTGATATTGTATTCCATACATAATTGCCGACATTAAATAAAAAATTTATCAATATAACATCCATTCTCTTTCATTTAATCAAAAATCATAAACAAACAAAGTAGTATACCTTCCCGGCGGACACCCTGTATTTTCTAATTTGAAATTCTCTGCTTTCTTTTGTTGTTAAAATATTTTTTTAATAAAAAGAATGAAAATAACAGACAAAAGGGCTTGAGATATAAAGACAATCAATCCGCAATATCAGTCATAACTTTTCTTTTTGTCATCACCAAAAATCGAACGAATTACAAAGCAAGCCTTCTTCTTACTTTGCTAAGAAAGGCGACAACGATGTGAATGTAAAACGTGAAGCAAATGTGCACTGGCACAGTTTTATAATTGCAACTTTCCATTCCAGTTATAGATTGAGTAAATCCAGCTAGAATTTGTTTGAAACAATAATTATGTAGATTGTACACTGTATCAAGCTGTACAGTATCGAATATTGTTTTGTTTTTTTCAATTTTGTTAGGTTGAGTTCACGATTTGGTGTTATGATTTGGTTATAAGATTGTAACTGTTTGGGATTAAAATAACCAGATGCAGAATAGATGATCCCAATCTGATAATTATCCGTTGTTATATAAAAATTAGATTTATGGGTAATATTACGGGATTTAATAATACATTTTTCCTCCATTTACATGCGACCAACATTTTCCTTCTGCAAAATGAAAGAGATATACGAGTAACATTGACTTTTTGCACATGAGAAACAAGAAAATAAATGTATCCAAACAAAATTTTGCAGAAGACTTTTTGAGCCCGAACAATTGCCCCAAATACAGAAGGTTTTTTTGCACCGAATAATGACGGGGACAAGACAACCCAAAGCGCAGAAAATCGTGAGATAAGCCGGGTCATGCATCAACTTCAACCGTCAAACCGAATATTCATGACCAAATGATCTTTCCGTCAAAGAAACTTTAAAGGCGCTTCAATGGGATGTCCTACCCCACCCGCCGTATTCTCTAGACATTGCTCCTTCCGACTACCACTTGTTCCGGTCGATGACTCATAGCCTGGCCGAGCAGCACTTCACTTGCTTACAAACAAGCCACAAATTGGATCGATTCTTAGATCGCCTTAAAACACGAGGAATAGTTTAAACGCGGATACAGATTCCTTCTCCTGCTGCTTGATAGATGGGAAAAAGTTGTAGCTAACGTTGGACGACATTTATATATATTGTACAAATTTCTCTGAATAAAGTTTCGAAGTTATAAAAGAAATCTCAAAACTTATTTGTACCCGCAATAATATAATTTAAATTCTATGTTACAAATAATTTAGAATTACAGGTACACAACACAAAGGACATCACAACTCAAACAAAACATTTGATCTGTTTGTCTACAATTAACAGGTTTTGCTATAGAGTTAAAGGTTTAATTCAATTATTCAAGATGTTAAGAAGACCGTGAAGTGAATCGGGGTCCTTCAATTTAATCTAATATCTTTATATTGTCATCTTCTTTAAGCAGCAGTTACTACTGCACGTTACATCTTCAATAAGCAGCAGTTACATTATTTGTAAATTCTTCAGTAATTCAATAATAAATTTACTTGCTTTTGCTTTACATTTAAATTTATACTACATAATATGATTAGTTAAATATATCATAGGATATCATTACCCTCACAAAATAAAGTTAGTATTTATTTCTATATAGTGTGATTTTATGGGTTGCATTCTTAAACTTAGAGACCTATTGTAACGGAATTTTATTATATTCCGTTATCAACCCATTCCCAACAATCTTTACGTTTATCAGGGTAATTTCACCATGACTTCGATATCATCTTCACAGAAATTCATTAAACACTTAGTCATGCTGGAATTATCTACTTTTCTTTATGTTTGTTGTTGCATTCATATACATGAAATTGGTATAAGATGCAATACGACAAACATAAAATTATTTCTTGTTTACGTTAAAAACAAAAAAACACAGTAATTGTTAAGGAAATGGAAATGTTTTTTATTTAATGTGAAGTACGAGTACAATCGATACAATTAAGTTATGAATAAAACGTCACTCAAATGGCATCCACGACTTCTTCTGCAGGAACGAATTCGATGAACCCAATTTTCGAGCACTTTTTCCACTAAATCAAGTCGTATGTCATGAATAGCACGTTCAATATTGACTCGTAAAGCTTGAAGAGAGCTTGGTTTATTGCTAAAGACTAATGACTTCAAATAACCCCACAAGAAATAGTCTAATGGTGTTAAATCACAACTTCTTGGAGGCCATTCAATATCACAATTTCTTGAAATAATCGAATCTCCAAACTTTTCTCGCAATAATTCAATTGTTGCACTTGCTATGTAGCAGGTAGCCCCGTCTTGTTTGAACCAAATATTATTAAGATCAACATCTTCCAATTTCGGCCATAAAAAGTTGGTTATCATCAATCTATACCGATCTCCTTTGACAGTAACGATGTTACCAGCTTCATTTCGAAAAAATACGGACCGATGATTCCACCAGACCAAAACCCACACCAAACTGTCAATTTAGGTGAATGTAATGGTTTTTCATGAATAATTTGTGGATTTTCTTGGCACTAGAATCGACAGTTTTGTTTATTTACCGCACCACTCAGATGAAAGTGAGCCTTATCGGAGAAGATGATTTTCTTAAAAAAATCGTTATCGATTTCAAGTTGTTCCAAGGCAAAATCAGCAAATTCACAACGTTTACGGTGGTCCAATGGCTTCAGTTCTTGAGTGAGAACAATTTTATACGGATGCAAACCCAAATCCTTACTCAAAATCCGCCAGGTTGTGGTTTGAGGCAGTCCCAATTCTTGAGAACGTCTTGGAATCGACAAATTGCGGTCTTCAGCAACGAACGGCAGCAATATTTGCATTACTTCGAGCGAATCTTAGTCTTATTGGCACTTCAACATTATGTAAAAAAAAATGTACGCTCAAAATTTTCAACAATTCGACGAATAGCGAGTACACTTGGACGATTATTACGACTATAAAATGGCAAAAGCGCACGAAAAGTTGCAATTGGAGAACGATTATTTTGATAATAAAACTGAATAATATGTAAACGTTGTTCTTGCGTATATCTCACCATGATGAAATTGTAAACATTACTGAATACAATGAAACAAAAAATGACAGATCATGACATATTACAAATGGCCGAAACGTCACTTAAAAATCATATCATTCCTATTGGAAAACCCTATAGTTATTATAAACACAAATGAATGAACGTAAATATTGGATTTGAAATTGGATGATGTATCCATATTTTTTGTGTTGTGCACACGAAAAAGCAAACGTTCTACATAGAGTTAATTAAATGACCTTTGTAGACATTTTAAAACGTTGCAATTTTCGTGGCACATAAATATAATTCCCACAAGTGCATGTAAATTAGATTTATGTCACGTTGTTTCTAATGTGCGGTGCTTGTACAAAAATTTTGCTGGTTTCGGGAAAATCACATTAATTGGTTGAGAAAGAAGTATATTCCCATAACTAAATTTTCCCCCTCCCTTCTATGTCAGTTAGTTTAGTGTTGTATAAATACCGCACATTATTTTTTGGTAGAGGCAGTTAAGTTTTGGAAGAGATATTTGGTTTACGTATAGAGCTTTAGCCGTGGTAAACCAATTATAGAAGTAGTATTCAGGAATTTAAATTAAGTGTAGAGTTTTTAAAGTTTAAATAAAGGCAAATAACAGTTAAGAATCAAAGTTTTTTTTTCTCTTGTTTTGGAATTTCGTTTGCAGTATTGGTAAGTATGGTTATAAACAAAAATATAATCAGCCTACTAACTAAACGGGCCTATTTGGTAAAAGGGTCCACCAGCTGCTTCATTAGAAGCGGAAATCTCGCCAGTGCGTCAGCACGCGATTTTCTTTCAGCTGGAACTCGTTACCAAATAAAAAAACAACTTACTAACTTTTAAGGCCTTAAGCCAAAATATTTAAATCTCATTTTTTTTGTTTCGATTTTATCATGCTTAACTTAGGGTGATTGTTACCCTAAATTTTTTTAATTAAACAACCATGGTGGGCATACCAGCCATGTGAGGCATGAATCTCGCCAATTTGGGTCCGATGCCCAATTCGCTTAATATAAACTCCTTGTTTTGACGGCATAGTCTAGGCCTTCTCATCAATTTAATATTTTACGTGCGGTAATCTAGGCTACTGCTCGTGCACCCCATCACCCACGACCAATGTACCTCCACTTGACTGAGGTGCGAGTACCGAAGCCGCACGGGATGCAACCACGAGCTGAGGCAAAATTATATGATCCAGTTTGGCCTTCAGCATAAGTGAGGCTAAACTGTATCACTATGTTTGTTCTGTTGTGGCCTTGCGGACGAAACAAATTGCAATCAGAATTTTAATTTCGATTGATTTGAATAACTAATTACTAACGAGCGGTCGAGTCGATTCAGTAAAAATTACGTTAAATCATATAAACCCAATCGGAAATGTTTATTGATCATGAATATGTCGTATTTTATTTTAATGTAATATTTTTCATGAACAATTATTTGCATGTAGTTTAGTTCAAACTTTTACAAAATTATTAACTTTTAAAGTAACAAATTCAAATGGAAATTAAAACCGTCATCTTTTTCAAAACCATAGAAAGTTTGAATCATAAAAAAAATTTATTTTTATTTTTCATTGAACTTCTAAAATATTTTCTATGACCCTAATGTTGCACCAGCACTTGTAACACAATCCAATGAAAATGGTACTGGAATTTTTTACAAATTAATTACAAACTTGTTAAAAAGTTAGAAAAATTTTTACAAGTCCCGTTATCCTGCAATTCGTCAATTCGTGTGTGGGCTGGCATTAGACAAAGCTGCACCACACATTTCGTATTTTTGTTAATATTTATTGTATCGTGTCGCGAGTGGTACTGGAATTTTTTACAAATTAATTACAACATATCGACATAGTTCAACCCCCAAAAACTACCTCTAAGGGGTGCAATTCTTAAAAAAACATATTTTTCCTTAAACCATGATTTTGGCATTTCAGTTAATATTTGTTGTATCGTACTGGGGGTGCTACTGCATTTTCTACAAATTAATTACAACATGGCATAGCTCAACCCACAAAATTACCCCAAAGGGGTGCAATTTAAAAAAAAAACATATTTCTCGTACACGCCTTTTTTATTTCTGTGAATTTTTGTTGTACAGTGTTCGGGATGGTACTACAAATTGTTTACAAATTAATTACAATAAAATGGCATAATTAAACTCCTAGAAAACTACACCGAATGAGAGCAATAGTTTAAAATCAATGTATCGTACTGAGGGATACACTAGAAGTTTTTACAAAATAAATTACAATATAGTGGAATAGTTCAATTGCTAAAATCAGCCTCTAAAAAAAGAAGATCTTTAAAACAATATTTCTCTGTAAAGGTCATACCTCTTAAATTAATCACTATCCAAAAAAATGTGTACCCCTAAATGTATGACAACAGCCCACATCCACAAAAATAGATCATAATACATTGGCCTTCCCTACTATGCAAGAAATAAATAACCTAGAATTTATTACAACAGCCCAAACACACCAAAATTGATCAAAATGCATCGAACTGCCTTACAATGCAAGAAATAGGTATCCCTGAAATTATTACAACAGCCCACACCCACAAAAATCGATAATAATGTATCGAACTTCATTCCAATGCAAAAAAATAGGTATCCATGCATTTATGACAACAGCCCACACCCACAAAAATCAATTATAATGCATCAATCTTCCTTCCTATGCAAGAAATAGCTACCCCTGAATTTATTACAAAAGCCCACACACACAAAAATCGATAATAATGCATCAAATTTCCTTCCAATGCAAAAAATTGGTAACCATGTATTTATTACAACAGCCCACACCCACAAAAATCGATAATAATGCATCGAACTTCCTTCCTATGCAAATAGGAATCCCTGAATTTATTACACAGTCCACACCCACAAAAATCGATGATGTTGCATCGAACTTCATCCCTATGCAAAAAATAGGTACTCATGAATTTATTACAACAGCTTATAAACACAAAAATCAATCTAAATGGATCGAACTTCCTTCATATGCAAGAAATAAATATCCATCCCTGAACCTATTACAACAGCCCACACCCACAAAAATTAATCATAATGAATTAAACTTCCTTTCTATGCATGAAATAGGCATCCCTGGCTTTATTACAACAGCCCACACTAACAAAAATCGATTATAATGCATAGAAATGCCTTCCTATGCAAGCAATAGGTATCCCTCAATTTATTACAACAGCCCACACACACAAAAATCAATCAAAATGCATTGAACTCCCATTCTATGCAAGAAATAGGTATCCCTGAATTTATTAAAATAGCCCTCACCCAAAAAAATTGATAATAATGCATCGAACTTCCTTCCTATACAAGAAATAGGTACCCAGGAATATATTACAACAGCCTACACCCAGAAAAAACGATAATATTGTATCAAACTTCCTTCCAATGCAAGAATTAGATATGCCTCAACTTATTACAACAGCTCACACCCATAAAAATTGATTAAAATGCATCGATCTTCCTTCCAATGCAAGAAATAGGTACCATGAATCAATTACAACAGCCCACACCCGAAAAAAATCGATAATAATGAATCGAATTCCCTTTCTTTCTTTAGCCCACACCCACAAAAATCGATAACAATGCATCCAACTTCCTTCCTATGCAAGAAATAGGTACCCATGAATTTATTACAACAGCCCATATCCACAAAAATCGATCATAATGAATTGAACTTCTTTCCTGTGCAAGAAATAGGTATCCCTGAATTTAATACAACAGCCCACACCCACAAAAATCGATAATAATGAATCGAACTTCCTACCTATGCAAGAAATAGGTACCCATGAATTTATTACATCAGCCCACACCCACAAAAATCGATCAAAATGTATCGAACATTCTTCCTATACAAGAAATAGGTATCCCTGAATTTATTAAACAACCCACACCCACAAAATCAATCAAAATGTATATAACTTCCTTCATATGCAAGAAATAGATACTCATGAATTTATTACAACAGCCCACACCAACAAAAATTAATGATACTAATACATTAAACTTCCTTCCAATGCATGAATTAGGTATTCCTGAATTTATTACTAAAGCCCACATCCACAAAAATCGATCAAAATACATCGAACTTCCTTCATACGCAAGAAACAGATACCAAATAATTTATTAGAACAGCCCACACCCACAAAAATCGATAATAATGCATCGAACTTGCTTCCTATGTAAGAATTAGATATCCCAGAATTTACTGCAACAGCCCACACCCACAAAAACCAATCAAAATGTATCGAATTTCATTCCTATACACAAAATAAGTACTCATAAATTTATTACAACAGACCACACCCAATCGAACTTTGATCCAATGCAAGAATTACGTACCCCTGAATTTATTACAACAGCCCACACCCATAAAAATTGATAATAATACATCAAACTTCATTCATGTGCAAGAAATAGGTATCCCTGAATTTTTTAAAACAGCCAACGCACACAAAAATCTTTCAAAATGTATCGAATTTCCTTTCTATGCAAGAAATAGGTATCCATGAATTTATTACAATAGCCCACACCCACAAAAATTGATAATAATGCATCGAACTTCCTTCCTATGCAAGAAATAGGTACCCACGAATTTATTACAACAGCCTACACCCAGAAAAAACGATAATAATGTAACAAACTTCCTTCCAATGCAAGAATTAGGAATGCATGAATTTATTACAACAGCCCACACCCACAAAAATCGATCAAAATGTATCGAAATTCCTTCCTATCAAGAAATAGGTACCCATGAATTTATTACATCAGCCCATACCCATAAAATCGAAAATAATGCATCGGGATTCCTTCCTTTGCCAGAAATAGGTACTCATGAATTTATTACAATAGTCTACTCCCAGAAAAAACGATAATAATGTATCAAACTTCCTTCCAATGCAAGAATTAGGTATGTCTGAATTTATTACAACAACCCACACAAACAAAAATCGATCAAAATGTATCGAACTTCCTTCCTATGCAAGAAAAAGTATCCCTGAATTTATTAAAACAGCCCATACCAATAAACATCGATTAAAATGCATCGAACTTCCTTCCTATTCAAGAAATAGATACCATGAATTAATTACAACAGCACACACCCACAAAAATCGGTCATAATGCATTGAAAATCTTTCCTGTGCAAGAAATAGGTATCCTTGAATTTAATACAACAGCCCACACCCACAAAAATCAATAATAATGCATCGAACTTCCTTCATATGCAAGAAATAGGTACCCATGAATTTATTACAAAAGCCCACACTGACAAAAATCGATCAAAATGTATCGAACTTCCTTCCTACGCAAGAAATAGATATCCCTGAATTTATTACAACAACCCACACCCACAAAATCAATTAAAATGTATCTAACTTCCTTCCTATGCAAGACATAGATACTCATGAATTTATTACAACAGCCCACACCCACAAAAATCGATAATAATGCATCGAACTTGCTTCCTATGTAAGAATTAGATATCGCAGAATTTACTGCAACAACCCACACCCACAAAAACCAATCAAAATGTATCGAATTTCATTCCTATACACAAAATAAGTACTCATAAATTTATTACAACAGACCACACCCAATCGAACTTTGATCCAATGCAAGAATTACGTAACCCTGAATTTATTACAACAGCCCACACCCATAAAAATTGATAATAATACATCAAACTTCATTCATGTGCAAGAAATAGGTATCCCTGAATTTTTTAAAACAGCCCACGCACACAAAAATCGTTCAAAATGTATCGAACTTCCTTCCTATGCAAGAAATAGGTATCCATGAATTTATTACAATAGCCCACACCCACAAAAATTGATAATAATGCATCGAACTTCCTTCCTATGCAAGAAATAGGTACCCACGAATTTATTACAACAGCCTACACCCAGAAAAAACGATAATAATGTATCAAACTTCCTTCCAATGCAAGAATTAGGAATGCATGAATTTATTACAACAGCCCACACCCACAAAAATCGATCAAAATGTATCGAAATTCCTTCCTATCAAGAAATAGGTACTCATGAATTTATTACATCAGCCCATACCCATAAAATCGAAAATAATGCATCGGGATTCCTTCCTTTGCCAGAAATAGGTACTCATGAATTTATTACAATAGTCTACACACAGAAAAAACGATAATAATGTATCAAACTTCCTTCCAATGCAAGAATGAGGTATGTCTGAATTTATTACAACAACCCACACAAACAAAAATCGATCAAAATGTATCGAACTTCCTTCCTATGCAAGAAAAAGTATCCCTGAATTTATTAAAACAGCCCATACCAATAAATATCGATTAAAATGCATCGAACTTCCTTCTTATTCAAGAAATAGATACCATGAATTAATTACAACAGCCCACACCCACAAAAATCGGTCATAATGCATTGAACTTCTTTCCTGTGCAAGAAATAGGTATCCCTGAATTTAATACAACAGCCCACACCCACAAAAATCGATAATAATGCATCGAACTTCCTTCATATGCAAGAAATAGGTACCCATGAATTTATTACAAAAGCCCACACTGACAAAAATCGATCAAAATGTATCGAACTTCCTTCCTACGCAAGAAATAGATATCCCTGAATTTATTACAACAACCCACACCCACAAAATCAATTAAAATGTATCTAACTTCCTTCCTATGCAAGAAATAGATACTCATGAAAGTATTACAACAGCCCACACCCACAAAAATTGATAATAATACATTAAACTTCCTTCCAATGCAAGAATTAGGTAATCCTGAATTTATTACTCCACGCACACCCACAAAAATCGATCAAAATGTATCGAACTTCCTTCCTATGCATGAAATAGATACCAAAGAATTTATTACAACAGCCCACACCCACAAAATTTGATAATAATGCATCGAACTTCGTTAAAATGCAAGAATTAGGTATGCCTGAATTTATTACAACAACCCACACCAACAAAAATCGATCAAAATGTATCGAACTTCCTTCCTATGCAAGAAATAAGTACTCCTGAATTTATTACAACAGCCCACATCCACAAAAATCGATCAAAATGCATCAAGCCAATCAAAATCAATCAAAATGCATCGAACTTCAATCCTATGCAAGAAATAGGTACTCATGAATTTATTACAACAGCCCACACCAGCAGAAATCGATAATAATGCATCGAACTTTCTTCCTATGCGAGAGTTAGGTATCCCTGAATTTATTATAACAGCCCACACCCACAAAAATCGATCAAAATGTATCGAACTTTTTTCCTATTCAAGAAATAAGCACTCCTGAATTTATTACAAAAGCCCAGAACTGTGCAAGAAATAGGTATCCCTGAATTTATTACAGCAGCCCACACCCACAAAAACCGAAAATAATGCATCGACTTCCTTCCTATGCAAGAAATAGGTACCCATGAATTTATTACAATAGCCCACACCCACAAAAATCATTAATAATGCATCTAACTTCCTTCCTATGCAAGAAATATGTATCCTTGAATTTTGTTACGGCACCTTGAGATGTCACAACATATTTCCTTTCCTTTGTTCTTTTTGAATTTTTTGCTCCATGGTAATTAAATGAATGATGTTTTTTATTGTTTTTTATTGACGGCATTGCTATCTGTTTTATGCTAGTACTACTAACATCATTTGCTCAAATGACAATTGGCCTTAATATTTTATTCTGTTTTTTGTTCACATCCAGTGTTCATATAAACGTCGAATGATTTTGAGAGCGAGACGAATGTATACCCCTTGTGCGTGTGTGCGACCGACGAAGATTTGTTGTGTGCAATCAATGCGCAGAGTGAAAGGGTGGGCGAGTGACGCATAAAAATGGATAATAATGTATCGAACTTCCTTCCTATGCAAGAAATAGGTATCCCTGAATTTATTAGAGCAGCCCACATCCACAAAAATCGATAATAATGCATCGAACCTCTTATCTATGCAAATAGGTATCCCTGAATTTATTACACAGCCCACACCCACAAAAATCGATAATAATGCATCGACCTTCATTCCTATGCAAGAAATAGGTACTCATGAATTCATTACAACAGCCCACACCCACAAAAATCGATCAAAATGCATCGAACTTCCTTCCTATCCAAGAAATAGATATCCATCCCTGAACCTATTACAACAGCCCACACCCACAAAAACCGATCAAAATGTATCGAACTTCCTTCCTATGCAAGGAATAGATACCAAAGAATATATTACAACAGCCCACACCCACAAAAATCGATAATAATGCATCAAACTTCCTTCCTATGTAAGAAACTGGTGTCCCAGAATTTACTACAACAGCCCACACCCACAAAAATCAATCAACATGTATCGAACTTCCTGCATATACACAAAATAGGTACTCATGAATTTATTACAACAGTCCACACCCAAATAGTAATGCATCGAACTTTGATCCAAAGCAAAAATTAGACACCCCTGAATTTATTACAACAGCCAACACACACAAAAATCGATCATTATGCATCGAATTTCATTCCAGTGCAAGAAATAGGTATCCCTGAATTTATTACAACAGCCTACACCCAGAAAAAACGATAATAATGTATCAAACTTCCTTCCAATGCAAGAATTAGGTATGCCTGAATTCAATACAACTGCCCACACCCACAAAAATCGATCACAATGTATCGAACTTCCTTCCTATCAAGAAATAGGTACCCATGAATTTATTACAACAATCCACATCCACAAAAATCGATAATAATGTATCGAACTTCCTTCCTATACAAGAAATAGGTATCCCTGAACTTATTACAACAGTTCACACCCACAAAAATCAATCAAAATGCATCGAACTTCCTTCCTATGCAAGAAATAGGTACTCATGAATTAATTACAACAGCCCACACCCACAAAAATCGGTCATAATGCATTGAACTTCTTTCCTGTGCAAGAAATAGGTATCCCTGAATTTAATACAACAGCCCACACCCACAAAAATCGATAATAATGCATCGAACTTCCTTCATATGCAAGAAATAGGTACCCATGAATTTATTACAAAAGCCCACACTGACAAAAATCGATCAAAATGTATCGAACTTCCTTCCTACGCAAGAAATAGATATCCCTGAATTTATTACAACAACCCACACCCACAAAATCAATTAAAATGTATCTAACTTCCTTCCTATGCAAGAAATAGATACTCATGAAAGTATTACAACAGCCCACACCCACAAAAATTGATAATAATACATTAAACTTCCTTCCAATGCAAGAATTAGGTAATCCTGAATTTATTACTACACGCACACCACAAAAAACGATCAAAATGTATCGAACTTCCTTCCTATGCATGAAATAGATACCAAAGAATTTATTACAACAGCCCACACCCACAAAATTTGATAATAATGCATCGAACTTCGTTAAAATGCAAGAATTAGGTATGCCTGAATTTATTACAACAACCCACACCAACAAAAATCGATCAAAATGTATCGAACTTCCTTCCTATGCAAGAAATAAGTACTCCTACATTTATTACAACAGCCCACATCCACAAAAATCGATCAAAATGCATCAAGCCAATCAAAATCAATCAAAATGCATCGAACTTCAATCCTATGCAAGAAATAGGTACTCATGAATTTATTACAACAGCCCACACCAGCAGAAATCGATAATAATGCATCGAACTTTCTTCCTATGCGAGAGTTAGGTATCCCTGAATTTATTATAACAGCCCACACCCACAAAAATCGATCAAAATGTATCGAACTTTTTTCCTATTCAAGAAATAAGCACTCCTGAATTTATTACAAAAGCCCAGAACTGTGCAAGAAATAGGTATCCCTGAATTTATTACAGCAGCCCACACCCACAAAAACCGAAAATAATGCATCGACTTCCTTCCTATGCAAGAAATAGGTACCCATGAATTTATTACAATAGCCCACACCCACAAAAATCATTAATAATGCATCTAACTTCCTTCCTATGCAAGAAATATGTATCCTTGAATTTTGTTACGGCACCTTGAGATGTCACAACATATTTCCTTTCCTTTGTTCTTTTTGAATTTTTTGCTCCATGGTAATTAAATGAATGATGTTTTTTATTGTTTTTTATTGACGGCATTGCTATCTGTTTTATGCTAGTACTACTAACATCATTTGCTCAAATGACAATTGGCCTTAATATTTTATTCTGTTTTTTGTTCACATCCAGTGTTCATATAAACGTCGAATGATTTTGAGAGCGAGACGAATGTATACCCCTTGTGCGTGTGTGCGACCGACGAAGATTTGTTGTGTGCAATCAATGCGCAGAGTGAAAGGGTGGGCGAGTGACGCATAAAAATGGATAATAATGTATCGAACTTCCTTCCTATGCAAGAAATAGGTATCCCTGAATTTATTAGAGCAGCCCACATCCACAAAAATCGATAATAATCCATCGAACCTCTTATCTATGCAAATAGGTATCCCTGAATTTATTACACAGCCCACACCCACAAAAATCGATAATAATGCATCGACCTTCATTCCTATGCAAGAAATAGGTACTCATGAATTCATTACAACAGCCCACACCCACAAAAATCGATCAAAATGCATCGAACTTCCTTCCTATCCAAGAAATAGATATCCATCCCTGAACCTATTACAACAGCCCACACCCACAAAAACCGATCAAAATGTATCGAACTTCCTTCCTATGCAAGGAATAGATACCAAAGAATATATTACAACAGCCCACACCCACAAAAATCGATAATAATGCATCAAACTTCCTTCCTATGTAAGAAACTGGTGTCCCAGAATTTACTACAACAGCCCACACCCACAAAAATCAATCAACATGTATCGAACTTCCTGCATATACACAAAATAGGTACTCATGAATTTATTACAACAGTCCACACCCAAATAGTAATGCATCGAACTTTGATCCAAAGCAAAAATTAGACACCCCTGAATTTATTACAACAGCCAACACACACAAAAATCGATCATTATGCATCGAATTTCATTCCAGTGCAAGAAATAGGTATCCCTGAATTTATTACAACAGCCTACACCCAGAAAAAACGATAATAATGTATCAAACTTCCTTCCAATGCAAGAATTAGGTATGCCTGAATTCAATACAACTGCCCACACCCACAAAAATCGATCACAATGTATCGAACTTCCTTCCTATCAAGAAATAGGTACCCATGAATTTATTACAACAATCCACATCCACAAAAATCGATAATAATGTATCGAACTTCCTTCCTATACAAGAAATAGGTATCCCTGAACTTATTACAACAGTTCACACCCACAAAAATCAATCAAAATGCATCGAACTTCCTTCCTATGCAAGAAATAGGTACTCATGAATTAATTACAACAGCCCACACCCACAAAAATCGGTCATAATGCATTGAACTTCTTTCCTGTGCAAGAAATAGGTATCCCTGAATTTAATACAACAGCCCACACCCACAAAAATCGATAATAATGCATCGAACTTCCTTCATATGCAAGAAATAGGTACCCATGAATTTATTACAAAAGCCCACACTGACAAAAATCGATCAAAATGTATCGAACTTCCTTCCTACGCAAGAAATAGATATCCCTGAATTTATTACAACAACCCACACCCACAAAATCAATTAAAATGTATCTAACTTCCTTCCTATGCAAGAAATAGATACTCATGAAAGTATTACAACAGCCCACACCCACAAAAATTGATAATAATACATTAAACTTCCTTCCAATGCAAGAATTAGGTAATCCTGAATTTATTACTACACGCACACCACAAAAAACGATCAAAATGTATCGAACTTCCTTCCTATGCATGAAATAGATACCAAAGAATTTATTACAACAGCCCACACCCACAAAATTTGATAATAATGCATCGAACTTCGTTAAAATGCAGGAATTAGGTATGCCTGAATTTATTACAACAACCCACACCAACAAAAATCGATCAAAATGTATCGAACTTCCTTCCTATGCAAGAAATAAGTACTCCTGAATTTATTACAACAGCCCACATCCACAAAAATCGATCAAAATGCATCAAGCCAATCAAAATCAATCAAAATGCATCGAACTTCAATCCTATGCAAGAAATAGGTACTCATGAATTTATTACAACAGCCCACACCAGCAGAAATCGATAATAATGCATCGAACTTTCTTCCTATGCGAGAGTTAGGTATCCCTGAATTTATTATAACAGCCCACACCCACAAAAATCGATCAAAATGTATCGAACTTTTTTCCTATTCAAGAAATAAGCACTCCTGAATTTATTACAAAAGCCCAGAACTGTGCAAGAAATAGGTATCCCTGAATTTATTACAGCAGCCCACACCCACAAAAACCGAAAATAATGCATCGACTTCCTTCCTATGCAAGAAATAGGTACCCATGAATTTATTACAATAGCCCACACCCACAAAAATCATTAATAATGCATCTAACTTCCTTCCTATGCAAGAAATATGTATCCTTGAATTTTGTTACGGCACCTTGAGATGTCACAACATATTTCTTTTCCTTTGTTCTTTTTGAATTTTTTGCTCCATGGTAATTAAATGAATGATGTTTTTTATTGTTTTTTATTGACGGCATTGCTATCTGTTTTATGCTAGTACTACTAACATCATTTGCTCAAATGACAATTGGCCTTAATATTTTATTCTGTTTTTTGTTCACATCCAGTGTTCATATAAACGTCGAATGATTTTGAGAGCGAGACGAATGTATACAACTTGTGCGTGTGTGCGACCGACGAAGATTTGTTGTGTGCAATCAATGCGCAGAGTGAAAGGGTGGGCGAGTGACGCATAAAAATGGATAATAATGTATCGAACTTCCTTCCTATGCAAGAAATAGGTATCCCTGAATTTATTAGAGCAGCCCACATCCACAAAAATCGATAATAATGCATCGAACCTCTTATCTATGCAAATAGGTATCCCTGAATTTATTACACAGCCCACACCCACAAAAATCTATAATAATGCATCGACCTTCATTCCTATGCAAGAAATAGGTACTCATGAATTCATTACAACAGCCCACACCCACAAAAATCGATCAAAATGCATCGAACTTCCTTCCTATCCAAGAAATAGATATCCATCCCTGAACCTATTACAACAGCCCACACCCACAAAAACCGATCAAAATGTATCGAACTTCCTTCCTATGCAAGGAATAGATACCAAAGAATATATTACAACAGCCCACACCCACAAAAATCGATAATAATGCATCAAACTTCCTTCCTATGTAAGAAACTGGTGTCCCAGAATTTACTACAACAGCCCACACCCACAAAAATCAATCAACATGTATCGAACTTCCTGCATATACACAAAATAGGTACTCATGAATTTATTACAACAGTCCACACCCAAATAGTAATGCATCGAACTTTGATCCAAAGCAAAAATTAGACACCCCTGAATTTATTACAACAGCCAACACACACAAAAATCGATCATTATGCATCGAATTTCATTCCAGTGCAAGAAATAGGTATCCCTGAATTTATTACAACAGCCTACACCCAGAAAAAACGATAATAATGTATCAAACTTCCTTCCAATGCAAGAATTAGGTATGCCTGAATTTAATACAAGCTACCCACACCCACAAAAATCGATCACAATCTATCGAACTGCCTTCCTATCAAGAAATAGGTACCCATGAATTTATTACAACAATCCACATCCACAAAAATCGATAATAATGTATCGAACTTCCTTCCTATACAAGAAATAGGTATCCCTGAACTTATTACAACAGTTCACACCCACAAAAATCAATCAAAATGCATCGAACTTCCTTCCTATGCAAGAAATAGGTACTCATGAATTTATTAAAACAGCCCACACCCGCAAAAATCGATAATAATGCATCGAACTATCTTCCTATGCAAGAAATAGGTACCCATGAATTTATTACAACAGCCCACACCCACAAAAATCGATCAAAATATATCGAACTTTCATCCTATGCAAGAAATAGGTACCCCTGAACTAATACAACTGCCCACACCCACAAAAATCGATCTAAATGTATCGAACTTCCTTCCTATCAAGAAATAGGTACCCATGAATTTATTACAACAATCCACATCCATAAAAATCGATAATAATGCATCGAACTTTCTTCCTATACAAGAAATAGGTATCCCTGAAATTATTACAACAGTTCACACCCACAAAAATCAATCAAAATGCATCGAACTTCCTTCCTATGCAAGAAATAGATACTCATGAATTTATTACAACAGCCCACACCCGCAAAAATCGATAATAATGCATCGAACTATCTTCCTATGCAAGAGTTAGGTATCCCTGAATTTATTACAACAGCCCACATCCACAAAAATCGATCAAAATATATCGAACTTCCTTCATATGCAAGAAACAGATACCAAATAATTTATTACAACAGCCCACACCCACAAAAATCGATAATAATGCATCGAACTTGCTTCCTATGTAAGAAATAGATATCCCAGAATTTACTGAAACAGCCCACACCCACAAAAATCAATCAAAATGTATCGAATTTCCTTCCTATACACAAAATAAGTACTCATGAATTTATTACGACAGACCACACCCAATCGAACTTTGATCCAATGCAAGAATTACGTACTTCTGAATTTATTACAACAGCCCACATCCAAAAAATTGATAATACATCAAACTTCATTCATGTGCAAGAAATAGGTATCTCTGAATTTTTTAAAACAGCCCACACACACAAAAAACGTTCAAAATGTATCGAATTTCCTTCCTATGCAAGAAATAGGTATCAATGAATTTATTACAATAGCCCGCACCCACAAAAATTGATAATAATGCATCTAACTTCCTTCCTATACAAGAAATAGGTACCCACGAATATATTACAACAGCCTACACCCGGAAAAAACGATAATAATGTATCAAACTTCCTTCCAATGCAAGAATTAGGTATGCCTCAACCTATTACAACAGCCCACACCCACAAAAATCGATCAAAATGTATCGTTACTATGCAATTATATATATATATATATATACTATCATGATACTCCATTTATATACTTCATGTAACCATGCAACTTGCAATTTTTTTCCTCTCTCTCATTATATTGTGTTCAACAACGGGTTTCTGGGTTCGTGATTTTTCGATATGGTTTGGGGAGGAGGAAATTAGTATAAAAAGGCAAGTGTTTGCGTCGGGAGGAAAAAAAAAGCAAAGGCCAAAAAATTGTTTAATCGTGCGTGGGTAGATAAGCGGAAATAAAAGTGTAGTTTGCTAACGAGACGCGTTTAATTAAAAAAATAATAGAATTTTGCATTCGGAAGAATTTTTTTTTTAAATTTGTGAGAATATAACAAAAGAAAAATTAACAAACTTTAAATTTTTTTTGTTATTAATGTAATAGTTACAAAACAAAACAAATAAATAAGTCATAATTGTAATTAGATTTAAGAAAAATACTATACCACAACTAAAATAAAATAAAATATAAATAAATAAATAGTTCAAAGTGCTATGGTGGATTACGTATAGACAGTAAAGGAAAAGTGTGTGTTACGGTCGTGCGAGGACAAGTGGAAAAACAGAACGGCTAAAACATATTGGTGGCAGTGCGACGTTAATCCGACATATATCAAAATTCTAAAATAATATTTCAATATAATTAAATGACTAGAATATAATAAATAAAAATACAATAAATAATTTGTGATTAATAAACATAATAATAAATAACTAAACGATACAAATCACCACGTTGATAAAAATCGATCGTACAGTCATATTTCATATTCAGTGCATAAGTCAGAACGGTATAAATGCATGAACAACAGTGTGAAGAACAACTAGTGTACCCGCTGGTTATTGAAAGATCTAAGTTTTAATATACCTAATTCAAGTGACGATCGAAAAGTTAACATCAATTTAGTAGTTAACATCAATTTAGTAGCAATCAATTTAGTAAATACCAGTACACTACGGTCACTGTGCAAATTAAATTCCAACGTAAAATTCGTATAAAATCATCGTATTGTTTACTGTCAGATAATCGCGATTGCGTACCTTCAAGCTTTGCAAAGTACTTCGGAAAATAGAATTACAAAAGGCGAATTAATTTATTTGGATATCATCGATATTGGATACATCGGCAATGGCTACAAGACGGCCATTACATAAGAATAAGTTACTATGATTATAAATCTCAGTTGTAGTATTTTTTTTTATTATTTTTATAATTTTTCCAATTTGTTTTGTTTTTGTATTAATGAAAATATTTATTAAAATTACATAATTATAATTTAAGTTTAAGTTAAATATTGTCTTGCTTTCTTTATAATGTATTGCCATTTCCTTTTTTTGCGTTATTCAGTGGTGTAATACGTTGATAATATGTAAGGAAGGTAATAGTTTCATAGTAAGTTTAAAATTTAATTAAATCATGACTAACACCTAACTATACATTTATTAGTTGATTGAGTTTTTTTTGTTGGTAGTATAGAGGTAATTAAAATTAGGTGGAATATTAAGTTCCAATTTGTATATTTTAAAAGAAAAATAATAATGTTGAGAATATAGTATGATTATTTTAAAATGGAAATTTCGGGTTGTAGATTTTATTTTGCTTTAATTTTAATTTTCAGAATGAGATAAATAACAAAAAAAATATGAAGGAGGATGATCCCTTAATGTAGTGAATTTGGTTGATCGAGGTTGGTATTTCGTCTGTTTCTGTTTAAATTTCTAGGATATTTTTATGAGCGGCACGTCTAGTTTTACTTACGCTTTGGTATTAATCCCACCCCATACCCTCAGCTTTTGCCAGCCAGTGATAGCCGCTAACCATTGCCTTTAAGTAAATAAAACAAAATTCTGCTAACGGTACCGCAGAAATAACCTGCATTATCGTTACAAGGCCTTCGGTGATAATTGTATGTCGCGAGAAAGTGTTTTTGATTGGTACAAATTGTTCAAAGAGGGTCGAGAACGTGTTGACAACGAACCACGTCTATTACGGCCATCAACATCCACTGATGATCAACACGTTAATAAAATCAAGGAATTGGTGCTCGAGAATTGACGATTAACAGTCAAAAACCTTACTGGGATCGTTGAAATATCGGAAGGATCAGTGAAAACGATTGGTTCCAAAATCACTCAATTTTTTGGAAAAGCAGCGTCGCGTTGACGTCTGTGAAACAATGCTTTCCTACAGGATGTCATGAAACGTATTATAACTGGCGATGAGTCTTGGATCTATGCTTACGACCCGGAAACAGACGATCAATCGGCCGAAAATCGTGTCAAAGGTGAGCCGAAGCCGAAAAAACCACGTCAAAGCAAGTCAAAAATCAAGGTGATGTTGACAGTTTTCTTCGATTATCGAGGTGTGGTGCACTTCGAATTCCTTCCGACTGGCCAAACTGTCAACAAGGAATACTATTTGAGTGTTATGCGTCGTTGGCGCGAAGCTATTCGTAAAAAGAGGCCGGAATTATGGGTCGATATCTCTTGGTTTTTGCACCACGATAATGCACCTTCTCATACTGCATTGGTTTTAAGTGATTTTTCGGCAAAAATTCCACCCATATCGTTCCGCAACCACCGTATTCGCCTGATTTAGCTTCGTGTGACTTCTGGCTGTTCAGCAAACTCAAACGACCGCTCCGGGGAAACCGTTTTGAGTCAATTGAAGACATTAAACGTGAATCGCTACGCGCATTGGAGGCTATTCCGGAAACTAACTTTAACAACTGTTTTGAGGATTGGAAAAAACGTTGGTATAAGTGTATTGAGGATGGGGGGGATCACTTTGAGGGGGACGAAATAGATTTGGAGAAATAAATAAAGAATTTTAAAATTATGAACAATGTCTTACTATTTTTTGCCCACAGCATTATTTACTTGTACATTATATTTTTGCTAAGTAGAGTAAGCATGTTTGGTGATCGAATGATCTATCTTTTGTTTTTATTTTGTACATATTTACTCGTATATTACTTTTATTGTGAAAAGGTTTCTCAATGTGTCTATGTGTGATGATCGCGCAGCGAATTAATAAACCAGGGCCTATGTGTGTGTATACGGCAGTCTCGCAATGTATAGACTTGGTATGTTAGTACGTAAAACGTAAACTTGAGAAGAAACTTGCATGCGGATGATATTTAATTTTGTTTTTGAAGAGTTTTTTCGTGTTACTTGATTGTATCTTGTAGATGCGGTGGTGAAATGAATTTTCGTTTGCCTGAGTATGAACTTTGTTTGGTTAACTTTGGTTTTGCTGAATTTTTTTTTATTTTTATGGTAGTGTTTGTTTAGAATTTACCATCTTCCGTGGTGGTATCTTTGATTTGATAATCGTCGTATAAAATGTATAGATTGTGGTTGGGGTGTACGCTTGAAGAATGGTAATTTCGTTGGTCATCCACTCTACGTGCATACATATAGATTTTGCTCTGTATATTGTCTGTATACGATCACCGTCGGATTAGGGATGTTCTAGCGGTGAATGATGAAGTCCTGAATGGGGAATGACTTGGAAGTGAAAGGTATAGTTTATCGGGATTGAGGATGGATGAAGAGTTTATGTGCACGCCGCATGTACGAGATATGATAGGGTGGGGTCGGGGAGGATCTTAACAGAAGGAAATGTCCATGGCATTTGCATGACGATGTTGACCGTGTTTTTTGTTCGCCTTCTACTCGGCTATATTTTGATTTCAAACATTGGCTGATTTTAGTGGTGTTCATGTATCCAATTATTCAGCTTCTGAATAATGAATTATTATATTTATTGGATATTAGTTTAGGGTTATCGGGGTTTATCAGGTGTGCATTATATATATTATTATTCATTGCAGTTCCTGATTAAGCTAATTTATTTAGTTCTAATGATTTTTTTTGATTACAGAATATATTTGAAGCTGTACTACTTTTTCATTAAAAATTAAATTTTAATTTAAAAGTCAATCAATGTGTCCGCAATTAGTTGTATTTAGTAGTAATAATTCTTTTAATTCTTTTAACTAGTTGATAATTACTATTCAAATTATTGATTTAGTTTATTTGGGAATTTAAGAATCTAGAATCGTCCGAGATGCTTAATATTAATACTATCCTTTATAGTTGGTTTCCTTTAAAATTTCCTGATTGGAGAGTTAACTTAACAATACTGAGTTTTATTTAATTTAATATAATTTAATTGTATATTTAGGATTTAATTCGTTTTACGTCAATGGTTTTATGAAACTATGTTAATGGATCAAATGAATATAATTGTATGGAAAATTGGGGTATCGGAGGAGGGAAATTTTATAAAGTTGCATAACAGTAGTGTTGCCTGATTCCTGTTTAAATTAAATTTTAATTCTAATTAATATTTTTTAGGAAGCTTGCAAATTTTCATGACTTTTTGTCAATGACTATAGCCGGGTTGGCTAATGAATTCGATATTTCAATGGTTGTTGGAATTTTTGAAATTATAGATGGCTTGGAGACTACAGAATAAAATTTAAATGCAGACAAATATTTATGTACTTAGATAGTTGTTGTATTTTGGGGTTCATGGCACTTCTTTAATTGAATTATTTTCTAGGTTGAACGGGAGACTGTAAATTGGTAAAGGATTTGGTTAGCTTGTTCTAAGTTGGATAAATAGTTATCGCTGGTTGTCACTTATATGGGTGGAGGAAATGGTTAATCACTCATAATAATGAAGTTTTATTTCAGGAAATTTACCAATTAAAATTTTTTAGGATCTTGATTGCTGTTTATTTATATCCAGAAAACAAAAATTATTGTGCCGTCTTGTGCTTGTGTTTTACTAACTATTGACTACTTAGGTATCTGTAAGATAGACTTGACTCGGAGTCTATCATATCTAATAACCTTTCCTAGCCCTCCGTATTGTTATATGTGTAAGGGGTGTACGGTAGGCCCGGCGTATCCGGGATCCTTGCTTAGTCTTGGCTGTACATCCTATCAATCAAAATTAATTTATTTAATTCTAAACTAGGATTTTTCATTCAACTTTTTAGTTAAAAATCGATAAAAAAAATATTTTTCTCTACCTTTTTATCGGGAGCCGCTATTGGGAGCACTATCAATTTCAAAGGGAAATTTTAAATTTCCGTTATTTTGTACAACCCTTAAGCCATTAGAAACTTCACTAGAATCTTACATTGAAAATTTAAAACGCAGCAAGAGGATTTATTTTTATAACATCATGCCAAAATAAATTTTAATTGGTATATTTCAGGTCGATAAATGTTTGTTTTATGGATGAATTTATTTTTATTGAATGAATTTATTTTATTTTTATGGTATAGCGATACCAGTGAATAAATAGCTACAGTTTCAGTAGAAATTTCCCTTTGGCGCCGGATAGTGCTCCAATATTAAAACACGGCTAATATCTTCTTCGTTCGGCTTTAAATATACGAATACCGATATTTCTAATTGGAAATTAGTTACTCCTAATTATTTGACCCAGTCACTCATTGAACAGGCTCATGTTCCTCCCACTTCAACACATTTAGGCGGCAGCAAAACTCTAGAGCGTCTTCAAGCGTCAATTTTATTGGTCGCAGATGGCAAAACACATTAAACAATACGTTGCTGGATGTGCTGAATCGAAAATGAACCAGACCAGCCATGAAAGCTCCCGTCATCACGACACGTCCATTTCAAAAGATATTATTTGATTTTTTGGGTCCATATCCGCGTTCCAAGCGTGGAAATTCGTATATTGTTATCATTCTGGATCATTACCCAAAATTTATCGTGATAAAACCCTTGCGCGAAGCATCCGCAACATTGCTATGTCGATTCCTAGAAGAGGAAATATTTTTATTGTTCTCGGTCACCGAAGTAATTACGTCGGATAATGGTAAACAATTAATTTCTAATTTATTTAAAGAATTATTATTTAAATACGGAGCAACGCATATTCGTATACCATTATATTCGCCTCAGAGAAACGCTTCCGAGCGAGTTAATAGGACTTTAATTAGCAATATCCGCGCATATGTGAGCGATCACGACCATAATCAGTGGGATAAAAATGTACAAGGAATTGCGACTGCTTTCCGTAATGCTATACATGACACGTTACATTATGTCGTGTTCGGTCAACATATGTCGTTGCATGGGTCAGATTACACGTTACGAGGATACTCGATGAATATGATCCCAGCCAAAATTCAACAGTTGCTGAAAATTATATTAAACGGACATCGCATTTTTTATTCAACGGATGTCGCACTGAACGGGTGGGCAGCTGAGGCCAGCTGCATTTTTATACGGCGGAGAGACGCTTAACATAATTTACGTTTAAGGCGGAAAGACGCCCAACATTTCTACGGATTACGGCGGAGACGCATAAAATATTTTTGGTTAAAGGCGGAAAGACGCCCAACATTTTTTCGGGTTACGGCGGAGAGACGCCTAACTTTATTTACGATTACAGGCGGGAAGACGCCTAACACTATTCTACGGTATACGGCGAAAAGTCGCCCAACGGTTTACTTTTGGTTAAAGGTGGGAAGACGCCTAACATTATTCTACGGTTTACAGCGAATAGTCGCCCAACGGTATTTATTGTTTGTACTAAAGGCGGGAAGACGCCCAACGGTTTGTTCCTCAATGAGGTCAAAAAGGTAGCAAAATTTTTTTTAGTCTTTTTTTTTGAGTTTAGTTTTTTTTTCAAGTTTGTTTTGTTAAATTTCAAATTTTTATTTTCAAATTTTTTCTAAATTTTCCAATATTTTTTTTTTTAATTTTTTCAATTTTTGTTATCGAGTACCACCTCGGTTGCTTGGCACGCTCCTTGGATACACATTGAGTCTTGCTACCAAAAATAAACACGTTCCACGATCATTTTTCGTACGATTCATTTTTTCCCTTTTTTCTTTCTTCGTCCCCATTTGTTTTTCCTTTTGAAAATTTCTCGTCAGCAGACATTGTACTTGTCATCCGGGTAGATCCGGTCGTTCCTGGGTGGGCACACCCGGTTATTATTTAATTCTGGTGTAAATTTAATTTAGTTTTAGTATTTTTTATTTTTTTTTTAGTTTTGTGCTCTGTTCCACGATGTAGGCCAGGAATATGCGTCGGCAAAATCACCGTGATAGAGACCTCTCCATATTTAGATAAATCTGCGGGGAGGTTGTTGAACCACTCCGTAACAATTTATTACAACAGACTACAAACACAAAAATCGATCAAAATGTATCGGACTTCCTTCCTATGCAAGGAATAGGAACTCATGAATTTATTACGACAGCCCACACCACTATGCGAGTAATAGATACCCTTGAATTTATTACAACAGCCCACATCCACAAAAATCGATAATAATGTATCGAATTGCCTTCCTATGCAAGAAAATGGAATTCCTGAATTTATTACAACAGCCCACACCCACAAAAACAAAAATCGATCAAAATGTACCGAACTTCGTTCCTCTGCAAGAAATATGTACTCCTGAATTTATTCCTGCACAGGAATGAAATGCGAAGCATAATGATTGATTTTTGTGGGTGTGGGGCTGTTGTAATAAATTCAGAGGTGCCTATTTCTTGCATATGAAGGGTCGACGCATTTTGATCGATTTTTGTGGATGTGGGCTGTTGTAATAAATTCAGGAATATCTAATTCTTGCATTGGGAGGAAGTTCGATACATTATTATCGAGTTTTGCGGGTGTGGGCTGTTGTAATAAATACATGAGTACCTATTTCTTGCATAGAAAGGAAGTTCGATAAATTTTGATTATCGGGATCAGTACTTATGCCAGTATTACAAAATCCCGTAGATCACAAAAAGACCGTATTTCAAAATCCCGTAGTATGAATTTGTTGCGGGATTACAGGATTCATCAAATAAACAAATATTGTTTAGTTTAAAATATTTGAATTGTTATAAAATAATATTATTTAATTTAAAATTATACTATTCGCGATTCTTTTCAAAAAATCGAGTTTATTGTATGTCGGATTAAAAGTACTGTATATTCTTTTTATGTTTTTGCTTTGTTTTACATATTTTTACTTCCTAGGTATTTTTTCACCGCACTTTACTTTTTCCACAGTAATGTTGGAAATGATTAATTTCTTTGACAGATGTTCTATAATTTTGTAAAGCCCATGACGCTTTACTTACATTTTAAATCCCGTATTCTATCATGATAAATCAGTTTAGGTTAGGTTAAAAATCGCGCGATTTTTAACCTAACCTAAGCCGATTTATCATGATAGAATACGGGATATTGAAATACGGGATTTTGGGAAATGGGATTTTGTAAACGGTATTATGTCATACGGGCAACTGAACCCAACCCTGTGGGCTGTTGTAATAAATTCATGAGTACCTATTTCTTGCATAGGAAGGAAGTTCGATGAATTTTGATTGATTTTTGTGGGTGTGGATTGTTGTAATAAATTCAGGGATACCTAATTCTTCCATTGGAAGGAAGTTCGATGCAGTATTATCGATTATTGTAGGTGTGGGCTGTTGTAATAAATTCATGGGTACCTATTTCTTGCATAGGAAAGAAGTTCGATGCATTTTAATCGATTTTTGTGGATGTGGGCTGTTGTAATAAATTCAGGGGTACCTATTTCTTGTATAGGAAGGACGTTTGGTACATTTTGTCGATTTTTGTGGGTATGAGCTGTTGTATTAAATTCAGGGATAACTAATTCTTGCATTGGAAAGAAGTTTGAAACATAATTATCGATTTTTGTTGGTGCAAGCTATTGTAATAAATTTAGGGGTACCTATTTCTTGCATAGGAAGGAAGTTCGATGTATTAATGTATTTTTGCTGTATTAGCTGTTGTAATAAATTCAGGAGTACCTATTTCTTGCATAGGGAGGAAGTTCGATTCATTATTATTGATCTTGTGGGTGTGGGCTGTTGTAATAAATACAGGGATACATATTTTTTGCATAGGAAGGAAGTTCGATGCGTTATTATCGATTTTTGTGGGCGTGGGCTGTTGTAATAAATTCAGGGATACCTATTTCTTGCATAGGAAGGAAGTTCTATGCATTTTGATTGATTTTTGTGGGTGTGGGTTGTTGTAATAAATTCAGGGATACCTAATTCTTGCATTGGAAGGAAGTTCGATGCAGTATTATCGACTATTGTGGGTGTGGGTTGTTGTAATAAATTCAGGGATACCTATTTCTTGCATAGGAAAGAAGTTCGATGCATTTTGATCGATTTTTGTGGATGTGGGCTGTTGTAATAAATGCAGGGGTACCTATTTCTTGTATAGGAAGGACGTTTGGTACATTTGGTCGATTTTTGTGGGTATGGGCTGTTGTATTAAATTCAGGGATAACTAATTCTTGCATTGGAAAGAAGTTCGATACATTATTATCAATTTTTGTGGGTGTAAGAGTGTGGGTTTTTTTTTGTGTTCTGTTCCACGGTGTAGGCCAGGGACAAGCAAGCCTCAGCTTCCCCACGACCCAAAACCCTGAGATTTAGTCGGCAAAATCAGCATGATAGAGACCTCTGCATATTTAGATGAATCTGCGGAGAGGTTGTTGAACCACTCCGTAACAATTTATTACAACAGACTACAAACACAAAAATCGATCAAAATGTATCGAACTTCCTTCCTATGCAAGAAATAGGAACTCATGAATTTATTACAACAGCCCACACCACTTATGAGAGAAATAGATACCCTTGAATTTATTACAACAGCCCAAATCCACAAAAATCGATAATAATGTATCGAATTGCCTTCCTATGCAAGAAAATGAAATCACTGAATTTATTACAACAGCCCACACCCACAAAAATCGATCCAAATGTACAGAACTTCGTTCCTAGGCAAGAAATAGGTACTCCTGAATGTATAATAATAAACGGAATATTGTAATACGTACGGTATTATGTATTACGGGATTTTGTAAAAGGCATTATGTCATACAGCAACTGAACCCAACCCTTATTATCGATTTTTGTGGGTGTGGGCTGTTGTAATAAATTCAGGGATACCTAATTCTTGCATAGGAAAGAAGTTCGATGCATTTTGATCGGTTTTTGTAGATGTGGGCTGTTGTAATAAATTCAGAGGTACCTATTTCTTGTATAGGAAGGACGTTTGGTAAATTTTGTCGATTTTTGTGGCAACTGAACCCAACCCTTATTATCGATTTTTGTGGGTGTAGGCTGTTGTAAGAAATTCTGGGATACCTAATTCTTGCATTAGAAGGAAGTTCGAAGTATTATTTTCAAGTTTTGTGGGTGAGCTATTGTAATAAATTCAGGAGTACCTATTTCTTGCACAAGCAGGAAGTTCGATACATTATTATCGATCTTGTGAGTGTGGGCTGTTGTAATAAATTCATGGGTACTTATTTCTTGCATAGGAAGGAAGTTCGATGCATTATTATCAATTTTTGTGGGTGTGGGCTGTTGTAACAAATTCAGGAATACCTATTTCTTGCATAGAAGGAAGTTCGATACATTTTGATCAATTTTTGTGGATGTGGGTGGGGCTGATGTAATAAATTCAGGAATACCTATTTCGTGCATAGGAAGGAAGTTCGATGCAATATTATCTATTTTTGCGGATGTGGGCTGGTGTAATAAAGTCAGGGGTGTACCTATTTATTGCAAAGGAAGGATGCAGTATTATCGATTTTTGTAGGTGTGGGCTGTTGTAATAAATTCATGAGTACCTATTTCTTGCATAGGAAGGAAATCCGATGCATTTTGATTGATTTTTGTAGATGTGGGTTGTAATAAATTCAGGGATACCTAATTCGTGCATTGGAAGGAAGTTCGATGCACTATTACCAAGTTTGGTGGGTGTGGGCTGTTGAAATCAACACAAGAGTACCTCTTTCTTGCATAGGAAGGAAGTTCGATACATTTTGATTGATTTTTGTGGGTGTGGACTGTTGTAATAATTCAGAGATACATAATTCTTGCATTGGAAGGAGGTTCGCTACATTATTATCGATTTTAGAGGGTGTGGGCTGTTGTAATAAATTCATGAGTACCTATTTCTTGCATAGGAAAGAAGTTCGATGCATTTTGATTGATTTTGGTGGGTGTGGATTGTTGTAATAAATTCAGGTTTACCTAATTCCTGCATTGGAAGGAAGTTCGAAGCATTATTATCGAGTTTGGTGCGTGTGGGCTGTTGTAATAAATACATGAGTACCTATTTCTTGCGAAGGACGGAAGTTCGATATATTTTGATTGATTTTTGTGGGTGTGGACTGTTGTAATAAATTCAGGGATACCTAATTCTTGCATTGGAATGAGGTTCGCTACATTATTATCGATTTTAGAGGGTATGGGCTGTTGTAATAAATTCAGGCATACCTATTTCGTGCATAGAAAGGAAGTCCGATGCAATATTATCCATTTTTGTGAATGTGGGCTGTTGTAATAAAGTCAGAGGTACCTATTTCTTGCGTAGGAAGAAAGCTCGATGCAATATTATCGATTTTAGTGGGTGTGGGCTGTTGTAATAAATTCATGAGTACCTATTTCTTGCTTAGGAAGGAAGTCCGGTGCATTTTGATTGATTTTTGAGGGTGTGGGTTGTTGTAATAAATTCAGGGATATCTAATTCCTGCATTGGAAGGAAGTTCGAAGCATTATTATCGAGTTTGGTGGGTGTGGGCTGTTTTAATAAATTCATGAGTACCTATTTCTTGCATAGGAAGTTCGATGCATTTTGATTGATGTTTGTGGGTGTGGGTTGTTGTAATAAAGTCCGGGATACCTAATTCTTGCATTGGAAGGAGGTTCGATACATTATTATCGATTTTAGTGAATGTGGGCTGCTCTAATAAATTCATGAATACCTATTTCTTGCATAGGAAGTTCAAAGCATTTTGATTGATTTTTGTGGGTGTGGGTTGTTGTAATATAGTCAGGGATACCTATTTATTTCAAAGGAAAGAAGTTCGATGCATTTTGATCGATTTTTGTGGATGTCGGCTGTTGTAATAAATTCAGGGATACCTATTTTTTGTATAGGAAGGACGTTTGGTACATTTTGTCGATTTTTGTGGGTATGGGCTGTTGTATTAAATTCAGGGATAACTAATTCTTGCAATGGAAAGAAGTTCAATACATTATTACCGATTTTTATGGGTGTAAGCTATTGTAATAAATTTAGGGATACCTAATTCTTGCATTAGAAGGAAGTTCGATGTATTGTTATCGATTTTTGTGGGTGAGCTGTTGTAATAAATTCAGGAGTATCTATTTCTTGCACTGGACGGAAGTTCGATACATTATTATCGATTTTTTTGGGCGTGGGCTGTTGAAATAAATTCAGGGATACCTATTTATTGCATAGGAAGGAAGTTCGATGCAATATTATCTATTTTTGTGGGTGTGGGCTGTTGTAATTAATTCGGGGATACCTATTTCGTGATTAGGAAGGAAGTTCGATGCATTATTATGCATTTTTGTGGATGTGGGCTGTTGTAATAAAGTCAAGGGTACCTATTTCTTGTGTAGGAAGGAAGTTCGATGCAGTATTATCGATTTTTGTGGGTGTGGGCTGTTGTAATAAATTCAGGGATACCTATTGCTAGCATAGGAAGGAAGTTCGATGCGTCTTGGTTGATTTTTCTGAGTGTGGCCTGTTGTAATAAATTCAGGGATACCCATTTCTTACATTTGAAATAAGATTAATAAATTATGTTCCATTTTTGTGGATATGGGCTGTTGTAATAAATTCAGGGATACCTATTTCTTGCATAGGAAAGAAGTGCGATGCAGTATTATCGAGTTTGGTGGGTGTAGGCTGCTTTACTAAATTCATGGGTTCCTATTTCTTGCATAGGAAGGAAGTTCGATACATTTTCATCGATTTTTGTGGGTGTGGGCTGTTGTACTAAATTCAGGGATATCAAATTCTAGCATTAGAAGGAAGTTCGATGTATAATGATTGATTTTTGTGGGTGAGCTGTTGTAATAAATTCAGGAGTACCTATTTCTTGCTTAGGAAGGAAGTTCGATGCATTATTATCCAATTTTGTGGATGTGGGCTGTTATAATAAAGTCAGGGGTACCTATTTATTGCATAGGAAGGAAGCTCGATGCAGTATTATCGATTTTAGTGGATGTGGGCTGTTGTAATAAATTCAGGGATACCTTATTTTTCATAGGAAGGAAGTCCGATGCCTTTTGATTGATGTTTGTGGGTGTGGGTTGCTGTAATAAATTCAGGGGTACCTATTTCTTGTATAGGAAGGACGTTTGATACATTTTATCGATTTTTGTGGGTATGGGCTGTTGTATTAAATTCAGGGATAACTAATTTTTTGCATTGGAAAGAAGTTCGATACACTACTATCGATTTTTGTGGATGTGGGCTGTTGTAATAAATTTAGGGGTACCTATTTCTTGCATAGGAAAGAAGTTCGTTATAGTTTGATCGAATTTTGTGGGTGTGGGCTGTTGTAATAAATTCAGGGATACCTAATTCTTGCATTAGAAATAAGTTCGATGTATTATTATCGATTTTTGAGGGTGAGCTGTTGTAATAAATTCAGGAGTACCTATTTATTGCATAGGAAGGAAGTTCAATACATTATTATCGATTTTGTGGGTGTGGGCTGTTGTAATAAATTCAGGGATACCTATTTATTGCATAGGAAGGAAGTTCGATACAATATTATCGATTTTTGTGGATGTGGGCTGTTGTAATAAATTCGGGGATACCTAATTCGTGCAAAGGAGGGAAGTTCGATACATTATTATCCATTTTTGTGGTCAGGGATACCTATTTATTGCATAGGAAGGAAGTTCGATGCATCTTGATTGATTTTTGTGAGTGTGGGCTGTTGTAATAAATTCAGGGATACCTATTTCTTGCATATGAAAGAAGTTTAATAAATTTTGATCGATTTTTGTGGATGTGGGCTGTTGTAATAAATGCAGGGATACCTATTCTTGCATAGGAAAGAAGTTCAATGCATAATGATCGATTTTTGTGGGTGTGGGCTGTTGTAATAAATTCAGGGATAAATAATTCTTGCATTGGAAGGAAGTTCGATGCTTTATTATCGATTTTTGTGGGTGTGTGCTGTTGTAATAAATTCAGGGATACTTATTTCTTGTATAGTGATAGATTTAAGAGGTATGATCTTTACAGAGAAATATTGTTTTAAAGAGCTTGACTTTTTAGAGGCAGATTTTGGCAATTGAACTATTCCACTATATTGTAATTTATTTTGTAAAAACTTCTAGTATCACCCTCAGTACAATACAATGATTTTAAAATGTTGCGCGCACTCGGGGTAGTTTTCTAAGGGTTTAATTATACCATTTTATTGTAATTAATTTTTGTAAAAAATTTCTAGTACCATCCTGAGCATACAACAAAATACAACAAATACATTTATACAACAAAAATTCAAAGAAATAAAGAATGCTTGGGTATGACGAAAAATATGTTGTTTTTTTAAAATTGTATCCCTTAGAGGTAATTTTTGGGGGTTGAGTTATGCCAATACGTTGTAATTAATTTGTAGAAACTACAGTACCATCCTCAGTACGATACAACAAATATTAACTGAAATGCCAAAACCATTTAACGAAAAATATGGTTTTTGAAGAATTGCATCCTTAGAGGTAGTTTTTGGGGATTGAACTTTGCCAATATATTGTAATTAATTTGTAAAACATGCCAGTATCATACCCAATACGATACAACAAAAATTAACAGAAATGCGATAAGCATGTTGTAACGAAAAATATGATTTTTGAATAATTGCACTTCTTAGAGGTAGTTTTTTGGAGGTTGAACTATGCCGATATGTTGTAATTCATTTGTAAAAACTGCCAGTACCACCCGCAGCACGATACAATAAATATTAACAAACATACGAAAAGTGTGGTGTAGCTTTGTCTAATGCCAGCCCACACACGAATTGCAGGATAACGGGACTTGTAAAAAAATTTCTAACAGTTTAACAAATTTGTAATTAATTTGTAAAAAATTCCAGTGCATAATATAATCCCCTCTTCCACTTTTTTATCTATGCATAACATACAACATATCGTATTTATCAAAAGATAGAAAAAATCTCATTCAATAGAATATTCTAAATAACATACATACATACAAAACACGAGAACCTATAACGTATTTTACTTTTCAAGCATAATGCGAAAAAAGCAATCCTTCTCTTTTTATTTATTTTTTTATTTTTGCGGCCATTTGTAAATATAAAATGATCCAACATATATTAAGGCGAATTATTTTGATTTGTTACGATCGGAGAGTCGATTAAGCTTCGCATAACACAGATTTTATGCAACATTGATAAAGGTAATAAGTACTATTAACTATAATTAGTATATTGCTACTGTAGTAAATTCAAAATTATACTGTTTAATATGCATAAAAAAGTCGTGTTTTATATTAGGTATAAGTTAAGCCAGTGTGCATTTAGGCCAATTAGTAAAATTATTGCGCAACTTAGTTCCGATTCACGCGCTACCTGGAACTTCATCGTCTAAAGATTTTATTCGTATAGTACCACCATTATACGATTTCGTTATGCTGTTATGTACAACTTCTTACTAGTGATGATAGAAACATTACAGCTATGTTTTTCCTTGCTAACACTACAAATATACTGCTACCACTTGATCAGCATATTATAAAGTTTTAAAAATGAGTTACCGTAAAAAATGTCTATGTCATTTGATAGCTGCTAAAGGCGATGATTTTGCACTGAAACTTAAGCAACAACGAAAACAACAATTGTTAATGGTTCCAAACATTTTTTTAAAACTAAGGAAATATAATTAAATCTACCAATGGAATGTTTTGATGAGGTGATGAATACATTTAGCTAGATTATATAATTGTACTTTCAATTCTAACGTTGAAATCTCCTGTATTTACAAAAAACTACTGCCTTCAACCTTCTAACCTTCCTTAAATGAAGAAGCGAATAATATTTGGGCGGAGGGCATAGAAGAAAGCAATAGAGCATTGAGCACGGAAGATGATATTTTAATAGAGACGGAGGGAGAAAGTGAAAACGTGTGATTGAAGTTTCAATACAGTTTTAAATTGGGTTGAAAGTAATCTAAGTATCTCTGAGATTTTGTTTTTAAGAAAAATTCGATTGATTGTTAAGAGTTAAATGGTACAGAAACAAAAACCATTCTTCAAAAACATAGAATTCTAAAAGTTTTGTTTAATGCCCCTATTACGGTTTTCGACTACGCGTCACTAGGCGACGGTGAGTCGCCGTATATATATTTTTGTATTATGATTCTCGCCGTGAGAGCGATATGAAAGAGTGATGTGTAAAAAACGATCGCCTAAAATTTTTAGGTGATGAATGTAATGTAGTACGAATAAAGTTTTTGAAGGACAGGGCAAATAAAAAATAATGGCTAAAAGCGATAATGTAAGTTTTTTTCAATAATTTTTACGCTTATAAATAATTTGTTTACCAATTTTATAAAGGGTTATCCAATTCAAGCTTGATAAAGTAAACTTAAAAAAAACACACAAAATATTCGGAATGTATTGTAATTTTTATTTCATTTTACAGATTGATCCTTGCCATTTTTAGTTAAACAAGATATCATTCAAATGTCCTCCACGGGACTTCTTACAGGCCTTGATTCTTTTGCGGTAATTTTCAATGACTTTTCGTCACATTTCGGGCGGTACCTCGGCCATTACCTTACGAATATTAGTTTTCAATTCGTCAAGAGTTTGAGGATTGTTTGCGTAAACACGATCTTTCGCATAGCCCCACAAAAAGAAATCCAAAGGCGTTAAATCACAGGATCTTGGAGGCCAATTGACATCAGCCAATCGCGAAATCAAACGTCCAGGAAATTTCTCTTGCAAAAGATCTCGATTTGCTCGTGTTAGGTGACTGGTTGCTCCATCCTGCTGGAACCACATATCGTCAAGATCATAATCTTCGATTTTCGTAAAAAAATAATCGGTTAACATGCGGCCATAGCGCTCAGAATTGACGGTAACGGTTCGTCCATGGTTGTTCTCAAAAAAATACGGCCCAATCACACCACCAGACCACAATGCGCACCAAACAGTGACTTTTTCCGGGTGTAATGGCTTCTCTACAATCAATTGTGGATTTTCTGAGCCCCAAATTCTACAGTTTAGCTTATTAACGTATCCATCAAGCGAAAAATGAGCTTCATCACTGAAGAAAATTTTGTTCGAAAAATCAGTATCGACGGCCTGTTTTTCCAAAATGTTAAATGCGTATGTTAAATGCTCCATATTCTTAAATGGCAGAATGTCAACTAAATAAACGACAGCGTACTTGACGTTTATCTTTGACAGATGTCGGTATACAGATTTCTACTATATCAACCTCGAATTGGATAACCCTTTATATATATTATATATATAAATATGAATATATATATATATATATATATATATATATATATATATATATATATATATATATAATATATATATATATATATATATATATATATGTATATATATATATATATATATATATATATATATATATATATATATGTATATGTTTTATATATACATATATATATATATATATATATATATATATATATATATATATATATATATATATATATATATATATATATAGATATATAGATATATAGATATATAGATATATAGATATATAGATATATAGATATATAGATATATAGATATATAGATATATAGATATATAGATATATAGATATATAGATATATAGATATATAGATATATAGATATATAGATATATAGATATATAGATATATAGATATATAGATATATAGATATATAGATATATAGATATATAGATATATAGATATATAGATATATAGATATATAGATATATAGATATATAGATATATAGATATATAGATATATAGATATATAGATATATAGATATATAGATATATAGATATATAGATATTGATATAGATATAGATATAGATATAGATATAGATATAGATATAGATATATATATATATATATATATATATATATATATATATATTTATATATATATATATATACCTATACCTATACCTATATCTATGTCTATATCTATATCTATATCTATATATATATATCATCTATATCTATATCTATATCTATATCTATATCTATATCTATATCTATATCTATATCTATTAGGGTGGTCCATAAATCTGAAATATTAAAATTAGATTTTCCACAAGGTTGCTTTTATTCCAAACATGCTAACTAACGACTTTGCAAAATTTCAGCTAACTAGGACAATATTTAGAGGTCGCTATAACTGATCATTTTTAGGGTAAATGTTTAAATGATACACAATTCTAATTTCTACAAAACTTATTTATTAACGAAATACAAAAAAATTCAAAATTATTGAATTAAATTAAAAGACTCATAATTTGAAAGTGTTACTCGCTCAGATTCATCTTCATGACGTTGGCCTTCAAAGCGGTGGGGAATTTCTTTCTATGTAGATCGACTAACCGAAGCAAATATTGTTTTTGCTGTTCATTTTTGGTAATGCTATTGTTAAATTTTTGAATTAATGCAATACCTCGCTCTGCACAGTCGTTTACCACTTTTAACTGGCGTACCTTTTCCCCCATTTCAATAAAAATTGCATCGTCCTTCCATTCCGTGGGGTCCTTTGTAAGAAATGACGCAGCCTTTTCTCGTCCTTCATTGACTAACAAGTCAATGAAAATGGTTGTGCGTTGGGTAACAAAGGACTCAATTGGGCTCTGATGATTGAAAGTTTTACCGTCGAGTCTTTTTAACGCTTTAGCTTTTGGTGGTAACATGAGATTTTTAACCATTTCTCTTTTAGACTCAACTGTTACTTGAGAATCGAAAAAGCTAGTCCAATGAGATATTCTGAAAAATACCAGAGATGACGACGAAATGCTTCCGATGCCGCTGTACGAATATTTTTATTAGGATAGCTGTCAATAAGTTGAAGTAGATTGGCGTCATTTAAAGGGGCTTTTTCGGCTATGGGGGCTTCATTCCAATAACGGCCATATATTAGACTAACAAATACACTTATATCAGTGACTCCTTTTTTCTCTGCTGCAGTAAGGACGAACTGGTTTTGAAACAAGTATATTTTTAGACAATAAATTGCTTTTGCCATCCAAGGAGCTTGATGTAACGCGCCGGGTGCACGAAACTTAACCTCAGTTTTTTCTGAACATCCTAGAAAAGTTTGGCACAGGGTCAATAGTTCGAGGTAATCGTCCCTAGGCTGTTGACTTTTTATAGCTTCGGCATAGTAATTTTGCATTTCTATCAAATTATTGGTACTAAATAACGATCCATCTCCCAATATAATTTTTTTTTTATCTATTTTAAACCACTGTTTCTGAAAGCGTTTAAATAATTGTACATCTGGACCTCCGCATGATCCAAAAACTTCTTTAAAAACATTAGAAAGCATTACTTCAAAAATGTGATGATGGCAAGCAATCCATATGAGCTCCTTATCAAGGGCTTTTTCAATTAAAGTGCAAGCACCTAAATTTAACCCGGTGTTAGACGCTGTGGTATCGAAGCATAGCGCGCGAAAGTGACCCTTGAGACACCAATCGTCAAGAAGTTGCAAGCTTGCGTTGGCTTGTTGTTCACCCGTACCTCTTTTGATCTCAGGAACTCCTATTAGTTTTTCTAATCCACCTCCGCTGACGATAATCGCAACTCTATCCACCTTTTGTACTCCACCAATAATATCGCTTAATAATTTGCCATCCCAGTGTAAAATAAGTGGAAATTGTGAAATAAATGAAGCTTGATCCGATTCTACTACATTTTTACGAATTTGGTTTCTCTTTCGACGTATTGTGCTTCGTGATAATGAGATATCTGCTATTGGTGTACCCAATGCCTGAGCTACAGATCCAAAAACAAACACTGCATTTCGATCAGTAAGGTTCACTCGGTCAATAGATGCAATAACATCCTTGGTAAAAACAGATTTTTGCAAAGAAGGTTTCGCCTTTGCCATGCAGGTCGAGTTCGAAGGAGCGTGATACTCATCACATGATGATTTGTTGGAGCTGTTTTCACCGAAATCGTCAGAATCCATAATCTCAGAAAGAGTATCAACAACTTCTTGGTTTGCTTTTTGTTTTTGGATATTTAGTAGTCGCCTGGTTTCAGCTTCCGCGTCTCTTTCGTTTTCGGTTTTCTTTATTTTTTAAATAATTGTCTACTCCTGCCATGCTGCAGCTCATGTTGTCTTCTCTTTGCATGATAAGAAATGTTTTGTCCTCTTTATTTTTCATTATAGCTAATGCGTCGTTAACTGCTATGTCAAATATTTCAACCAAATCTGCTTTGAATATGTTTTCTTTCATTCGATAACTTTCGAGATTGGTTTTCCGATTCTTTTTTACAAGAAAATATTCACCAACAAGTTTGTTTAATTTCCTTTCGACTGAGTCAATCCTTTGGGAAGGAATTCTGGCTTTTTCCCAAATTTCCATAACTCCAACTACCGCATTCCGAATACTTTGCTTAACAGTCATTTTTTGTTCTAAATGGTGATAATGGAATCTTTTAAGAACATCCCCCTTTGATGGAAGCCTTGCATGGGATAGACTTTCTGTTGACTTCCCATATAAAGGGTGTTTTTTTAAGAGGTTGCCGATTTTTTTTTTGAATAAAACACATATAAAATTATGAAATGACCAAAATTTTTTTTTATTTGGTAGATAATTTTTTGGCATTTAACATTTAAACACAATTTCTGGCATATGGCTACCACGACTATTTTTCACAAATGTCATTCTGGAGGTCCAATTTTCCAGCACTTTTTCAAGCATTTGAGGGCGTATGTCAGCAATGACACGTTGAATATTGGTTTCCAAAGCGTCAATCGATTGAGGTTTATCCACATAAACCAATGACTTCACGTATCCCCACAAAAAGTAATCGAGTGGCGTCAAATCGCACGAACGCGGAGGCCAATTCACCGGACCATTTCTCGAAATAATGTTGTCGTTGAAAGTTTCTTTCAATAAGTCGATTGTTTCACGTGCTGTATGGCAAGTGGCACCATCTTGTTGAAACCACATTTCATTCATATCCATATCTTCAAGATTTGACAACAAAAACTCATTTAACATGGTTCTGTATCGATTTCCATTCACGGTAACGCGTCGTCCTTCCTCATTTTTAAAGAAATATGGACCGATGATCCCACCAGCCCATAGACCGCACCAAACAGTACATTTATCAGGATGCATTGGTAATTCTAGAACGGCGTGTGGATTATCTTTGCTCCAAATGCGACAATTTTGTTTGTTGACGTATCCATTTAACCAAAAATGCGCCTCATCATTGAAGAGAATTTTACGGTAAAAAAATGGATCTTCGTTCAATTGATTTAACGACCAATCACTGAATTCACGGCGCAAACGATGGTCGTGTGGCTTTAATTCTTGCACCAATTGAATTTTGTATGGCACCAAACCCAAATCTTTACGTAAAATTTTCCATAAAGTCGATGGACAAAGTCCAATTTGCTGAGCACGACGACGAATCGATAAATTGTCGTTTTCTTCGACACTGGCCTCAACGACAGCAATATTTTCTTCTGTACGAACTCTTCTCATTCTTGTCGGTGGCTTGGCATCCAAAAGAGTGAATGTAGACCGAAATTTGGTAATTACGTTCTTTATGGTGGTCTCTGACGGACGATTATGTGCACCATAAAATTCACGAAGTGCTCTATAAACATTTTTAATTGAACACTGATTTTGAAAATAAATTTCCACGATTTGAAAACGTTGTTCTGGAGTTAACCTATTCATAATGATTTGCCAAACAATACTGAGTAGAAATGCCACTTTGAGCTGTCAAAACAACTGTCATAAAATAAAACGACATCTATCGGAAAAACAAACCTCCTAAAAAAACACCCGTTATATATATATATATATATATATATATATATATATATATATATATATATATATATATATATATATATATATATATATATATATATATATATATATATATATATATATATATATATATATATATATATATATATATATATATATATATATATATATATATATATATATATATATATATATATATATATATATATATATATATATATATATATATATATATATATATATATATATATATATATATATATATATATATATATATATATATATATATATATATATATATATATATATATATATATATATATATATATATATATATATATATAATATATATATATATATATATATATATATATATATATATTATATATATATATATATATATATATATATATAATATATATATATATATATATATATATATATATATATATATATATATATATATATATATATATATATATATATATATATATATATATATATATATATATATATATATATATATATATATATATATATATATATATATATATATATATATATATATATATATATATATATATATATATATATATATATATATATATATATATATATATATATATATATATATATATATATATATATATATATATATATATATATATATATATATATATATATATATATATATATATATATATATATATATATATATATATATATATATATATATATATATATATATATATATATATATATATATATATATATATATATATATATATATATATATATATATATATATATATATATATATATATATATATATATATATATATATATAT
>OY829913.1:163213810-163255213 GCA_963691935.1 Nephrotoma guestfalica | reverse complement strand
TATATATATATATATATATATATATATATATATATAGCACAAAAATGTGCTAATGCACATTTGTCGCTTTTAATGTCAAATTTTCTGTACGCTTTTATTTTATGGGTTTAAACAGTAGGAAACAATTTATTTTTCTGTCACATTTCCGAGATAATAAGTCGAATTCTGTTCAATCAAAATTTTGCTCTTAAATCAAAAATATCACACTAATGGATGAAACATGAAATTTCATCAAAATGTATCACAATGGTACTGAATTTTTTGAATTGTTTGATCCAAGAGCAAATTTTTCTATGAAAAGAATTCGCCAATAAATAAAAAAAATAAAGAAAACGACAAAAAAACAATTCTAAAGCATTTATAAGAAAGTTTATTTTGTGTTTACGCTTTCTCAAGATTTGGAGGTTTAATGAAATGTTGAATACATAATTTAATAATAAAATAATAAATTAATTGTTACCAATAGCCCGTAATATAATTTTTAATTGATATTATTGTAGAATTTTTGGTCTTTTTCCCCAATTAACTTTTCATGTAAAAAACAATATACGAAAAACACATTTCATTTATTTGATTATACTTCCATCTATAGTCAAAGTTTGAGGCCATCAGTATTCTAGGTACACTGGGCTGCATCACTGTGTATATGTTCACGGCAAAATAGAAGGCTGATAAAAAACTACGGTTTGTGTATGCAGGCTCAAAAACGTAGACGAAAAAAAATTCATACTAATGGTATGGAGATTCTTTTTTGTTAAGCTTTTATTCTACTTTATTTATTTATATTCAAAGATTGGAACCGTCGACATAAATCGACGTCATAAAGCAACATTTTTTATTTTACTTTATTTATAGTCAAAGATTGGAACCGGCGACATAAAACGACGTCATTTAGCAAAATTTATTTTACTAATGAGGCCATTAGTATTTTAGGTGCGCTGAGCTGCGACACTGCGTATATGTAAACGACCAAGTTGAAGGCAAATAACAAAAATACGGTTTGTATGTATTAAGGCCCAAAACACGTCAACACACAAGAAACCTTCATACAAATGCTATGGAAATTAATTTTTGTTAGTTTTTTGTTAATTTATTTATATCTCGTAAATGTGATAAAAAAATAAATGTTCGTGCACCTCAGCGTGCATTTATTTATCTTTAATTATAGAGCCTTCCAACACAGCACCTTGTATTAAAGAAACTTCAATATCTTGAGAAATAATATTTTTATTTTCAAGTACTAATCTCATTACAAAGCTGATAACATTCTCTTTTATTTAAATAAGGTATAATAATTATGTTTATTTAGTAAAAGCATTTCAAATTTAAACAAAACTTTTAGAATTCTATGTTTTTGAAGAATGGTTTTTGTTTCTGTACCATTTAACTCTTAACAATTAATCGAATTTTTCTTAAAAACAAAATCTCAGTTATACTTAGATTACTTTCAGCCCAATTTAAAACTGTATTGAAACTTCAATCACACGTTTTCAATTTCTTCCTCCGCCTCTATTAAAATATCATCTTCCGTGCTCAATGCTCTATTGCTTTCTTCTATGCCCTCCGCCCAAATACTATTCGCTTCTTCATTTAAGGATGTTGAAGGCAGTAGTTTTTTGTAAATACAAGAGATTTCAACGTTAGAATTGAAAGTACAATTATATAATCTAGCTAAATGTATTCATCATCCACATCAAAACATTCCATTGGTAGATTTAATTCTATTTCTTCCTTAGTTTTAAATATGTTTTATATATATGTTTGGAACCATTATTCCTTGCTTCAACTACCATGTAAATAACTTAAACTAAATTAAGTTGCTTAAGTTTCAGTGCAATATCATCGCATTTAGTAGCTATCAAATGACATAGAAATTTTTTACGGTAACTCATTTTTAAAACTTTTTATGATATGCTGATCAAGTTGTAGCAGTATATTTGTAGTGTTAGCAGGGGAAAACATAGCTGTAATGTTTCTATCATCACTAGTAAGAAGTTGTACATAACAGCATAATGAAATCATAATAGTGGTACTATCATACGAATAAAATCTTTAGACGATGAAGTTCCAGGTAGCGCGTGAATCGGAACTAAGTTGCGCAATAATTTTACTAATTCGCCTAAATGCACACTGGCTTAACTTATACCTAATATAAAACACGACTTTTTTATGCATATTAAACAGTATAATTTTGAATTTACTACAGTAGCAATATAGTTAATAGTACTTATTGCTTTTATCAATATTGCATAAAATCTGTGTTATGCGAAGCTTAATCGACTCTTCGATCGTAACAAATCAAAATAATTCGCCTTAATATATGTTGGATCATTTTATATTTACAAATGGCCGCAAAAATAAAATCCGATGCATCCTCAACGAGTGACTGTTTGGTGCGGATTTTGGCCCGGTGGCATCATTGGGCCATCTTTCTTTGAAAATGAGCAAGGAGCCGCCGTTACTGTCAATGGTGACCGCTACCGCGCCATGATAAACGATTTTTTGATCCCGGAACTTGAAGAGGAGGACATAGACAACATTTGGTTTCAACAAGACGGCGCTCCGTGCCACACAGCACACGTTTCAATTGATATTTTGTGCACTGTCTTCGAAGATCGAATTATCAGCCGAAATGCTGATGTGATTTGGCCGCCTCGTAGCTGTTATTTGATGCCGTTGGACTATTATGTTTGGGGTGCCGTGTGCTTCAGCCCATTGGCCGAATTGGCGGCGTATGCGATGGTCAGATGGCTTTAATTCCTGTACAAGTTGAATTTTGAAGCACGTAAACCAAGATCCTTAGATAAAATCTTCCATAAAGCGGATGGACATACCTCCAGTTGCTGAAAACGACGTCGAATTGATTGATTTGGGCTTTCCTCAATGCTACGCTGTACAGCATCTATCTCTTGTTCGATACGCACTGTTAGACGTCTTACTGGATGGGTATTGTCATTTAGATGATATCATTATCGTATTATCATTATACGTGGTGTGAAAACGAACCATAGTTAACCGAATTACCCGCTCTGATGGACGATTATGACGACCGTAAAATGGACGTAATGCACGACGAGTTTGGCGAAAGGAACCCTTATTGTGATTTTAAAAAATTCAACAATTTGCAAGCGTTGCTCTGGCGTGAGTCTATTCATTATGTAATGGCAAATCAAACTAATGACAAAACAAATATCAGCTGTTAAATCAGTTGTCAAACAAAACTGCCTGGCGTTGCCAACTTAGATGTGAACCTATAAAAAACACCCTTTAAAATAGTTGTCAATATTTTTTTAGCTTGCGTTCAAGCAGTCTTCACGGAACGAGATTATAAAGTTGGATTCTTTTTTTACCAACTTGAACGCAAGTCACACATGAGATTTGCTCAAAAAATCGCCCAGGCTGGCTGTCGAGTCATATGTTTTCTGTTGTTTTGTAGTTGTTGTTATTTACTTTCAATTTCTGCTTGGTTTGCGATTAGTTGGTGGTTTATTTTAATTTAATCGAATAAACGTATGTCTGTGGATTACATATACAATATTCCGTTTGATATAGTAACACAATTTATAGATTATCAAACAATTTATAGCCAAAAAATAGACAAAATAAAATTTTTGGTTCTCACCCAAATTGTTTTACTTAAATGCATTTCACATATTTATTCCATTTATTGTATACATAAACAAACATACATACACGACAAAAACGTACATAAAGAAAATTTTCGTCTTCAGTTGAAATGTTTATACGCCAATTGTTTCGGGAAAGATTTCGCTGAAGCAGTAGAGATGTTTGATGAAGTATCACGTGCTCCAATATTTGCATCTTCCCAATCAACGCGTCTTCGGCGACGACGAGATATTATATTACCGCGATATGTTTAGCGATTATTTGGGGTTTATTTTAATTTAATCGAATAAACGTACGTATGGCTGGGGATTACATGTGCAGTATTCGGTTTTATATATAACACCTGGGGATTACATATACAGTATTCGGTTTTATATATAACACAATTTATAAATTATCAAAGAATTCGTAGCCCAAAAGCTGTGGCAAAATAAAATGTTTGGTTCCCACCCGAATTGTTTTATTAAATCCATTTCACATATTTATTCCATTTATTTTATGTATGTATATAATTTTATTTAACAAACAATATGATTAAATTATTTAAGGCGATAAACTGACAAATTCATTGGAAAAATGTCATAAACAACAACAACAAATATATGAGCCTAATTATTGATCATATTTTAATGTATTTTTGTTACGACCAAGATTATCTGCTCAAAAGATGGAAATTTTCAACTAAACTTTTTCATCCATTTGGTTCCAAAATGTGTAAAACGACATGAGTGTAACCGGAAAGATATAGTAGTAACAAATACTTTGTGTTTGTGTTCGAGGAATGCGCGTATTTTTGTTTTGCTTTACTACACATGCATGTCACGTGTCATTGTTTTTGTTTATACATAAATATTAACCATTGTAAACGCCACATTTTTGTGATGTTTACAAGACCGTGTTACTTTTTAAATTATTTATGTGATGTATTTTTGAATTTTTTTATGTTTAGCAAATTAACAATTAATTTAAAATAAATTTATTAATAAAACTTTATAAATACATATAAAATTAATTTATGATAAAAAAATATAATAAATATAAAATATATTACCATATTAAGTAATGGCACTCCACAGCTCGAGAGCAGACGTAATGTGTTGAGGAAAGGAAATAAACACCATAACAAATAAACCGATTCACCCGGAGCGTGTTATTTTGGTACTGTTCATCATAAAAATAACACAAATACGAACAAAAGCAAAATACAAATCCAAAGACATAATTGTGTATTGTCAGTGCACCTAGAATACTACAGGCCACACTGCTTTCTATGTCATCAAATTTATATCTACAGTTAATTCTTTGAGCTATAGACGGCAGTAACGTTCATAAAAAGAATAAACGAAAATAAACAGAAAATATAAAATATTTGTACGAGTGCTAAAAGTAAGGTTATGTCTTCCCTTAAATTACAAGAAATGTGTACACATTTTGTACGTGTTTACATATTTAACACAATTTAAAATGCATAATTTTATAATAAAATTATGAATTAATACTTACCAATAGCTTTTTATTAAATTTTAAAATATATTATTAAAATATTTTTCTTGGTGTTTGTTTACAATTTTTTTTATCAATATGACAGCTTAAACACAAAAAAAATCAAAACAATCTTTATAATTTTAGTGCTACCTACAAGAGTCAAAGAAGGCACTGACGACATAAATTGACGTCATATAGCAAAATGTTTGATGAGCAGTGTGGCCTGTAGTATTCTAGGTGCAATGGTATTATACACTGTATCAAAACCAACTACAATAGAAGCCCTGCTACAGCAATACGCACAAAGGAATCCAAACTACAGAAAGTTGATTAGAGTATATGTATACATTGTATTGTTTCCAAATAAAATTCAATATGTTCACACACTAATATCATTGGTTTGTACCATAAAGCAAAATATACATAAGAGAGCTCATGTAAATTTTCCGAGGTTAATCATCTATTTTACTATTGGCAATCTATATAAGCCTAACAGGAACAATGAACTATAAAATAACTAGGCCGATATGTTTATAAGATACATATATGGTTTAAAAATAGCAAAAAATTCAATTGTGTATATAAATATATCAAAACTATAAAATAAGATTAACCTCGTAGAAATAAATGGGCTTATAAAACGTGCACTACTTGATTCTCTTATATATTTATTCCTGGATGTTTGTAATGATGAAAACGATGAACGAAAAAACTACTACTTTCAGACTTTGTTCATGGCTTTTAATTGTTGTTGGTTTTGACTGTATACGTATTCGATTTTTCTTGCTTCACTCATTTTAAATTAGTAACTCACGGGACAAAATTAGGCGGGGCTTAGTTGAATATAAAGATTTGATTGGCTAGAGTTGGATTAAAAATAATCCCGCTCGATGAAGCTTCATACCGTATGTTGCTATAATTGTCAAAAGGAGAAAATTTCACGTTGGACGTTTTTCGCCTTGCTTCATTTTAGGGTTTTGTTGTTGTGTTTTCCTAAATTTTCCGAAAGAACGAAAAAATTAAAGAAATTGAACATTTTCAACTATAGGCTTTTCCAATAAGAGTGATATGATCCAAACTTTTCTCGCAATAATTCAATTGTTGCCATTCTTGCTGTGTGGCACGTAGCCCCGTCTTGTTGGAACCAAATGTTGTCAAGTTTAACTTCTTCCAATTTCGGCCATAAAAAGTTGGTTATCATCGATCTATACCGATCTCCATGGAAAGTAACGATGTTACCAGCTTCATTTCGAAACAAATACGGACCGATGATTCCACCAGACCAAAAACCACACCAAACTGTCAATTTAGGTGAATGTAATGGTTTTTCATGAATAATTTGGGGATTTTCTTCGCAGCAGAATCGACAGTTTTCTTTATTTACCGCACCACTCAGATGAAAGTGAGCCTCATCGGAGAAGATGATTTTCTTAAAAAAATCGTTATCGTTTGTAATTGCAATTTGTAAACGTTGTTCTTGCGTATATCTCACCATGATGAAATTGTAAACATTACTGAATACAATGAAACAAAAAATGACAGATCATGACATATTACAAATGGCCGAAACGTCACTTAAAAATCATATCATTCCTATTGGAAAACCCTATACAATTACATAGTTTGTCATATCAAACTTTCAAATCATTCAAACTTTGTTGTAAACAATAAAATAAACACTACCATTTTGACATGTATAGCATTGTTGCTTGTTTATACCATAGCTTCGTAGCATTGTTATGCTAAATAGCAGTGCTGTTTTAGCTAGCTGAGCTATCAGTATGTCGTGTTTATATCGTTGCTACAGCTGGGATTTGCGTTTAGCATTGCTATTTTAGCTGTACAGGACCAAACCAAACACAATCATATTCTATAAGCTTTGTTTAATCGGTTGTGCGTAGAGGCGAAACCAACACAAATATATTCTACAAGCCATAAGTATTGTTGGAACGCATACACAAAAAGAAAAATATTTCCATAAATAAAAACGAAGCTTTACAGTAACAAGTCCGCAATTATTATCCTATTCGTTCCGATTCGTTTCGTTTTCAATAAATTTTTATAAATTCGCAAGCATATAGCTTTCGTTTATTTTTTAATTTTTTTTTGTGTTAAATGGCAGATCGAATTTTTTTAGTTTTCACAATATTGTCTGAAATCAACCAATTATTTATAATATCATCAATTAAATTAATAATGATGAGTGAAGATTTAAAAAATCTTGAAGATTTATATGACTTATATAAATTATATAACATGTACCACAAAAAAAGAAGGTGGTGGGTAAGATCATTAAATGTATATAGAAATACGTTTGGTTATTTTACACGAGTATTTGAGCCCATGAGAAATGGAGATTCAGAAGATTTATTTCATTCTCACACGTATGTTGAGGCAACAATACGACTTATTGTTATCAATTTTGGAACCACAACTTACCAAATTTTCAATACGCCCTTCTAGAAATTTTGAATGTAGATTGGCTTTAACATTGCTTAAGTAATTACTACACATACATATGTATATATTTCTATATTTCTTATATAAATACTTATATAATTTCGTTTTTAGTTATTTGCCACAAAGAGTGTCCCTAAAATATTTAGCATGGAGTTACAAAATGGGCGACTTATTGTTATCAATTTGGCAACAGGTTATCAATTTTGGAACCACGAAACTTACCAAATTTTCAATGCGCAAATTCTATAAATTTTGAATGTAGATTGGCTTTAACATTGTCTTAAGTGATTACTACACATATGTATATATTTCTATATTTCTTATATAAATACTTATATAATTTCGTTTTTAGTTATTTCCCACAAAGAGTATCCATAAAATATTTAGCATGGACAATATGGGCAGAATGACGGTTCGTAAAATCATATTAGAAACGTGCGAAATATTGTGCTATCCTTTCCCCATTATACGTTCAAAAACCTAAATCGCAGGATTATAGCCAAATAGCAAGGAACAAGATGAAATATGCCTCACTGCGTGGATACAATAGATGGCAAACATATCAATATTCGTTGCCCATTAAAAAGCGGATCGAATTTTTATAACTATAAAAAACATAGCATCGTTTTGTGAGCATCATGTCACGCTAATTACATTTTCACTGGCGTGTGTGTAGGAGCTTAAGGAAATCAAAGTGATGGCGGTAATTATTCGACACTTTACAATTTTTGACATGAATCTTTTTTTAATTTATAGGTATATTGCAGCAATCAAAATTCGACAAACAAATACTGGCCGAAAAAGTGCCAGTTCCCGAACCGAAGAAATTACATAATACAAATATAATTTTTACGTATTATTTTGTGGGAGACGCTGCCATCCTGGGAAAAAAAATTTTAATGCTGCCATATCTAGGAAGATTGATAGACAATTCTAGATCAATTTGTAATTATCGGTTATCCAGGGCACATCGAGTTATTGAGGTAAAGGGGTATTGTCATTGAGGTATGTATTTGGGTATTCTAGTCGCACGCTGAAGAATGTTGAATACAACCATCGATATGGCACCCGAAAATGTTGAAAAGATTGTTTTAGCTAGTATAGCTTTACATAATTTCATTAAATTAAACGATGAATCAGCAAAATACACAATCACAGCAATGATTTGGGAGGACCCAAATCACATCCTACATTCCGACACATGGAGAAATGATATTAGTCAACCTTTAAGATCGGTTCGTATGGAGTCAAATAACGCATCAAGAACGGCATTTCAGTTGCAAGATATGTTAAAAAAAAAAAATTTGTAAATGAAGGTTCTGTGTCTTCATTGTAATCGACATTAAAAACTATGGTGTTAATTAAATAATAATACATTTATATTATAATTAATGTTATGTTTTATTAATTTTCCTTTAATGCTTGTTTGGCTTTTTGCAACATTATAAATTTGAAGTTGAATTTGGTGACATAATCGCCATTTCAAATTTAATTAATTACAAAAACTGTTGGTCCGCCGGGTCATCTTGAACATCATATGTTTTTCCAATATTTGTCAATGTATTTTTAAACATTTCATCTATTTCTTGGTAATGACGTTAGACGAGTGCGATGGACCAGGTGCACTCCATAGTATTGATGTTGTTTCTGCTAAATCTGAGTCCATTAACAACGATGGTGCATCCACTATTAAAATCATCTTCATGTAGTTCTTGGAAATACTAGACTGAATCACTTAGAAAAATCTTTTCGGGCAAGCTATTTTCGGTTAATCTAAAATTATAAAAGTAACCACAGGGAATTCATAATTGATGAATAATAGTGTTTTAAATATAGACCTTCGGGGCTTAACATATTGCTCTGAAAATGTCATGTAAGGAAATAGTTTATGTAGTGTTTGTGTTTCTGCCAAGCCGGATGGTTGGTTCATTTTTTTCTCCTTCATACACTTATCTCTAAAGTCTATTTAGCTTTTGCTAAATAAAAAAAGTATAAAATTTTAATACATCGTATGCGTATTTTTATTATGTATTTTAATTAAATACATACTTTCTTACCATGTATCGGAAATGGCCTTCCATATTTTTTCTTTTTTTTTTAAATCTGTATAATTTTTATTTTGTTTGTTATACAGTTCTTCATATTTTTTCACTTCTTAAATTAATTCTTCGTAATAATTCATTTTCACTATATAGTTTTTTATATTTTGTTAAATTTTCTATAATTAAAAAAGTAAACACTGACAAAAAACGATAATCAAAATGTCAAAATGAATAATTTGAGGTTATTTTATATTGAAATTTGATCAACTGTTTCGGTTCGGTTCCGCCGAACAATGTGACAATGTTTTCGGTTTTCCATACATTTTGACGTATTGAACTTAAAGGTCGGAACGAAGCGAAAACTATGTGCCTCGACCTTAATTCATTAATAAGTGCACCATGGTTATCTCAAGATTGCAGTGAAAAATGATGCATTATAAAAAAATTGGCTTATTTCTCATTTTAAAAATTACAGTACCAAACAGAAATTTGATAACCTTTCTCCTTCGCTTCAATATCCACACTAAACAAATTAAAAAATCGAATTTTAAATTATAATGAAATCTGGCTCGTCCTCTTCCACTTCTATTTTACTTTTTTCTTCTATTTACTATTGCTTTTAGTTTTGTTTTTACTTCTATTTGAAGTAAGGTGTGTGCGTGTATCATGTTTTCATATATTTATTCAAAATCTAATTAAAGATAAGTCCTGCCGAAACCAACAGAAATGTACTCTACAAGCCATATTGTAGGAACACATACACAATTTTCGGTCGACTATATCATGGATTGTGTAGAAATAAAGAAAAATATTTTCGCAAATAAAACCAAACAATGTGTAAACGAAAAATAAAATAAAAATTTGTAGAAGCCTTACAGTAACAAGTCCGTAATTATTATCCTTATTCAGCATACTATCGTTTCTTGGTGTTTTAGATACAAAATTGTTACTCCAAAGGAAAATAATCCATACGTTTAATTCATTAATAAATGCACGACATTTATCTCAAGATTCCTGTGAAATATGGACCATTATAAAAAATTAGCTTATTTCTTCATTTTAAAAAATTACAGCACCAAACAGAAATTTGATTACCTTCCACTTCAATATCCAAACTAAACAAAATACAAAAACGAAAATTTAAATTATAATGAAACCTGGCTGGTCCTCTTCCACTTCTATTTTACATTTTTCTTTTATTTATTATTGTTTTTAGTTTTGTTTTTTAATTCCTTTCGTATATTTATTATGACATTGTGTGAACTTTTCCTGTATTTTTATATTAAACTAATACAATTGAACAGACGACTGAAATATTTGATAGAATCGGTGTATACTCGAGTACAGTTCAGCTTGCCGAATACATTTGTGTTGGTTGCGGTCCTGCTCTAAATCTCATTGACAGATGCCTATATAAAAATAACTACCGAAGATTGTGTTGGTTACACATTGGATTGTTACAATGTAAATTTGATTTTCGTTTTTCATTTTTTGTTTCTTCCTGCATCAACAGATTTATGCTTAGTTATTTAAAAAAAATTACTATAGAAAAAAAATTACCAACACATCTTTACTTAGTTATTGTTTATTTCATATGTGTGGAGTTAGGACTTATATTTAAGGCCCCGATTCAAGAAAACACGTGGCCGATTTTTCAAAGCTAAAACACAAAAAACTGGTTTATTTTATCTAATAGATGGAGCGTACAGTACCATATTGAACTTTCATTGAAATCGTATCATTCGTAATTTTTTAAATTTTTATTTTTTTAAAACGTTTTTTATTAAAATGAAAGAATGAAAAATATTTTTTTCCATATACCTAATGATTTGGTTACAATTACAACACAAACATATTTGGGTCATTCCATTATATTTCAGGGAACTGCCCAAAATTACCTTCTTAAATTTAAATGTTTGTTCGTTTTTATTGTAGCTCTGATAAAAAAAGAAGACACGTGTATTTTTATTTTTTATTTTGACAATCGAAATTCCCGTTATTCGATATGTATGTATATGTATGAACAGCTAATATTGTGTCTATATATAAAATGTTGTATTTTCCGTTCTGTAAAAGATATTGTTTTCCTTTTTACTACGTTAGAAAGGTGAATAATTATGGTTAACAAATAAATAAAAAAATTGGAAGTACCGTTATTTTCAAAGTTATGGTAAGATATATGTGTGCACGGCTTTTTACCGCTAGAGAGCGCAGTTACCAAAATCTTAATACTATTTAGACAGGATTTGAAAGGTAGAGGTTCAGCCTTTTAAACAAGCTATAAATCATATTTGTACTGCATCTAGTTTGGCTGCTACATGACTTTAAAGTTGAATAATTACAAAATTTTCATTTTTTTCGTTGTGAATGTGAATCAAATTTAGGGAAAAGGGCGACATATATGCTATTCCTAAGAATAACTTTGATCATAATTAAGTATAGCTTCAAATGAGTTTAAAAGCAAAACTTTATGTTACATAATTTGAGCATCAGAGGATTTTAACAATTAAAACGTTAGTTTTTTGTTATTATACATTTTGTTATTATACATTACAAGTTTGTTTAAAGTTAGAAGTAAAGAGAATTTCTGGGTTCTGCACTAATTTTATGATTTTAAAGCACAATAATACAATACTTGAAATGAGTCAACAAGCTCAAATTAAGAAACACATTTAAATATTACAGAAAGAATTTTTCCTCATAAACAACTTTTATTTACAACTATTGAATTGGAAAACATTTTAGTATTAATATTCGGCATTTGGCGTTACCTGAAAAATGTGTCTAGTATTTTTAACTGTGCTAATGTCACGAAATCTCTTATTTAGTAACTTTTTAGTTGGTGTGTATTCTATTTTAGATACATAATCAAAGTGCACGGACTTGATGTTACTTCAATTATGCTAATCTAGCGGTTCTCTTAATGGCGCGTCCTATACCATCTGATGGTCCCTTTCCATGGCTAGGAACATAGAAAATACATTCGCAGCCAACGCCAAAATCCGCCTTGTTGATGTTTACAAAAAATTTCTTATTTTTGAATTGGGATACAGCTCCATCACAAAAATAATATAATTTCGTTGGATTTGGATATTCAGCCCCATTTGCTTGTACAAATTTTATAAATTTCGTTTGAAAAGTGTACACTGCTACAGTATCATGCGTATCTTCTTGTAAATTACTGCGTAGGAAAGTATGCTTATTGCACCTGTTGCTGATTTATAGTAGGCTACCACCGGAAATAATGTTGCTTGCGGTGTAAAATAATGTGCTGCTTGTACTTCATTCTGAGTGACAAATTTAAAATTTTCCGAAAAATCCAAAATCACTACATATTCTCCTTCTTGTAAATTACTTTTTACTGACTTTAGATATCTTGACTGTTCTTTGGTTATGTAGTCATGTTTTCGAAGTGCAGATAGGCCGAATTTTGAAGATTCTGATAAAATATCGGCAATTCCGTCAACTGAAGACATGATCTTTATCAGTTTGTATATATTTTGAACGGAAATACAATTATTGTATGTCTCTTCATCTATTACTCCAGATTTTACAGCATCTTTCAGTTGTTCTATTAACTAATACACCAGACTGTTACATTCTCCACATTTACCTGTAAACAAAGATAAAAATAACGTCCATTTAGACCAATTTTAAATATTTTCGAATTGCATAATATAACTAATAATCTTACCTTCACAACAATTCCACGTCAAATTTTCACAGGATATGTTCTTTAATAACTGTTTTTAATTCATAATGGTAGGATCGCTATTTAAAATTTTTGATATAACCGGACACAATAAGTTGTTATTCTGAGGAATTATACACACACAAACATTATGTGTTCCTGCTTTTTACAGCTAATATGCATAGCATTTTCTGTTTTTTAATGCGACTTCCATCAAGATCAGGAACACTAACAAAGTCGTGGGTTCCAGGAAGCTGACGACTGATGTCCATACTTCTGTAGAATTCGTCTATTAATGTAATAGTTTCAGGAGAGACTCCAGATCTAGTTTTTCTAGGTCCTGAGAAGCTACCATGTCCGTGGTCTTTGATGAGATTTTTCGACATTTCTGCCATATAACGGGTGTTTTTTTAGGAGGTTTGTTTTTCCGATAGATGTCGTTTTATTTTATGACAGTTGTTTTGACAGCTCAAAGTGGCATTTCTACTCAGTATTGTTTGGCAAATCATTATGAATAGGTTAACTCCAGAACAACGTTTTCAAATCGTGGAAATTTATTTTCAAAATCAGTGTTCAATTAAAAATGTTTATAGAGCACTTCGTGAATTTTATGGTGCACATAATCGTCCGTCAGAGACCACCATAAAGAACGTAATTACCAAATTTCGGTCTACATTCACTCTTTTGGATGCCAAGCCACCGACAAGAATGAGAAGAGTTCGTACAGAAGAAAATATTGCTGTCGTTGAGGCCAGTGTCGAAGAAAACGACAATTTATCGATTCGTCGTCGTGCTCAGCAAATTGGACTTTGTCCATCGACTTTATGGAAAATTTTACGTAAAGATTTGGGTTTGGTGCCATACAAAATTCAATTGGTGCAAGAATTAAAGCCACACGACCATCGTTTGCGCCGTGAATTCAGTGATTGGTCGTTAAATCAATTGAACGAAGATCCATTTTTTTACCGTAAAATTCTCTTCAGTGATGAGGCGCATTTTTGGTTAAATGGATACGTCAACAAACAAAATTGTCGCATTTGGAGCAAAGATAATCCACACGCCGTTCTAGAATTACCAATGCATCCTGATAAATGTACTGTTTGGTGCGGTCTATGGGCTGGTGGGATCATCGGTCCATATTTCTTTAAAAATGAGGAAGGACGACGCGTTACCGTGAATGGAAATCGATACAGAACCATGTTAAATGAGTTTTTGTTGTCAAATCTTGAAGATATGGATATGAATGAAATGTGGTTTCAACAAGATGGTGCCACTTGCCATACAGCACGTGAAACAATCGACTTATTGAAAGAAACTTTCAACGACAACATTATTTCGAGAAATGGTCCGGTGAATTGGCCTCCGCGTTCGTGCGATTTGACGCCACTCGATTACTTTTTGTGGGGATACGTGAAGTCATTGGTTTATGTGGATAAACCTCAATCGATTGACGCTTTGGAAACCAATATTCAACGTGTCATTGCTGACATACGCCCTCAAATGCTTGAAAAAGTGCTGGAAAATTGGATTATTATATTTCGAAGTATTAAATGTATTCATAATTTTAGCCACTAACCAATTCTCTGGTAACAAAGTTAGGAGGAACATTCGATTTGCGTATCATGTCCCTTGCTGGTTGTATGCTTCCATAATATTGTTCATGAGCTCATGTTCGTCATTTGGCTCATCTATTGGTGATACTTTTGGAACCGGTATGCGTAGCACATTTTCACAATTGAGTCTTACTACTTTTCCTAGTTGTTTTTTGTTATAACCTGGCTCCGATTGATTTGAAGAAGACCCAGATGATGATGGAAGTTGATTTGCAAATTCGGAAGCTGGGTTTGGTATAATTGGCACATCGTTTAATTTGTATAATTTTATGCTTCATTTTCCACAAATTCTCTGTCTGGAAAAATCGCGGTTTAAATACTTTTTGGCTTTTTCAGCTAACGCTTCGCTAACGGCTCTAGGTTATTGTTTTATATTTTTATGATTTTCCAATTCAACTGGATTATAACACTGTGGATTTACCATCTTTTACTTTACGAGAAATATCTCACTTAAAAATTTACAAGAGCACTACTACGTCGTTTACTGTTAAGTATTAACTAAGTAAAGTAAACATGTATTCATCTATTTATATTGAGAACTGTAAAAGTTTTAAATGTGACATCTTTTATTGCCGTCAGATCGACTTATAGTTGACAATAGCAATCATTGGACGCGGCGTATCGAACCATATGCTTCGATACAAAAATCTATATTCGAGTAGAAACCTTAAATCACGAAAACTACCTAAACTACATTATACTAGAGATATATAAAACAATGAGATACTTACCTTAGAGAGTAAAATAAAGTGACTCACATAATATAACAAACATAATAAACAATAAACTTAACTCATAGGGCTAATAAATTACGTCATGCTAGTGCAATTTTGATGATAAGGGCGTTGTGTTTTAGGTTGCCTTAGCCATGACTCATCCGGTACAATAAACTTTTTAACAAACAAAGTTGGCTTTCCTAGATATAACAGCTCACTCGCTGTTATAATTAGACCAAACTTATTTTACTATAAAACGCCGATAAAATTCCCTTATTATCAAGCACCCTCTCCAAATCTCATCTAAAATAATGTATTTTCAGGTTTAAAACTTAAAACACATTAAAATTGCATTTAACTTACATATTTGTTTTACTAAAAGAGAAAATTACATGCGAATTTTAAATTTGAAATCCTCTGGGCTCAAATTATGTAATATAAAGATTTGGTTTTAGAACCATTTCAAGCTCTACTTAATTGTGATCAAAGTTATTCCTAGGAATAGCATATATGTCGCCCTTTTCCCTAAATTTGATTCACATTCACAACGAAAAAAATGAAAATTTTGTACTTTTTAAACTTTAAAGTCATGTAGCAGCCAAACTAAATGCAGTGCAAATATGATTTATAGCTTGTTTAAAAGGCTGAACCTCTACCTTTCAAACTCTGTATAATTAGTATACAGGATTTTGGTAGCTGCGTCCTCTAGCGGTAAAAAGCCGTGCACACATATCTTGCCATAACTTCGAAAATAACGGTACTTTGAAATTTTTATTTATTTGTTAACTATAAATATTCACCTTTCTAACGTAGTAAAAACGAAAACAATATCTTTTACAGAACGGAAAATACAACATTTTATGTATAGACAAAATATTAAATGTGCGAAAGATGTCAAAACTGACATATCGAATAACAGGAATTTTGATTGTCAAAATAAAAAACAAAAAACACTTTTGCATGCCAATATTACATAAGGAACACGAAAAAAAACAAAAACTTAAAATCTAAGAGACAAATTTTGAAAATTGTGAAAAATTCCCTGAAATATAATGGAATGACCCATTTATATTTTGGTTTTTATCTATTTTCAGTTCTTTCATATATGAAGCGTTCTGGTATTTGTTGTTGTTTTTTATTACAATTTCAATGAAATATGAATTTTTTATAAAATGATCTCGTAGTACGAGTAGCAAAGTAGATGGTCTCCTCAACTCAAGAACTGACCCCATTGAGAGCAGGATTTAACGGAATGCTTTAAATTATTAATATTTCAGGTGAAAACGCACATAATTTTAAATCACCCAAATATCTAAATGCATCTAAAGATTGTGATCGTATCCCCTATGGGGATAAAAAATCTATATTGCTCATTTTCCGCGAATGAATAAATCATTTGTTAATACCATACATAATATCTAATGGTCGCATTAAAATTTTTAAACCAAAAATTTTTTGTTTCTGTTTTTACACGTTTTGGTGTAGACTGGAAGTCTGGTTAATTTCACAAATTATTTAGTCCGCTTAGTAAAACAATTCTAACTGATATTAAATGTGTAAATAACTTTTTCCAAAAATTTATATTTTTGAGGAAGGGAATTTGGCATCCTCAACGATATTACTTCAAATTTTATAATTTACAACAAGGAGATGAGAAAAACCATAATAGAATGAGTTTAGATCCCGCTCAACGTGATACATTCATCGTGTATCATTTCTTCCATCAGTTCTACTTTCCAACGAAACTGAGTTTTTAAGTTGCTGACTCTAGAATCTAGTGAATTTTTAATGACTCCAATTTAACATACATATATACTTTTTCGAGATGGTTTCGTTTTTCATAATTCATTCATAATTGCAATGTTCAGATGTTAATTTTAGAATGCCTTAATTTTAAACTTATTAAATAAATTTTTCTGAAAATGGTTCAGTTGTTAATAAAACAGCAGCGCTCGTGGTTGAAAAGGACGATGTATGGAAAATTTCCAAAGTGAAGGAAGGTGTTGCTATATATATTTAAACAACATAGCAAGAGCTTGACAACAAGATCGTTGCAGCTATTTGATTTATGTCTTGATTGATACTTAATCGGAAACTATAATAAAATACAAATTTTAAACCGTTTTTTAAAGCCTTCTCCTGTCGCGTATCTCCCGAAATAAATTATTAAATTATTATTTAAACCATATATAAATGGGTTCCTTTTGGTTCATTTGTATGTCGATCTGATGATCTGGGAATTATAATGGCAGGATGATTTGTTTCAGGAGAACCACATTGCGACTTAAAACCCAAATGTCGTTAACATATGCTAATATGAGCTGCACTAGAGTATGTTAAGCAGACGTATAAAGTATTATAAGAATAAATTGGAAAGTATTTGACCGATAGGATCACCTTTCCATAGTCATGATGTAATTTTAAAAGCCGCCGAAAGTGTTGCTATATACCTTGAATTAAGAGTCTTCATTAATTTGCACATAAATGTCGCACGCCTAATGAAAGTTTTTAATTAAACTACAAATATGAAGATTTGGCCTTGGTACAGACATTGGTGCCACTACGTTTTTTAAGCCAACCAGTGTTTAACAAAGCTATTCCACGATAGTTATTATAATTTAATCGATCTATTTAATAAAGCTAGTTGGAATTTACAAGCTCACAATGTCGAATGGAATTTGAAAATGCCTGAACCAATTTTGATTAAATTCAGTTTTATGGTGGGATTATAAGCCTATTTTAAATTAAACATAAGGTACTTAAAAACAATACATTAGGTTGGTCAGGCTGAACGAAACTCGAGAATGTCTCAGCTAATTTCAATGTATCTTGTCTAATATTATGAAATAATTTAATTTGAGATTTACTTATTTATTTATTAACACACGTTTAGTGAACCCCACATCTCAGTTTAAATGTAGAATTCCATTCGTAAAAGGAGCGAAATTCCATAATATCCAAACTGTTCCCATCTATGAGCTCTTTGGCTTTTCTTATTCCAACAAAATCTTCTGATATACATTTTTAAGGGGTGTGTGATTCTAATTTTTCATCCAATTTAAAGGGCATTCTTTGCGAAAAATATTAAAAAATGCTGCAAAATAATGTAATACGTAGTCGATAGGGCAAATTTGTGGATGCTTCAAAAATAACATACGTTTACAATGTCCGGCAATGAAACCAATTAACTAAAACTCTTTTGATCGTGTCATTAGAGAATATCATTCGACAGAACATAGAGCAGCGCAGCTACTTATGTTATAAATCAAGACAGTTCATTTCCGATAAACCGTCCAAAAAAGGGGATATAAAATATGCGGACAAATTGTAAAATTACATAACCTAATTACACTATCATTAAAACTTTTAATGTTTCGTCAAAAATTAAACTACAAACAATCTACAAAACGCTGATTACACCATATTTCACTATGAATCTGTTCAAATGAACCAAATTTTTATAGAAATACGGACTGATTCGACTCTTAATAATACGAGAGAATTGCTAAGGTAAGATAGCTTATGATAGCCGATAGTTTATATAAGACCCGTTTACATCTTTTGTCTGTCAAGACGACTGTTCTTGATTTATCTGTATATTACTAATTTTATAGCAATAAATATTTATTAGCATTTGGTTCAGTTTAGGCAATTCAGACAAAATTGAGTTAAACTCTTCAAATGTAACACAATTAACGGAAAGGAATTAACGTCAATTAATTATATGAAACAAATATTTTCTAACATACTGTTTATGTTACATACTGTTTATTTATAAAATTATAATAAAATCACACTTTTACAATTAAATTAAATAAACAACTATTTAAGATACTTTGCATAAGTGCGCCATCCAATCTTAATTTTGTCAAAAGAACTGGTTTTAACCAGTTTTAACCAGTTTTAACCAGTTTTAACTGGTTAAACCCATTAAAATTCCTATTTTTCCCAGGGTGACCTCAATGAAGAACCGGGTAACAGATTATATTCTTTCATAATTCTGTGAATTACTGTAATTTAAGAATTTGATCAAAAATGTTCTGGAATACTAGGAGCTGTGAAAAAGAGCACAAGCAGTTGGTTACTTATTGTATTTGTATTTAAAAAAACTTTGTTTCTATCTTTTTGAAAAAATATTAATTTATCCTCTTTTACGAATTTTATGTTTTTTTGCGGTAAAACAAGTTAAAATATAAATACGTCTTTTGGGATTCCTTTTATTCACTGATAGTAATCTGGTAATTGCTGAAATTGGTGTATTTCCATGACGTAGACAATCGGTTTCAGATGCCTAGTAGTCAGAAGTAGTTAGAAAATTTGTTATAGTTCTATAAAATATACTGGAGCAATCATATTATGATATGATATTATTATATTTTATTGTGGATATAAAATTTGATCCTCTTGTGCACTCAACTCTCTTGTGCAATTCAATAGATTTTTGATATTGCACGCTCGACTATGAATCTGGAATCTGCGGGTGGATTATGTAAGCATTACGACGTCGACTTACGACACGACAAATATCGTCAGAAGTCTTTTTTATTTAAAGCATTTTGGGTTGTCGATTATAAATTTGAGGCACAAGTCGGTCGTAATGATTTTTTTTTGTTTGTTTTCATTGAAAAGTTGTCAACATTAGTTTGAGTCGAAAGTCGTAAGTCGTACTCATTCTGCTTACATAATTAGCAACCAAGTATACATCTTGAATCTATAGAAAAAATATGAGCTTGTTTTGTAATTTTAAACAACAAACGATCAGATCTGCTCGTATAAAATTATGTTTCACGATTTACGCGATGTAAATTCAAGGTAAACAAAATAAAATCAATTCTCGCGTGAAAATTTGATAAACGAACTTATTGCCTATTGTTATTTTAAATCACTAAGGCAACAACAACAACACATAGTCAATTTCATTCATTTTTATGGTTATCACCAATATATAGTTATAAAGTACATTCAAACTACTTTTAATTTACGTACAGTATACGTATACAAAATATCTACATACATATATGGTATGTAATTTAGAGCCCTGCATCGGATAGTATTATCCGCGGATATCCGCATTTATCCGCTATCCACGGATAAAAGCAGATATATCCGCAATAAAATTGTGCATTGTGCGGATGCGGATCAGTAATCTTTATCCGCAGTATGCGGAATTTTATGTTTCATCCACATATCCATGAAAGCTCTATTATCTATCTATGTGTTTTATATGTTATGAAATGGTTATGTATAGTATGTTAATTTTAAATCAACGAGTGTAAAAAATTAATTGTTTATGTACCTAACATACTACTAATATACATACATAATGCGTTTGTGTATTCGTACAATTATACAGCTGCCCTATTCCTGAATACGATACGAAAACGAAAATACCAGATTCATATTTGAATTGAATCAGATTCGTACGATTCTTATTTAAAATTGAATAGGAATCTTATACTTTCGTTTTCGTATCGTATTCAGGAATAGGGCAGCAGGTCACAAAACACGAATCCTTTCCTTCTACACACACATCCACTCATACTAAAAAAGTATAAAAATATATAATTCGTAATGTACCGTTTTTCTTGTCAGCAGTAAAGTTAAAAATGAGATCAATTTATATTTAGTATATAACTTGTTCTATTCTTACAGATTCAGAATTACAAATAGAAATACGAGTATAAATCTATGTATCTCTTGTTCTCTCTTTATTTGTATTTTGTGTTATTGATAGACAAGCCACTCAACTAGTAAATATCAAACTAATACATTAAAATGCATAGTATGTTACCATTTTTGTGCAACGACAAAACCGTCTCATTTCAGTCTACCTACATACCTGTGCAATGTGTGGTGTGTTAAACAGTATTACATAATTTAGTTTAGCAATTATTTTGTTAATTGCCGAAATTATGGAGGATAAAAATACAGTGAGCCGTAAACTAAAATCTGGTATTTACAAAACCGTCGAAAATCCTCAAACTGGCAAAAAATCACTTATTTGGAGTAAATTTAAATTAATTGTGGACGATAAGAGGGTGACCATAGATCAGTTTATTGCTTCTGCCAAATGCAATTCTGTATATAAATTTGACAGTCATAAAACCGGCACTTCAAATATACTTCAGCATAAACGCATATCATCAACACCTGTAGAACATTTCTTTACGCCTACACATCCAATATCAGAGCAATGAAAGCAAATATTTTAAGAAGTTGTTGTGAGTTTGTGATTAAAGATTTGCGTCCCATGGAGGCTATGGCTGGTGAAGGTTTAAAATCACTGCTTTTACAATTCTTTAAATTAGGTTCGAAGCAAAATAATTCAAATTTTGATATTAATGCTGCTTTACCCCCATCCAGTTACAGTATCACGAAACATTAAAGTAATCGCAAGTGACATTAGAAATCGGTTATAAGATATAGTTTTTAAACCTTCCAAAACTGGCGGAGGAATAACAACTGATTTTTGGACAGACAGCCATAATAGAATTACTTACATCGAAGTAACATTTCACTATATTTTGGAAAAAAAAATATTTAATAGATGCCTATGTGTTCGGCAGTTGTCTGAAGAAAAAAAATAAGTGAACTCATAAAAACTGAAATTTTATCGACTTTATGATTTTTTAAAGTAGCTGAACAATTAAATAATATGGTGTTTGTTACTGACAGAGGCGCGAATATAAAAGGTGCTTTAAATTCTTTTGTCAGACTAAACTGTTTTGCCCACTTTTTGAATAATTTAGTACACAAATGCCTTGAAGATGGATCGCAAGGTAAAATAAATAAAATATTAGTGGCGTGCAGAAAACTAGTACGGTATTTCAAAACAGCTAGTTTGCAAAGTTTATTAGAAACCAGCTTAAAGCATGATGTCTCTACTAGATGGAATTCGACATTGGTAATGATGCAGTCAATTGATAATACGTGGAATACTGTAAATGATATATTAGGCGAGCGTAATGAGTTGCATCGAATCGAGGAACTAGATAAAGCTGACCTTGAAACACTAATTTTATTTTTGACACCGTTTAAAGATGCCACAGATCAAGTTGAAGGCAGTAATCATCCCACTTTGTACTTAGTTGTACTATTAAAAATTAAGATACTTGCACATTTAAACGAACTTACTATTAATCACGAATGGATTCGTGATGCTAAGACCCGTGCACTAGAATACATGGCTACGCGAAAATTGTAAGTGGATCATTATGCTGCAGTTTTCTTGCAACCGCTCCTTAAACATCTTAATATGATCGACGATATAAATAAATATGCTACATATAGTTGGATAAGTGATAAGCTAGCCTCTTACATCAACGAAAACGAAGAGGTTATCCCTAGTGCTGCTAGTGGTAACGTATCTCTAAATACCTGTCCGTCAATGAGCTCCTCAATCTTATCTGATTTTATAATTTATTATGAACATGAAGAACCTGTGCTGCTCAATGAATTAGAAATATATAAGCAACAGAAGGTTAATAACGACGAGGGTTTCAACCTATTAAATTGGTGGCAGGACCACAAGACAAATTTTCCGAAATTGTTTTTGATAGCGCAGAGCATTCATGCGATTCCAGCGAGCAGCGCACCATCGGAACGCCTTTTTTCTACATCGGGGAATATTATTTGCGATAAGAGAAGCTCAATTGATCCCGATCTTGTAGATGATATTTTAGTAGCTAAAAGCAATTGGGATTTGCTATAGTTTTATATCAAATAAATTACCGCAACATATACATAATTTTGAATTATTTTTACTCTTTGTATAATTTTATTGTATGTTATGTATGACATATAAATTGAATTTTTATAATAAATTTGAAATAAATGATAAAAATACTTGGTTTCCTCTTTTTCTCGACCGAAAGAAGGTATTTTTGAAGGTATTTTTTTCAGTTCATCTTCATACACTTGTTTTGATTTTGCGGATGCGGATGAGTGCGGAAGCGGATTTGATAATTTTTAACGAGCGGATGCGGATCGGATGCGGATACGAAAAAACGTATCCGCGCAGGGCTCTAGAATATTTCAGAAAAATACTTATCTTTTCATTCTCTAGTCTACACAAATACAATTTATTATTGTATTTATTAGAGATTGAAAGAAAATCGTAATTTCATACACATCACTACAAAATATCAGCTGTACATCGAACGTCCTCTTGCTTTTATTTTCCATATAAATACATTAAAATGTATCGAAACACATGTATATTATATAACTACACTGCATTCTAGTATTCTTCGTACACCTCGAAATAAACTACAAATAAATCTTTTTATATAAAGGGTGTTTTTTTAGGAGGTTTGTTTTTCCGATAGATGTCGTTTTATTTTATGACAGTTGTTTTGACAGCTCAAAGTGGCATTTCTACTCAGTATTGTTTGGCAAATCATTATGAATAGGTTAACTCCAGAACAACGTTTTCAAATCGTGGAAATTTATTTTCAAAATCAGTGTTCAATTAAAAATGTTTATAGAGCACTTCGTGAATTTTATGGTGCACATAATCGTCCGTCAGAGACCACCATAAAGAACGTAATTACCAAATTTCGGTCTACATTCACTCTTTTGGATGCCAAGCCACCGACAAGAATGAGAAGAGTTCGTACAGAAGAAAATATTGCTGTCGTTGAGGCCAGTGTCGAAGAAAACGACAATTTATCGATTCGTCGTCGTGCTCAGCAAATTGGACTTTGTCCATCGACTTTATGGAAAATTTTACGTAAAGATTTGGGTTTGGTGCCATACAAAATTCAATTGGTGCAAGAATTAAAGCCAAACGACCATCGTTTGCGCCTTGAATTCAGTGATTGGTCGTTAAATCAATTGAACGAAGATCCATTTTTTTACCGTAAAATTCTCTTCAGTGGTGAGGCGCATTTTTGGTTAAATGGATACGTCAACAAACAAAATTGTCGCATTTGGAGCAAAGATAATCCACACGCCGTTCAAGAATTACCAATGCATCCTGATAAATGTACTGTTTGGTGCGGTCTATGGGCTGGTGGGATCATCGGTCCATATTTCTTTAAAAATGAGGAAGGACGACGCGTTACCGTGAATGGAAATCGATACAGAACCATGTTAAATGAGTTTTTGTTGTCAAATCTTGAAGATATGGATATGGATGAAATGTGGTTTCAACAAGATGGTGCCACTTGCCATACAGCACGTGAAACAATCGACTTATTGAAAGAAACTTTCAACGACAACATTATTTCGAGAAATGGTCCGGTGAATTGGCCTCCGCGTTCGTGCGATTTGACGCCACTCGATTACTTTTTGTGGAGATACGTGAAGTCATTGGTTTATGTGGATAAACCTCAATCGATTGACGCTTTGGAAACCAATATTCAACGTGTCATTGCTGACATACGCCCTCAAATGCTTGAAAAAGTGCTGGAAAATTGGACCTCCAGAATGACATTTGTGAAAAATAGTCGTGGTAGCCATATGCCAGAAATTGTGTTTAAATGTTAAATGCCAAAAAATTATCTACCAAATAAAAAAAAATTTTGGTCATTTCATAATTTTATATGTGTTTTATTCAAAAAAAAAATCGGCAACCTCTTAAAAAAACACCCTTTATTACTTTTCAGAAGAATGCTGGATCTAATTCTCGGGATTACTTGAGAATATGATTCAATACCCGTTCGCTGCCAAAACGGCTTTGGTGTAATGCAGGATGATCTAAATTTATTGTAGCCTGTTTCAGCCAAAAATTCACAACTATGCATACTATACTACCCGCTACCGCAGGCTAATTGGTCACACTACCGTCTGGTTGGTTGGTTTCCAATTTCTTCAATTTGGCCTCCTGTATCATTTTTGGCTCGATCCTATAATGTACTCCAGGAGTTATTGGCCCAAAGTCAAATATGTAACGCCGTTTGTATTTGGAAGAGAGACTAGCGCGATTGGTTATTTATATTCATAGGGAAAAATTACATTTTTGTTTCCCCTGTGTAACGATATTTCTAATTATTGGTCGGAAGATAAAGATTGCTTGGTTAAATAATGCCCTGGAATCATCCAAATTTGGCTGGGTTGAAAGGCAAACGCGTGCTCTTGATTTAATAATTTGAATTTCCTCCTTGCTACCACTGTAAGCTTCGCAATTCAATTCGTTCAGATTTTCCAACTAAACTTGAATCTATTCTACTAAAATATTTTAAAAAATGTTATACGTGTTTTTATATATTTCAGTACTTGGGGCCAACCACTTGCGCCATAACTTCCCGAAATGTTCGAATTATTATAGAGCAATTCAATTTGATGCCAATAAATTATGCACCTCATCACAATAATCTGTTTCAAAATCTACCCAATATCGATATAATTTTACTTCGATGAATTATAAAATCTCCATAGTAAATTATAAACGGAGTACATAAACGGAGTAATAAACGGAGTACATTTGACTTTTATTGTAATTTTACTTTCATTAGAATTCACCAATTAATGAATATAAATTAAATAACTGAGTAAATAATGAAAAAATAAGTATATTTTTTGAATATCCGAATACTTTTGTTCCATAAGAACTGTAAAGGCCAAATTGCCACCTTTGGTATTAAAGGTGAACTAATATTATGAAAAATTACAAATGTGTCTTTGATAAATCGATAAATAATTACCAAAGGATTCTGTTTTTTGCAAATTTTTAAGTAACTACCTATAATTTTGCAAAAAGCCACCGTCAATAACTTCAGTTTTTTTCTGCGTGTTTTGGTATATCATAATGTAATTTTCATCGCTTGATAGAGCCGCAATGGTACCAAAACTTTTACGTTTTTTTCCGAATATCATACTTTGAAGTGATGTAGCGAAAAAACTAGAGAAAATTGAAAAACGCCACCGTCAATAATTTAATTAAACTTCAAATAATTTTTTTTTTTTTAATTTTGGAGATAGGCCTTTTAGTTTTTATGCTATGGTACCATAAAAAGTGCCATTTTTTGCAATATACATGAATCGGAGCCTTAAGTATATTCTAATTTATTAGAAAATTTTCTCTACTTTTCCTGTATTTTTATACTAATACAAATGAATAGATGACTGAAGTATTTGATAGGATCGGTGTATACTCGAGTACAGTTCGGTTTATAGAATACATTTGTGTTGGTTTCGACTATTGGTCCGTAAATAAACAGAATCAAACAGAAGTTAAAAATATGATACTGGCTGCGTATAGAATATGATTGTGTTTGGTTTTGGCAGGACTTATATTTAAGTAGATTTCGATGGCGCGCATTCACACTAACCCAAACACACATACCACTACTATATACTTGCGGTTATGATTTTGTCGTCTCAAACTTCGAACAAAATCGACCCTCAGGTCTGCACATTTACGAGATATAAATAAACAAAGTAAAAAAAAAATACCAAGAAAGAATTTGCCATAGCATTTGTATCTGTGATATGGCCGTATACATACATACTGCACTGGTGTGGTGTTAGCACAACTTCTATTTATGAAGATTTTGTTTCTAATCTAAAGAAAATAAATGTATATATTGATAGATATGGGGTGACATGTTATAACATCACATATGTCTCTTTTTTCTAAACTGAAATTGGCGGCTCTTTCGTTTATGAATTATTTATTTTTTAATGCTACAACTTACTAGATTAAATTTCGTTCAAGTATCGAAAACAAATTATTTGGCGATAGAAATGAACTATCACAATTTTTTTACCTGCCAGACTGGAAAATATTGTAAAAATGATACCCTATATTCTAGAGAAACGAGAAATAAACTTCGATAAATTATCGAAAATGTGATGCTATAACATGTCACCCATGGTTTTCGGCTCAATAAACAGTATAAAAAAACCTAATTAGGAAGCTAACTTCGCGTAATTCCCTTAGTTAATTTTAAATAGAAACGAGTCTTAATTATTAAAATTAAAATATTTATTTATAATTTCTATCAATGTTTATGATAATTTAACAGTTAATGGACAGTTAATGGACAGTTACTCGATTTTGTCATCTTCTATTTTTCTCTATTTGTGCAAAATGAAAAGTAAACTGCCGAACAAAATTGAAAGTCGAAGAATTGAAATAATACTCGCTTCTCGGTTTTTGTTCAAAATCTGGGCCCTGAAGTAGAAAAACGCAGAATTTATGTTAGACTAATTCTGTTTATTCGGAACTATATTCGAAACGATCTTCACAAGATCAGTAATATAATGTCATTACCCAAAACATCATTACCTAAAAATATCCTATTTCCATTGGAATTTTATAATCTTAACCAACTCACCTTATTAGGCATGTGTAAGAATCACAAGTAAATAAAATTTTGTGGGTCTCATATCTCAAAATAAAAACCCCTCAAACCAACCAGTTTTTGTTTAAAATGACGCGTTAAATTTAGTGCTCTTAAAAAATCTTGAAAATATTAATAAAATTATTAAAATAGTTACTGGATTGTGTATAGTGCATCATTTTAGTCATAAAAATTAGAAACATTTAATAAAATGAAGTGTCTTGTAAAAAACTGCAAAAATACGCCTAAAAAATTACAGGAAGGAATTTCGTACCATCAGTAAGTGTTTTTAAATAATAAAACGTAAATTATGTTAAAAAGAAAATGATTTGTGGTAAAATTATCCTTATTTTAAGTTATAAATCAGAAAAAAATAAGAAAACAATTTTGGTTGTTGGCGTGGGTTTTTATCGTTTTATAAACATATGTTATTACCAGTGCCGCATTTGTCTTATTTTAGTTTAATTAAACGTTGTTTATTTCATGTTCTAAGTGCTTTACTTCTCATAATTTATTTTTATTTTTGAATATGTACTGTAAATACAATTGTTTACAGAAATTATAATGTAAACATTTGTTTCTATGTAGTTTACCAAAATATGGAGAATTGAAAAAGCAATGGCTGAAATCAATTGGCTTCGATGAGCAAGATGTACTAAGAAGAAATTCAATTGTTTGCTCGGTACATTTTGAAAAGCAATATTTCATGCCACAAACAAAAGAGAATCGGAGGAGGTGTTTAAGAAAATCTCAAATGGCAATTCCAACCTTGTTCATAAGTTTCTTCTCATGTTGAGGAAGATCTAAATTATGCATTGAGCTTATTAGCTGATGTGGCAATCAAGTCGATGCATTTAATCAGAAAAAATAAAGATATATGCTGTGGATTCATAGAATTATAAACTATAGAATGAATGTAAAGATTTTTCCAATATAAAATTTGCTATTTCATGTGAAGCAAACATGAAACAAGTCAGAGCAATATGGTTACAGAAAAAATGCATATGGCGGTCTCATATCTCAAAATAAAAACCAGTCAAACAAGTTTTGGTTTTTGTTTAAAATGACGCGTTTAATTTGGTGCTCTTAAAAAATCTTGAAAATATTAATTAAAATAATCAAAAAATAATTAAAATATTATAAAATAGTTAGTGGATAGTGTGCAGTGCATCATTTGATAATAAAAATTAGAATCTCTTAATAAAATGAAGTGTTTTGTGAAAAACTACAAAAATACGCCTAATAAATTTCAATAAGGAATTTTGTGCCATCAGTAAGTGTTTATATAAAATAAAATGTAAGTTATGTGAAGAAAAAAGTGATTTGTGGTAAAATTATCCTTAATTTAAGTTATAAATAAGAAAAAATAAGAAAACAATTTTGTTCGTTGGCGTTGGTTTTTATCATTTTGTAAACAAACGTTTTTACCAGTGCCGCATTTTTCGTATTACTATGGTTCGAAAAGATGGTGTTGATTGTTTCATGTGCTATGTGATTTTCTTTTCATAATTTATTTTTATTTTGTAATATGTATTGTAAATACAATTTTTTACAGAAATTATAATGTAAACATTTGTTTTTAGTTTACCAAAATATGGAGAGTTGAGAAAGCAATGGTTGAAGCCTCATCAGATGATATTTCAATTGGCCAAGAAATTTCTAAAGTAGACGAATCTAATATGTATGACGAAAATTTTTTTGGATACCCAATTATACTAAGTGAATTTTCAATTAATGGGGGGATTATAGTCCGATATTTATTTAGAAAATTGAATTTTAAGGACTGTTGCAAATTAATACAACAATGTAATTCTTAGAAATCGTTAACGCTAATCAATTTACAAAATAGGGGTGGTCTTTCAACTCCTTCGTCGACAGTATAAAAATTTGTAAATATTCCGAAGCAGTATTAAAACGGGAATTGGCTATTGCGGAGTACAAAAACATAACGCAACTACAATCTAGTTCTAAATTGTTTAAATAAATTTGTTATAACGTTCTTCACAACCTAATAAGTGTTAAATATTTTCAATGATGAAGATCAATATAGTCATTCTCAAGAACACGTTAATTTGTTAGAGCGTTCTATCATAGAAAAATATTATGACATCCGGTTGAATTATTTTTGTAACCAAAGGTCAAATAAATTAACAAAAAGAAACAAGTTTATTTCTTTATTACATTTTAAAGGAATGTGAAATAAATAAGCGTAGTGGTTTTATAATTACTAATTTTTATATACATAATATTATATTTAAATAAAAATAATTAATGTACTTTTATTAAAGAAATAAACATTTATTTAAATTTAAATAAAATAATTCTTTAATTTTAACTTCCTAACTTCATTCCATTCGGTCGAAAAAATTCTAAATACGACCCTGTTAATTTATATGCTTTCTCTTTTACCCTCCGAATTTGACTCACTTGACAGCTCATTACATTCATAATATGATCATTCTTTCTATATAATCTATTTCTATGTGTGGATTATGCCTACGGGGGATATCACATTAAAAAAACGCGCCGAATACTCTTCCTTTTGGGAGGTGCGGAAATGAGTAAATTTATAAACAGCAAATTAAATACTAAACATGACGGTTTTACCACCGTCCAAATTTAATTTTGTTTTAATTGTAACTTATAACTATTTGAATACACACAACTTCAGAATCTACATAATATTTTATTTAAATAAAAACCATTAATGTACTTATTTGTGTCGATAGGGGCAGGAATTTGAATCGCATCAAATTACGATTTGTGATGAGAAGGAACACATCTATGACCCCCTGTCGGAGTGCAGAACTCATGGGCCGACCAATCTTCCATGCCAGTATAGGCTGGCATGGGGCTATGCAGTGTGCAGATGGTAACAAATCGGACCTATATCCGTACGTCCTCGATTTGGCAGAACTGCGTAAGGTAAGAACGTAAATAAGCGAACTGCGAAAAAGTTAGGAGTGCTTCTGCCCCAGAAAAGATTACAAAGATAAAAACAAAAACAAAAAAACAAAAAACAAAATACTTATTTGTAGGAATAAAAATAATTTTGAAATTGTGTAGTTTTTAATTTTAACTTCCTAACTTCATTTCATTCGATCGAAAAAAATCTAAATACGGCCCTGTTGATGTATACGCTTTCTCTTTTTTCGCCGAATTTGTGACGCTTGACAGTTGCTTATATTCATTCTATATAATCTCTATTTCTATGGTGGATATACGACTTTTTTAAATACTGCTGGTTTAGATAATGACATTATTACTAATACTAAATTCGTTCGAACTGTCAGATCAAAAAGATTTGATCGGATTCAGCTGTCAGATCAACATTTTTGACATTACAAATTTTTTTCACACAAAAATCTTGATCTAACAAATCGGCTAGATCAATTTTAAAAAATCTTGATTTTTTGTTAGATTTTTACGCATACATATATACAAAAGTAAACGTCAAAACATAACATCAAAACAAAGACCCCGCGCCATTTGTACAATTCAGTTTTAAATTAATAAATTTTAAATTAATTTTAATAAATTTATTAAAATTGTATGGATAATTTGTAATTTTGTGCGACGTATTTTCAAAATATCTTGTGTGTTTTTGCTTTTAATAGATTTATTAAAATTTTAAGGATAATTTGTCATTTGTTTGTGCGACGTATTTTCGAAATATCTTGTGTACTAAAATGTTGTGTTTATGTGCGAAATTATATAATTTCTTGTTTTTAATTGAAAATTATTGATATTGAGTTGTAAATAAATTAATAAAATTGAGAAATGAGAGACACTATATTGAACATTTTAATTATTTGCTTTATAATTTTTTATTATACCGATGCTAACAAGCTGAAATCATAAACCCGCCATTTATAATAAACAATTTTTTGTCTTTCTTTTCACAAATACTACTACAAAAGTCGATCAAATTTCTTTCATATTCGTTTACATAAAATCCGATCAAATTGTTGTTGTAAAAGTAAACGAATTTATACCAAATTCGTTTGCTTTTACAACAACAATTTGACCGGATTTTATGTAAACGAATATGAAAGAAATTTGATCGACTTTTGTAGTAAATTTGTGAAAAGAAAGACAAAAAATTGTTTATTATAAATGGCGGGTTTATCATTTCACCTTGTTAGCATCGGTATAATAAAAAATTATATAGCAAAGAATTAAAATGTTCAATATAGTGTCTCCCATTTCTCAATTTAATTAATTTATTTATCAATAATTTTCAATTAAAAGCATAAGGAATTATATAATTTCGCACATAAACACAACATTTTAGTACACAAAATATTTCGAAAATACGTCGCACAAACAAAATTACAAATTATCCTTAAAATTTTAATAAATCTATTAAAAGCAAAAACATACAAGATATTTTGAAAATACGTCGCACAAAATTACAAATTATCCTTACAATTTTAATAAATTTATTAAAATTAATTTAAAATTTATTAATATAAAACTGAATTATACAAATGACGCGGGGTCTTTGTTTTGATTTTATGTTTTGACGTTTACTTTTGTATATATGTATGCGTAAAAATCTGACAAAATATCAAGATTTTTTAATACTAATACCAAATTCGTTTGCTTTTACAACAACAATTTGACCGGATTTTATGTAAACGAATATGAAAGAAATTTGATCGACTTTTGTAGTAAATTTGTGAAAAGAAAGACAAAAAATTGTTTATTATAAATGGCGGGTTTATCATTTCACCTTGTTAGCATCGGTATAATAAAAAATTATATAGCAAAGAATTAAAATGTTCAATATAGTGTCTCCCATTTCTCAATTTAATTAATTTATTTATCAATAATTTTCAATTAAAAGCATAAGGAATTATATAATTTCGCACATAAACACAACATTTTAGTACACAAAATATTTCGAAAATACGTCGCACAAACAAAATTACAAATTATCCTTAAAATTTTAATAAATCTATTAAAAGCAAAAACATACAAGATATTTTGAAAATACGTCGCACAAAATTACAAATTATCCTTACAATTTTAATAAATTTATTAAAATTAATTTAAAATTTATTAATATAAAACTGAATTATACAAATGACGCGGGGTCTTTGTTTTGATTTTATGTTTTGACGTTTACTTTTGTATATATGTATGCGTAAAAATCTGACAAAATATCAAGATTTTTTAATACTAAATTCGTTTACTTTTACAACAACAATTTGATCGGATTTTATGTAAACGAATATGAAAGAAATTTGATCGACTTTTGTAGTAGTATTTGTGAAAAGAAAGACAAAAAATTGTTTATTATAAATGGCGGGTTTATGATTTCAGCTTGTTAGCATCGGTATAATAAAAAATTATAAAGCAAATAATTAAAATGTTCAATATAGTGTCTCTCATTTCTCAATTTTATTAATTTATTTACAACTCAATATCAATAATTTTCAATTAAAAACAAGAAATTATATAATTTCGCACATAAACACAACATTTTAGTACACAAGATATTTCGAAAATACGTCGCACAAACAAATGACAAATTATCCTTAAAATTTTAATAAATCTATTAAAAGCAAAAACACACAAGATATTTTGAAAATACGTCGCACAAAATTACAAATTATCCATACAATTTTAATAAATTTATTAAAATTAATTTAAAATTTATTAATTTAAAACTGAATTGTACAAATGGCGCGGGGTCTTTGTTTTGATGTTATGTTTTGACGTTTACTTTTGTATATATGTATGCGTAAAAATCTAACAAAAAATCAAGATTTTTTAAAACTGATCTAGCCGATTTGTTAGATCAAGATTTTTGTGTGAAAAAAATTTGTAATGTCAAAAATGTTGATCTGACAGCTGAATCCGATCAAATCTTTTTGATCTGACAGTTCGAACGAATTTAGTATAAAATTGATCTAGGCAATTTGTTAGATCAAGATTTTTGTGTGAAAAAAATTTGTAATGTCAAAAATGTTGATCTGACAGCTGAATCCGATCAAATCTTTTTGATCTGACAGTTCGAACGAATTTAGTGTTAGTATAAGTGTAAAGTCTGGCAAAACTGGCACTTAAATTTTACATCGAACAACCCGATGACAATCGTAATTTGTCCTAATTTTAAAATGATAATTGCCGAACTGATCAGCTTCTGGGATCCGGCCACTTATTGCTTTTGCATGTTTTTATAAAAATTATTTGGTAAAAAATTGAGAAAAAATAATTGGGAATGTCAAAATGACAGCTTACAACTGGTGGTAACGCCTTTTTATAAAAACATAAATTGAATATAATTTTTGTTAAGACAAAACACTGGTAATTAATAAAATTGGCACTCATACCTTGGTATACAATTTGGAGGTGTTCTATCAACCTCCCACGCTGCAAATAATTTCATTGGAACTGGTTTATCCATGTTAGACGAAATTTTATCAATTTTATTAGACTTTTCAGTCATTTTCACAACAACCGAATCCGAATCAGCAAAATATTTGTTAGCACACAAAAAAATCTATAATAAATAAATAATACTTATATTTCCATTGAACGGGTGTTTTTGTGGATAAAATGAAAAATGTGCAAAAACTTACAAAAACAATAAATTAACACTATATGCTTCAATTAACACACCAAATTGTTTCATTTACATTATCGCATAAAAAATGTAGTCAATTATTTCGGATTGTTAAATAATTTTTAGGGCTTAGCTAGTTCTTGCGAAAAAAATAAAGCGTATTTTATAGAAATAATATATAGATTTTTTTATCAAACCCAAATTTCTATTTTAGTTGAACATAAACTGCTATAAAATATACATAACACTCCACTAAAATTAATAAAAATACATTGACATTTTTTATAATTAAAATAACTATGTTTCTGTTTTTTTACTACGACTTATCTAAAAATAGCATAATCTCGCTCGTTGCTCTTCCGTCAAACACAGCTAACCGAATTATGTGATCATCAAACTGTCCACCGAAATACGAAATATAAACGTGGATTTACATATGGGGCATTTACATGTAGAAAATAATTTTCTTCACGTGACACATTCAACCAATCAAAAAAGACTTCACCGAATTTTCGGCACGGCGAAAACATGAACAAAATTTATCATTGCTACGCGGCATAGTATACATATTTAGAATAATTTTTTTCTTAATATCATTTTTTTTTCAAATTATGTATCAAAATATTGTTTATTTATGTATGAGTAAATCGAATGTATGAGTAAGTCGAATATGTAAATCATCGCTAATAAAGCGTTCGCCGAATTTCCTGCAACAAGCAGCCACGCCCAAAAATCGTCGGATATGTAAATTTAATTTAACTCAGTTTCCCTCGGCAGAAAAATTTATACTTTTGTAATTTGTACGACGAGTTGTGCGTAAACCTATTTTTGTGCCATAATCCAAATAAACATTTTATTTTCAGCCAAAATTTTTAGTACGATTTTCAAACGAAAAATAACTTATTATACACACATATATACATATCCACATTTATTACTCTATTCCATTCAAAATTACAAGATTTTGTACAAAATTAACGAATAAAAAATTTACAAATTCTTGAAATTGGTATTCCTGAATATAAATATGTATAATGGCGCTATTCCATGGAGAAAACAGAAAAATTTTGCTGAACATCGGACAAAGACAATAACTAAAATTTACATTAGAGCGACTGAGACACAACATTTTTATTTTATGGTAGAAAAAATTGGGGAAATTTTGAAATCAACAAAAACTAACCTTAAATTATTTAAATAAATATCTAAAAATCTTTATTTTTAATAATTGACAATTATTTTATATCCCAAAAATTAGTAAACAAATTAATATCATTTTTGTGATGAAAACAAAATATGTTGTTTATATATTTTGGTTAATTTAACGAAAATATCTAAAAAGTGTTCTGCTATAAAATATGGAGGAGAAATTTTTGACAAGTTCGTAAATTAACCTCAAATTAATTTATTTGTTATTGCTCAAAGCATCAAAAAATTTCTTAAACATACTAAACCTCAAACAAATTACGAAATAAATAATAAATTAGATAAATGTAACAAAAATATTTAGTTGTACACAATAATAAATCTAGTGAATAAGTTTTTAAGTTTAAAATTTGAGTGCTGCTGTGTGATACTTAACTCCAACGAAAGCGTCCTCTCGAACGTCATTTCATATTCAAAACACCGTTGCCCATAGTAAACGAGCTAGATTTGATCGTGATTTTCATTAAATGATCTAATTTGTTTTGTGTTTCTTTTGTAGAATGAGAATCCTTCCTCTCCATCGTAGGAAAGACGGCGAAGTAGATCGATGACCAGTAGTGCGAGTAGTGTAATTCTTTCGGTACTGGACAATAATGAAGAGTTGAAAGTTTGTTCGCAACAGTTCATGGACAATGTAAGTGGTGATGATTGAAGATCCCTTCGCCATCTTTCAAATCAATCTGTGTTTTATATAATCGTAGAAAATCAACAAAGAGAATGCATTTCAAACAAATTTAATCGATACATTAGCCAATTTGGTTACAGGCCATCGTTAATATGACAAAAATTTCCAAGTTGGAAGTTGGTGTCTCATTGGAAGTATCGAGTAAAATTTATGGTTAGCGGGTCGCTATCGTGCACAACGTAGTGATTTCAATATCCTGGTGGTTTATCTAAGACGGTGATGGAAATGAGAATAAGAATTAATGAGGGTAGTAATGATGTGCAGGATCCAAAATCAAAGGCCAAGGCTAAAGCAAAAAGCGACGTCAACAAAATGTAAAGGAACGATAAATGGTAAACTAGATACGGTATCTTTCTTGGATCCCGTATTTGTAAATATAAAACCCAAGTTTAGAATCGTCCGAATGGAGCTTTTCTAAATACTCGTACGCTGGAATCGAATAACTCGGAAATTTTATTTGATTACGATAGTCCGTACTGGGCTAATACACCAGATGAATTTATACTCAATGAACACGGTGCCGTTGTAAATGAGAAAATGTATTTTATGAAATACAAAGAGCTGGACGGCCCGTTAAAATTCGGACAATATTTAGGGAATACAATATTAGTGATAAGCCGTGCGACATGAATAAGTACGTATTTGGCTGGAAACATCTAAGTAAGGAATTGCTCTATAACGATTAGTCTTTTTATTTTCAGGATGCTGCAATCAGATGATAGTAACATAAATTTAGATGACAGCGATAGTGATAATGGATTTATGGGTCATGATTTTCATAATCAAGCTGATATGGAGGATCGACAAGAGACGGAACTACCGCGTATGACATTCACATACGATGCAAATGCCGAAATTGAACAAATGCGAGAGTTGCGAATTTTCCATTGAAGAACTCGATACTCTAAATACAGTGGCGGGTGCTAAACGCACCCAAATCATAATTGATTCTAATACTACCCGTAAATCATTACTTAGACGATTATTTTGATAGATTATCACATGCCCAGGGAATGAAGCTAAAAACCAGTGTGATAATAGCAAATGTGATTGGTAAAGAAAAAGAACTCGATAATAGAGAGGAATTAGGTGGACATTCCAAACGGAATGGAGAATAACGATGATGTGTGCGACAGCAATACCGATGTCCAAAATGATCATCTGGACGATGATGAAAACCAAGTTCTATATCAACTTGACTAATTTAATGTCACAAAATAATTTTGGGCCGCAAAAAGTTTGTTTAAAATCCGCTACTCGTGTATTTTATATTTATAATTTTGTTTATTTGTAGATCGGAAGAATTGTCATACTGTATGGTACCAAAGCCAAAATCATAAATATGAAACAGTTAAAGCTGTCGTGTTTTAAAGTCGTAAATGAACTAGTACATGAACAATTGGTCCGCTAGCTGACGGATTTCGTTAAAACGTATCTCAAGGAAATATATCGTCATTTAATGAATAATAACGTGTTATACGATAAGGGGTATCAACATTTTATGAATTGTACAGTACGCTACCATTCCATTTGAGCGCTGTGCTAAAAGAGAATTTATCCGTGCCTATTGCATTCTCGGCCATATTGCACCTGAATACAAATATCTATTATTAATACGTATAGTTAGATTAATTTTAATGATTTAGAAAATAAAATATTTCTCATCTGTAAATCCTGTGTTTTTAATATTTCATATACAGCGTAACGTGATATGCACCTAAGTGGAATGTTTGTTTGAAGTCGTTGGAACCATTTGTCTACCCAGTTAAAATACAATGACGATTGTATACTATAGCAATATGACCAGCAACAGAAACGTGTACAATCGGTAAAAGATTAACTTCGAAAACCTAACCAATTAGTCATTGCAATGTGATTACTAGATACGATACTTGTTTGTAGTCAAAGGAACAAGTTTGGCCTAGTTAAAAACAACCACGTCCCAATACAAAGACGATGGCGAACAATGTGGACAGTTGGTATAATTTTGAATTGAGACATTTTTAACGGAAATGTACAACCGGTAGAAATCGAATTAAAAAATTGGCTAACCTATTAGTCATTGCTCTCAAACTAAAATCAAAACTGCATTTATTCATCACTCAAAATCCACTAAGGCTATTTTTAATTGTTTTAATGAAATACGTTTAGAAATATTTTTCAACCGGTTGTTTCGGGTAATCTCACCCCTGAAATTAAACAGTTATACTTAATAAATTTTATTGTGGAGTGCAAGCCATTTATTGTGTTAAAATTATATAGTGATTTAATTCAGTGATATATATAGTGTAGTAATTCAATTATAATTATATATAGTGATTTGTATTAAGTTTAATTAAAATTAACATGGATTTAGACACAGAATCTGATATTTTAGATCCTATGAACATTATGTTCAGCAGCAGTAGTGAAAAAAAAAACGTAAATATTGGGTAAGACCCTATTATTTGGAAAGAGCTACGACTGGAGCATTTACATCTATGTTTCGAGAGCTAGAACATGATCCACAGCTTTTTTACAGCTATACTAGGATGTCTCGAAACAATTTTGCCGAATTGCTAGCGATGGTAGGGCCTCTTATACAAAAACAAAATATCGTAAGAGAACCGTTGAGCCCTACTTTAAGATTAGCGGTTACATTAAGGTAATTGTATATTTATAATATGTTTAAATTTTACATGTTAAGATGACCGTTTAGTAAAAGTTCTGACCTAGAATATGTATTTTAATAGGTATCTAGCAACGGGAGAATCGCAAAGCAGCTTAGCCATGGCCTATAAATGCTCCCAAACGAGTGTGCATCGAATCATTACGGAAACCACAAAGAGCATAACGGTTGCTTTAGCCGGTAAAGTTTTTCCGAAACTCACGGTGGAATATTTTAAAGAAATAGCATCCGGATTTGGAGAGCGGTGGAATTTTCCCAATTGCATTGGTGCCATCGACGGGAAGCATGTCACTATTCAAGTAAGATATTAGCGAATTTTTCTGCTTTGTCCTTGTAAGCATTTATAATAATTACAGGCACCATATAATTCCGGTTCCGAGTTTTTTAACTACAAAAAGACATCCTCGATTGTGCTTATGGCCATTTGTGATCATGATTACAACTTCATGATGTGCAATGTTGGTGCTGCCGGTCGCCAGAGTGATGGAGGGGCTTTTCGAGAAAGCAAATTTGGAAAAGATTTTTACGACAAAACACTTCCGTAAGTAATTCATCCGATACTACAAAACAAAGATTTATTTCACTTATTTTAATTTTATTAATTAGAATCCCACCACCAAGAAATGTAACCGAGACCTTCATTGATGTTCCTTACGTGTTTGTTGCAGATGATGCATTTGCGCTTCACGAAAATATGCTTAAACCATATACGACGATAAAATCAATAGAACACCGGATATTTAACTATCGACTGAGCAGAGCCCGCCGAATGATCGAGAAACTGTTTCGGAATTCTCTCTGCCAAATGGAGAATTTTTAGAACACCTATAAATGCTGATGTCTGTTTGGTGGAGCAAATTGTGTTAAGTTGTGTCTGCTTGCACAACTGGTTACGAAAAAAAAATAATAATTATATATTTTCGGATAGTATTAATCGAGAAACGGGTAATACGATTTTTAATAAATAGTTTAAATGATTTGACCCATAATTGTTAAATTTATATTTAATTTAAAGGATCACAAAACAATCAGCCGAATGCACTACTGCCACTTCAGGCAAGCAATAGAAATTCCACAACGGTGGCAAAATCAACGCGTGATAAATACGCAGTGTATTTTTCTGGAGAGGGTCAAGTGGAGTGGCAGAACTCAAAAATTTAGAGATAAGTATTGTTCCATAATTTTATTATGAATATACAGTTATTTTTTTGCTTGATTTTTTTTCGTTTCAGGAAACAATTCAAGATTGGATGAATATATAATTATAATTTTTTTTAGATTAATTCTTTAAAGAGGTTTTATGCCTAATGGGAACTTACTTTACTTTTTTGTATTAATTTTTATAATTTTTAAAAGTTTCCATACGGCTTTTCCTCGAAAATGATAAAAATAAATATTATTAAAGAAAATTTAAATTGTTTTTTATTACCTTTTGTACACTTGAGGTGCTGTAATGCATATATATATATATATATATATATATATATATATATATATATATATATATATATATATATATATATATATATATTTCTATATATATATATATATATATATATATATATATATATATATATATATATATATATATATATATATATATATATATATATATATATATATATATTTATATATATATAATACATATATATATATATATATATATATATATATATATATATATATATATATATATATATATATATATATATATATATATATATATATATATACATATATATATATATATATATATATATATATATATATATATATATATATATATATTATATATATATATATATATATATATATATGTATATATATATATATATATATATATATATATATATATATATATATATATATATATATATATATATATATACATATATATGATATATATCTATATATATATATATATATATATATATATATATATATATATATATATATAGATATATATAAATATATACATATATATATAGATATATATAAATATATGTATATATATATAGATACATTAATTTAAATATATGTATATATATATATACATTAATTTATATATATATATATATATATTATATTATATATATATATATATATATATATATATATATATATATATATATATATATATAATATATATATATATATATATATATATATATATATATATATATATATATATATATATATATATATGTATATATATATATATATATATATATATATAATATATATATATATATATATGTATATATATATATATAGTATATATATACATATATATATATATATATACATATATATATATATATATATATATATATATATATATATATGTAT